>CM053605.1:43513136-43524205 GCA_028646535.1 Procyon lotor
TTGTAGTTGTGAAGTTAAAAATCTCAGTTTTAACAAAAACTTTAAGGACAAAAGAAAGAAAAATTCCTAGTGCCTTATCAGAGGAAGGTAAAAGTTTGGTGCTGATTATGTACAAACAATAGGACAATTAAAATTACTAAAATATTTTGCATGTGTCTTCTCCATTTTGAAAACAACTTTCTAGTATTATAGAGAGACCATTTTTAGGTAAGAAGAGAATAAGAAAGTGCTTCACTACTTTATATATTGTTCTGAATTCCTAAAGTTAGGCAAATTTCATACCAAAAGTGTATGGGAAAATTAGTAATCAAAAGAACAATGTGCTTAGGAATTCTTGAAATGATGTTTAACAGTAATGAATGAAATAAATAATGAAATAAATAATGCCAATTTTCAAAAGATAAAAAAAATGGTGTTAAAAAATTGATAAGCTGATTAATAAAGATCCCTGAAATATTTCTAGAACATGAAAGGAATGCTAAGTGCCTACGGTAGAAGAAATGACTGTCAAAAACCTCATGAGTTCACCATAAATGAGATATGTAAATTAATCTTATACTTGACTAGGTTTCTTGAATTGTACATCAGAGTCATGTTGAAAATACAATGTATCTTGACTGTCATGAACTGTGTCTAATAGTCTTAGGCTGTTTCTATTCTTATGGACAAACTGGAAGAGCATGGCTGGATGCTAGTACGGTTTATTTCCCCTACACCATCATCTAGCCATTCTCCCCACCTTCACACCTTCACCCAATGCTTTCGGGAATCTCTAGGAGTCCACAAAATAAAGCTTCAAAGCCAATAGATTCACTAATCAATAAATGTCCTTAAATGCCTATCATTTTGTGGTGTTTCAATCACTGTGAACTACAAACTACCATTGAATTCAATGTCTTCTCAATTTTGTTCAATTGAATAAAATTTTACAGACCAATTTCCCAACCTGGATATACATCATTTTGGGGGGGGGCAAAACTCTTAATCCACAGAGAAGTAAATCAGCACCAGTTAATATTTGCTCAATTTAAAAAATACCATTCAGAAATAAAATCAAGATTTTTTTGTTATACTGTTAAATGTTTTCTTTACAGTTACTTTATTAATATCACAATCACTCCCTTGTACTGACCAATAGTGTGCTAGGTGTGAGGAGAAATTTGCCTATAAAATACTGTATCAGTCAGACTTTTGCCCCACTCCACCCATCCCACAGATTCACCGGTCACCTTGCTTCAATAATTGCAGAAAAGACAGAGCAGAAACTTTACCAGTACAGATTTTTTTAAGCACCATGATACCAATAATATCAAAAGTGTATTTTCAGGGCACAGATCACTATCTGACAAGGCCAATAAAGGAATGTAAACGGAACAGAATTGTTTAATTACATCTTACCTGAAAACAAACAGTTCCGACAAAAAATGGTAATAAATCATACCAAGTATACATAACTGGAAACCATGCATTTATTTAAAGGGCTGCTTCAATTTCACTACTATGTAAATTAAAAAATATAGAGTGTAATGAAAATTTGTGATATCTGATAATACTGTGACTCTTTATTTTAGTTAATTAAAAAATGTATAGGAATTGAAGAAAGGAGACTCCATTTTGGCAAGTTAATAATAAATGGATGGATTGCATGTCATATTTAATGATCACTTCATTGACATTATTCCACATAATAGTTTCATTGCCAGGGTATTGGTTCATTTGTGGAAAACCCAAATCATATTATCAGGTAAAGGCATGCTGCAATGATTTCTTTCCAGCATCAACTAGGGTTCATATTACACAGGTCATATTTATACTCAAGTGTCTTCAAACTCTGAACAAATGGAAACTTACTTAATGAGACAACAAATATTTGACCTGACTTGTATCCATTTTGATGATCTTCCTTTTAAAGGAAATATATTCCCAGGAAACCCAGAACCATGGGAGAGATGAAAGAAAGGATTAATAACAGCACTCACCTTTGCAAATTTGCCATTTAACTTGTTTTCAATGCATAGTGCACATGAACTCTGAAGTTTTGAGAGTAAGTTCATGGGATTGCAGAGTTCAACCTAAATCTATAAAAGTATGAATTCCTCAAGAATAAGTGGATGATTTGACCCAAGAAACTCGATTCCCGGAGCCCTTTCCCAGCACTTGCCCCACATTATTACCCACCGTGGACACTATATTGGTGAACCTGGGAGGATGGATAATTTCCATATCTAACCGAAGCCAGTATCAAGAAATGTGATTTTCCTTCCTCGGGAAGAAGTATAACTTTTTTGTTTGTATCAAACCTATTAGTAGTAGTATTAACCATAGGGACTCTGATTTTATCTTCATCTTTAAGACAAAATTATGAAGGAAATAGCCAACAGAAAAGAGATAATGAAAATATATGTGGTTTTAAGAAACAAGTAACCTAGTTATAAATAAAATGAACAAGTCTTCCTTTTAAGTTAACAAATATAAAGCCCGTTTCTCAGTTAGAAAAAAGTCAAACAAGATTTGAAATCTTTTCTACAAACAGAAATAATGATATTCGCTGCCGTAGAAATGATTTTAATTTTCTACCCTAAACACTCACAACTCCTTGGTTTAGGTGGATTTACTACTCTGAAATCAAGAAACCAACTCAAGAGCCAGTCTCACGGCTGTTATTACCTGTACCTCTTTTTTTTTTTTCTCAGAAACTTCAGCTGGAAGAAAATCAACTTAGCATGATTTCACATGAAACTATCCCAAGTACGAAAAATCATCATTTTAGATCCACCCATTCACTCAACATAAAAGCATTTAAATGATTTAGGAAAAGTGAAGCATTAGGAAGAAGGTAGCACTTTCAAATCCAAATCTTACCTGGTCAATTGAAACGGAACAACACCCCTGAAAGCCTTCTTGATTTGTGCTCCTTTCCTCAAGGGACAACTAAATCACAGCAGCCTATATTCTTAAACCCTCAAAGAAAAATCAGGAAGCTTGATCTGTGCACATAATGGCCTGCATAATGTAAGAAAGCACCGTTTCTTGGCAACTAGAAAACAATCCTTTTCAATTAACTCACAGCAATTGGCTCACATTTGTTGTTAAACACAGAGTAAAGAAAATGTTTTAAGAACTCAAAAGAACTTGGTAATAGCTCACCAAGAAAGTCTGATCAGTTTGTTCATTTTGAAAAGCATTTTTAATGAATTGACTGTCTATTCCACTTGCCTAACCCTTTCCTAAGACCTTTCATTGACATACCTGTCTCACTTCTTTGTTGCATATTATTTAATTAAAACCCCAGTCCTGAATAGTTGCATATCTGCTGTTGCAGAAACAGTGAAAACTGGAAAGATAGTTCCAGCAAAGCGGTGGCATGTAATGTTGTCCTGCTCCTGTTCATTCTGTGTACCCTATTTTACTTTCTAAAAGGCCAGCTTCAGCGTAGCCCCAGATGCTCGTTAGGATACATAATTCAAAGCAGCTGTATGTTATATTCTCTTAGCTGTTAAAGACCACCTCTAGCAGGCATAAATTTTAGGTGATATATAAGAAGTGCAGCTGGGCTAGATTGATTTTGTACTACAGTAACTGTTTTTGAAGGGGCTCATATATACTTATGAGAATTTGGACAATATTCTTAGGGCACTGTGCATTCTTACATACGTATTGGAAATTTCATGTATCAGAAGGAATCCATATATGGGACCCCTGTGTAAGAATGTCCAAAAAAGCAAGTGGTTGTGTACATAAGTGGCTCAGTTGATTAAGTGTCCAACTCTTGATTTCCCCTCGGGTTATCTCAAGGTCGTTAGATTGAGCCCCGTGTTGGGCTCTGCACTGGGCATGGAGTCTGCTTAAGATTATCTCCCTTGCCCTCTGCCCCTCTCCCCCTAAAAAAAAAGGCTAGTGGTAAGGAAAGTACAAGTTATACACAGATAATTTTTGCTGTTAAACTTTACCATTACAAGCAGCAAAGGTTTAACTATCTGTATGATTATATTTCCCAAATGAGAAGATAGCTAAAGATGGATAATTTCCATATCTAACCAAAGCCAAATTGCTTGAATTTTGTCTTTATCCCCCCTTCACTTTGCCAGGATTGACCAAGAGTATATATTATAGTGTTTAACTTCAACAGCTCTTTTATTTTCTTTTTTCTCTTTTACCATCCAAATCTCTTTAAAACATGTCTACCTGATCTTGCTATCATTAACAGGTAATTCTTTTTTTTTTTTTAAGATTTTATTTATCTATTTGGCAGAGAGAGAGATCACAAGCAGGTAGAGAGGCAGGCGGGGAGGGGGGTGGGGGGGGGGAGCAGGCTCCCTACTGAGCAGAGAGCCCGATGCGGGGCTCCATCCCAGGACCCTGAGATCATGACCTAAGCAGAAGGCAGAGGCTTAACCCACTGAGCCACCTAGGTGCTCCAACAGACAATTTTTTTAAACTATATCCTTTTGGAGGCATTTTTGTTCGATAAAGCACTTTCTCTGCTGGTGGGAATTTGAGGCAGTGTTGCATACTGTTGAAGGTGATATATTTAGGCAGACCTTCTGGCACCTTCAAATCATACTCCTGACAGCTGTGTACACTTTCCATGGATAGAATGGGCTGGGATAATTTTACAAGTGTTTCTTCAGCTTTAGTACTAACTCTTCCCCTTGCTAGCTCTATGACCTTAGGCAGATTTGTTAAACATCTTATGTCTCAGTTCTATTATCTGTCAAATGAATTTAATAACATTTACATTGTAGGATAGTTGTGAGGATTGACCAAGATTACATAGGTTAAAGCTTCTTAAAACGGTGACCAGAAGATGGTAAGTGCTCAAAGGTTAGTTATGTTATTAACATCCTTGTTGTTGTTACTAGTGTTCATGAACTAAATAATTTCCAAGGTCCTTTTCAAAGTTAAGAGTTCAAAAATCCTATACAATTCTTATGTAAAAATCTGAAGTAATGTAAAAAAAAGGTTCTTGAGGCATTTAATATAAAACTATTTTTCCTTTTTAATAGATTAATCCTCATTTACTATCCAATATGTCTAATATTTAGAACTGTTGTATACTTTCACTAATAAAAGAAAATATACATTTATTTAAAAAGTGGGATGTTTCTTTATCTTTATGAAAAATGCAGTCATATTAAATACATTGACTCAGTTTAACCAAAGGCATAGAGAAACAGAAATTTTGCAAGAATTTTTCAAGACCTTTTATTACATGCAATACAATTATTACAAGATTCACAAGCCTTTCTTGTCATATTCCTAAAATGTATGGACCATTTTCTTCAGCATTTGGCATTCCTTTGGATGTGTTTTTAACCAGCAGCTGCAAATACTAATATTTGAGAGGAAATGTATGCTTTTAAGTATTTGCTGTAAACACAGTCCTGCAAGAGTGGGCCATAAAGATTCCACCTGGTCCTCTCCAGTTTGAAAGGCACGTTTAACCTGAAGTAAATCTGTTATGTGGCTCCCTCAATCAAAATACCATGCCCTGTCTCTGCTGGGAAAAAATTCAAAATTAGTAAGAAGCCAAATGAACCAGTTTTCCTCAGAAAGATTAGATTTAGCTACTAAGGTAGGTATTTACTATTATCTGCTCTGTACATGACAGTGTATCCCTTGTTCTTTATTTCTCACAGTCCTGTTTGCCTCAATATCTTGAAATAGCAAATTTTGGCACAGGGGAAATTAGCCTATGAAATCTGAAAAAAAAACAAACCTAAAAGGACAATATTTGTTTAAAAGTGCTGAACTCTGGAGATTGTAACAGAAATACTCTGTAAAATATCAATCTGGTGTCTCTCTTCACAGAAGATTACATGTATTTTGAAAGCAGTGCTGCGTACTCTAGTGGGAAATGTGAATTCCTCATCACAAATTCTATGATAGTCTAAGTCACAGAGTAAATTTCCTTCCTTAATTCTGAGAAAGTCCTCAGAGATCAGTGCTACCAGCTTGAACAGCACAAAAACATGACATGATTTATGGCATTTATTAGTAACTTTTGGGTACTCCTATTTCTAATTCAAGTATAATGTTGAAAAATGATTTGCATGAGAAATATTAGTATTTAAATAAAAATAGTCAACACTATTCCACAAAAATATGTAGAAGTCATAGATAATCCTTCCACAAATTATCAGTTTGCAAACAAGACATCAAGTCTCATGTGATGCAAATTGATGAGGACTGTGCAAAACAATTCTTATGGATGTTATTTAATAGTGAAATATTTTACAAAATAAAATGTTTTATAAGCATTGACTAAAAATAGGAATAAAGTTTCAGCACATTACATTCAGTCATAATATAACAGAGCCAAATGAAATATTTCAGAGTTCTCATTTTTGGAGCAAGGGAAAAAAATCGGGTATAAGAAATTGCTTGGGTGTCTATTGGAAGAGTGCTGTTTCTATAATCTCGAATTTTAATATGCAAGCCTCACAGTAAGAAACAATTGACATTGGGAAACTTATTAAACATGCAGATTCTTTGGCCCCAAAGCCAGAGATACTCAGAGATACCGATAGAATGTCTTTGGTAAAATCAAGGAATCTGTATTTCATTAAGTGTGTGTCCCCCCCGCCCCTACCCTTCTGCCCACACTGAAGCTGGTGAGTTTAAGGCCATTGTTGAGAACTACTCATCCAGAGAAACAGGGCTTGGCAGGGTCGCTGCTTCTCTGACAGAGGGAACATTTGGATAACTAAAAGAGGAGTAAGGTGGCCCATAGGAAGAAATATGATTGGTCATGAGGAAGAGTAGAGAGAGCTCAGTTTTCTGGGGCCAGAGAAAAGGATGGAGAAGGGTGGGGATGAATCTTGAAAGACAAAGAGGTGTCCTAGTGTCCTAGGTTTAATGGTGTCCTAGTTCATAATTGTAATGCCATTTAATGTAATGGCATAAAAGCCAGCATCCTTAAAATAGGTTATCCAACTGGCCCCTCTTATATCTCATTTCTTACTATTCCCTTAGCTGACTCCACTTGGTCTGCTAACTATTCCTTAAAACATGGTGTCTTCCTCTACTTCTTCTGTATCTTTTCTTAAATGTCATCTTCTTAAGAGTCCTTCTCTGATCATGCTACCTAAAACCACACTTACTGTCCAACCTCACTGATACTCCCTTTTCTCTTCCTGGCCTAATTTCCCCTTTATTATTTATTGCTGTGTTCATATTGTTCATCTTATGTCTCTACCTTCACCCCCCCCCACTAGAATGTACACTCTATGATAGCAGGAATTTTTACCTGTTTTGTATACTGGCATATGCCCAGCACTAGAATGGTACCTGGAAGGTTATAAGTACTACTATACAGGATTGAAGAGGTTTCCTTTTAAAAGGAAAAGGATTTTATTCATCACTAGAAGTAGAGAAAAAGTTTATTTAAAATATTTGATTTTTTAAAAATTCCTCTGTGTTCTTCTAGGAGAAAGAAAAAATAAGAAAGAACTGAAGTATGGGAATCTTTTCAAATGTTTCACTGCTTGAAGGTATATTTGTTTTCCATTCTTGCACAAAAATAAGCATGGATAGTTACTGTTTAACTCTATCAAAAGCTAAGAATTGTGTCACTTTGGCCTTGGGGAAATGAAAAACAGGAAACACTTTATTGAGGTGCATAGATTTCATAAGTAATATTTTAAAAGGTTATCTGAAGGTTGTTTTTGAACAGAACTGTGTTAAGGTAAAATAAAAAATATATTTTTGAAAGGGCATTAACAAAACTAGAAATTGGTCATTGATACTCTGTCTCTTAACATACATGGCTAAACCTGAATATTATTTTTTAATAAAACCGTTACAGAAATAAGCTTAAGCAATGGAAAATATTCTAATTAATAACGGCAGGATTACAACACTTCATTGCAGAATGTGTTTCTTCTGAATGATCTGACATACAAAGATTGAGGATAGGAATGACCTCACCAGTTCATATGAAAAGGGAGAAAAGACCTTGTCCATCTAAATCTTTCCTTCACTCCTTCCCCAACTGTTGTTCCTTAGAAAAGTCCACTTTTATTTGTATATCACACTGGACTCTCCTCCCATTAATAACATGAAAATACCTCTCAGTTGTTTGCAGTGACACTTATAATGGCCGGATGGCTTTTCAACTGCTTTACCTAGTGGACAGCTGAGTCCTATTCAGAGGACAGACCTCTGATATTGGGTACATGAAAGTGCTAGGCTAGATGCAGAAGTACAGTTGAAATGGAAATATAAGGGAGAACAAGAAGTGGAAATGTTTTTGACTTTCTGCTTTATCATATGTACAGACTAGTGACTCTCAAAATAACATAAATCTCCATATGTTCCCTGACATTTCATTCCTGTCCCATTCTAATATCTTCGATATTTAAAATCTTTTCATCAGATAAGTTAACATTAGCAAATAACCATCACATCCATACTGTGTTTCCAATAGTTTCTCTATATGTCCCTTTCAAAATAGTCTCTCCATCCATTTCTCCCTCTCTCTCTTTCTTTCTTTCCTTCCCCCATCACTCTCTGCCTCCTTCCTTGCTCTCTCTCTCTCTCTCTCTCTCTCTCTCTCTCACACACACACACACAGACACACACGCAATACCTATTGAAATTATGTGTTACTCTTATCTGGCTTGTTAACCGTGCATCTACTCTGTGCCAAGCACTGGTGAGTAAATTACATATGTTATCTCATTTAATCATTAAACCAACCCTAGAAGGTGAGACTTTATCTTCAATGTTACAGATACAGAAAATGAGCCACAGAGAGGGTAAGTAAATTTCCCAGACACATTTATTAGTCAGAGAAGCTAAAACCAGAGCTGACTGACACCCAAATCTATGCATTTAATCAACACATTCTATGGCCTCTCCTTAGCCTCCTGCCATGTCCAACAGTGAGTGTACTTGAAAAGCCTCTGACCTTTGTGTGTTGAATAAATAATAACATAAAATGGAATGCCTGGCAGATCTACTGCTTGTGGCCCTCAGAATGGATTTCTTACTGTAATTACATACTTTTTTTTTTTTCTATTTATAAAACACCATGAAGTACATTTAAGGACAAAAGAAGGAGACATTTTCGTGCAGTCTTATGTAATGATGTGCGATTTAGACCTAATCCTTTTAGCCCAGAGATGGCAGACTGACACTCTAAACAAAACTCATTGTTTTCTTTTGTGCTGCCATAACAAGGTATTTAAAGGATGAAATTCTGGCTGGCAGATGGATTTCTTGGCATCACTATACATGCATCACAGAAATTGTTTTGTTTCAGAGGATTCAAACAAGATGCCTGACATTTCTAAGGAGATATTTCCACTTGTAAATGGGAAAACTAGTTAGGTGGTGGTGTTAATGGACAATAACAAAGGTTTTTAAGGCTTGTGTCCTGTTTATAATGTTGTGTGATGTGTAAAAAGGGAATTTACTGAAACTCATCCTAACTCAGAGTCTAGGTATTTGGTCTTAGTATCTAATATTCCTATAGTTCCCCTCATCCACACAGGGGATTTCTCTATATCCTATGGCACAGTATGTGGAAACACTCTACTATGTACCCAAACTATCAGGGAATAGAGAAGAAAATTCAGCTGTATATCTGTGTGGCTGGAATTTCTCCCTAGAATTGAGTACCTGAAGAGCATCCATAGTTCTTTAGGATGGGGAAGTTCACTTCCTGTCCATGTTACTTGAGACTGCTATAGATTATCATAACGCCATGTATTCTTGGAGTATGGGAACTTGATTATCATTCAAAAATGCAAATAAAAGCTCTGGTAATGTAGGAATCTCCCCTGGGCCTAGAATAATCAAAAAACGAATAGGGCCAAGAGAAGAACATAAGGGTCAACCTTCTGCTTTTAGACAAGTGACTGCTTATATCACCCAAGATAGCCAATAGTGGTGTCTCCTCTTCTTGAAAACCTCAGGAATAGAGTTAGTTTTAGCATAAACTACAGAACTTCTTTCTTTTCCTACCAGAATTCATTATTTCAGCAAACCCTCAAGAAGTATCCCCTATGTATCTGGTATTATCATAAAGGCTGGTTATATAAGAGAAAGCAAGACAGTAAGGCCCCTTTGGTGGGTTTTAAAAAATGGCTACAAAATTCTTAGATACTTTTTACACTGAGAGATGAGTATACATCCCTCGCTTTGAATGTGGGTGTGTTTGTAACTACTTTGACTATAGAGTAAGGAGAAATGATGCTATGTGATTTCTGAGACCAGGTCATAAAAGGTGATACATCTTTTACTTCGCTCATGAGAATATTTATACGTGGGGTCCTGAGTTGTCATTTAAGAAGTCCAACTACCCAAAGCTACCAAGGTGTGAGAAATCAAGCCATATGTACGTGCCCCAGGTGACAATCAAGCTGAGCTCCCAGCTGACAGCTGGCTTCAACTGCCGGACACGAGAATGAGCCTTCTTGGACGTTCAGCCCAGTTGAGCCTTCATATGATCAATATAGTTCTGGACCACATTTGACAATGACTACATGGGTGGCTCCAGGTAGGATCTGCCCAGCTGAGCTCTTCTGAAAATTACTGTCAGACAAAATTATGAGAAAAATGAAAGGAATGTAGGTTTTATATGAATTTTCTCTCTAGCAAGAGTAACAGATTTTGTAACCTGGACATAGGTATTACCAGGATCAGTGAGCCTCAAAGTGGCAGTCAGTGAAGGCTTAAAGAAGGGTGAGTGGAATGGTATTGGGTGCTGGAAGATAGAAAGTTTGGGAAAACTGTCACGTGCAAAGTGTACCTAGTGAACTAATTGATCTGGCTAAGGATATTTCTATGCCAAATGTTGAAAGTGACAACTAATTTCTTTTAGCAGCATATCGTAAAGAGATATGAGCTAAAGAAGAAATTACTCCATTTTTTTTTTTTTTTAAAGATTTTATTTATTTGACAGCGAGAAACACAGCGAGAGAGGGAACACAAGCAGAGGGAATGGTAGCGGGAGAAGCAGGCCCCCTGCCGCGCAGAGAGCCCGATGCGGGGCTCGATCCCAGGACGCTGGGATCTGACCTGGGCCGAAGGCAGACGCTTAACGACTGAGCCACCCAGGCGCC
>CM053605.1:43524305-43727702 GCA_028646535.1 Procyon lotor
TTACTCCATTTTTAAGCAGAATGTAGGATGAATAAAAATGGCCCTTGATTTGCTAGTTTCAAAAATAAAATATTTCTCTTCCCTAGTTTCTCCCTGAAGAAGACTCTCAAAAGTGACGAAGAGCCTCTGGGCAAAGATCAAATGGAGGGTGCTGTCAAGAAATGTGGTCTCAGAGTAAACACGAAACAAAATGCGTGGTTGTAAAACCCTTTCTTGAGAATTGAAATATTTAAGATGATTTCTCATAGACCTTTTCAAGATGTCTTTACAGATTTTCAGGATATGTCTCCTAGGCCCTCTATGTTTAATTAACGATAACTCTTCTAAGAATCTTAAAGGAATAGGTCCCCAATGGCCTCATAAGAAACTCAAGGTAAAGATCTACTCTGAGGTCAACGTTCCAGTTTTTGTATAGGGACACACTGTTCAAATTGAATATTTTAAGCAAAATCAAGGTATCAGATCATTATATAAGCCAAAATCATGCCAAGTTACAGGTGAGAGGGTTTTTTTTTTTTTTTTTTAGAGGTTTACCTCAAGAGACTCTAAAATAGAACTTTTTTTTTCTAATGGGAAGTGTATATGTGGCCATTGTGCTTTTGCATTTTACCAAGCTCTATTTATTGAGTCCCTCAGATGTAGGACATCTACTTTTGAAGCAGGCGTTAAGCATACATTGGAATCCCTACTAAAGGTGGCTAACCTGTTAATACAGAGATACTAGATACATTCTCAGGCGGTCTAATTTCAGGGAACAGACAGAAGGATTTTGAGTTTGAAGAGAGCATGCTATGTTGCAGTGGTGGCAGATTTCAGAGGCGGAGATGTGAAGATTAAAAAAAAGTTTATGGACTTGGCATTAGGAGGTACACGTGATCTCAGTCCTGCCAGAGCTTCACATCTGTGACGAAATACTTGACGGCATCAAATAGTGCACCTGATAATGGGGAGAGTTGCTGGAACTCGTACATCCACTTCCCCACCATGCACCAACAGGAAGAAGAAGAGTTCTCTGGAAATGTGTTAATAATAGAGTCTTTTGCAATGAGCCATATGACAAGGTGTTATTGAACAGTTTGGAAAATCGGATTCAGTTAAAGCATGTTATTACAAGAGCAACATAAGGCAAGGCATTATTAGAGAAGCTTTAGAGTTCATGGGAGATCTAAATTCTCCTTATTAGCAAAGCTTTATTCAAGAAGAGAAGAAAGAGAGGTAACAGATACTGTTGTTATGGAACCCAGCCAAATGGCTGAGTCGAACTGGAGGCATTAGTTGAGACTTGGGGAGTTGCAGTTGATGGTGCTGGTTTATCAGCCTTCCTAGTAAATCAGCTTCCCTGCAAGTAAGATTCCACAGAGTGGTTTCCAATCTCCAGCCCTGGTCTGAAATTCAGGGGAAAAAATGGGAAGCCTGTTGAGAGACTGTGTCCATTAGTTTAGTTTTAGTGTATGACATCTGAGTTCAGAGAGAAAGCTAGGACCATCCAAGTGCAAACCACCTTTAATTTAGAAGCTACCCATTTATATGGTACTTAGTCAATGTATAAGGTTGCCAAAAAGGAAAGTATCTTTCTCTCCATTTTTGAAAAAAAAAAAATTGGTTATAGAAAAGGTGGGTAGTTTCTTAGCAAACAACAGTTACCATGGAAAACTTTCCTTAGCCATATAGAAATTAAGATCAGAAAACAAGGAGGAACCAAGGAGATGAGTTGTCCCTGCAAGCAAAATTGCCCAATAGATATTCTGGCTCCTTCTTGTAGGAGGCAGGGATCATGCCTGCAGGTGCTGAAAAGAACAGAAGCTGATGCTTTTCCCTATATGTAGGAGTCATTAACTTAGAAGTCAGCCTTGATCCTGAGTGGAAAAGATAATAGAAGCCACTGGTGAGAATTTTATATCTTTTAGACTGATATTTTCTAATGCTACAATCTGCTAGCTAGGGACAACTGTATAGCCCCAGAAAGCCACATGCCACAAAGATGTCTGCTGATGCAGGAGACCCAGCTCGATTAGGCTGGGCCAGTGGCAGTACCGTCATGGGTGAGTAGCAGTGTCAAGGTGAGTGTGAGAAACTTTCCCAATACCCTAGTGACAGGGCAGATCCGGAAATAAATGTCCCAAGTGCCAGTTCAAATCCTCAAAGAGAAAAAGAAGTTGTTTGGGCTCAAAGGAGGAGTTGGAGGCTTGGATGCTACAAGTAAATTCAGTGTTGTTTTTTTTTCCCATACCTTAAGAAGGTTTTTATGGAAGATGAGTAAGAGGCTGCCTTTTCCCTCTCAGGGATGCTCTATGTGATGCTGCCGTGCACTACCTAGATACCCTTGTGGGCTGGAATCTGGATGCTCATGGCTCATAGCTGTGTCCTCCTTCAGGCACTGTCCTTGGCTCAAGGAAGCTGCCTCACCCAAGGTTATGCCCTCTTCCTGTGACACAGCACACATCCAACGCCTGGGCCATGCAGGGTACAAGGGCTTGTCCCCCGGCCTTGATTCAGGACGTATCTGAAGAGCCACTCCACCTTCAGAGATTGTCGGCATTCACTGAGGCTGTGAGGCTGTTCCTGTAATTACATCACAGATCAGCTCCTCTTCTCATGTGTCTTGGATTAGTACTAATTCCCTTAACAAATTAATTTAAATATTTGAGTCCTAGTTTGATGTTAAAACACTTTACTAGATACTGTAAAAATCAAAATTACGATCTGGTCTCTGCCTTCAGGGAGATATTAGTGTATAGAAATGATAAATGACGACAAAAAATAATACAAGGCTGCGTGGCATGAGTATAAGGTGCTAAGGCATTCATTCATCAAAGTGTCAGCGCCTACTGTGTGCTTTGTGCAGTAGTACGGAGATATGGGAAGGAGGCTCTGCTATTAAGGAAGCCAGTGTTCTTGGGGGAGGGGAAAATCTATTCTTGACAGGGGTTTCTTCACTGAGGCCCAATTTGTCTGTTTAAGTCCCCACTAATGTCCGAAAAGAATTTGAGTCGGATCATAGAAAGTAATTAAGTATTTCATGGAGGGTTGGGGTATGATGGAGTGGGAGGAAAATTCCAGGCTGAAGTAATAACATGAAGGCAGTAAATGGGAGACCATTTTTCCTCAGAGGGGTTGCTGATAGTCTTCAAAGTGGAGCCATTCCAAGAATGTTTACCTGACAGATGGAATCCGAAGTTGGGAGAGGCCTGAAGACAAAGGTAAGGAATTATGGCTTTGTTTGGTATAAAGCATAAAGGTTTTTTCTAGTTTATTTTCTATACTTATTTATAACTTCATTGTCTGTCTCACAGTCTCTGTCTCACATCCTTCCGTTGATAGTGATATCACAGTCCCTATTCTTCATATCCTCGTTTTATGAATTTCACTTTCATTCACTTCCATTTATCTTCATCCTTGGTCATGTTTGTCATCTCTCTTTAAGAAACAATATGCTGTTGTTTTAAACCACTTAGCTTTGGGGTGGGGTAGGGTGATACACAAGAGTGGGCAACTGATAGAGCCTTTGGACTCAGGCACAACAGCCTCACTCAAGTGTGGCCTGGTAAGAGAGCAGCAGGGGCAGTCTTCCCCATTGGCAGAGTTTTGGGTGGTGTACATTGTCATCTATTTTGGATCAAAAGGCAAACATGTTGATGTAAGATTATATGTAGATTCACTAGTAGAGACAAATGTTTGGATTTGTTGGCCAGGGTCTTGAAAGGATAAAAGTTAGAAAAAGGAGACAGAGAAACGTGGAGTAGATACATGTGAATTGGTATGTTAACATGGGTGTGCCATGTGAAAACTGGTTCACATAATCATGTGGACCAGAGAGAATCTACTAATGAAGGGGCCCCAAACAGTCTTTTTTTTTTTTTAAAGATTTTATTTATTTATTTTGACAGAGAGAAAGAGATCATAAGTAGGCAGAGAGGCAGGCAGAGAGAGAGGGGGAAGCAGGCTCCCCGCTGAGCAGAGAACCCGATGTGGGGCTCAATCCCAGGACCCTGAGATCATGACCTGAGCTGAAAGCAGAGGCTTAACCACTGAGCCACCCAGGCGCCCCCCCAAACAATCTTTATAGAGTAACTTAGTTGACAATAACCAGTCTGTGTCAAAAGCCATCCCAATGTTGGACAAAGGGCTAATACAGGAGAAGCTATGGAGGCAGGGATGTAGGCTGTGTATGGACCCAACAACATGGATTATCACTCACCAGGGTGGATCTAGTACTGCTGCTGCCAATTATCTAAACCGATAGCAGTAACACTAGTGCTGACCCTCTAATAGAGTACCATCCCTTGAGGGGACCAACCAACCAAAGTTGATTACATTGTGTCCATTGCATCCTGGAAGGCAGAAATTTATTTCCAGTAGAGTTCCCCGCCCACTAGGCTTATCAGCAGCACCATTATTCAAGGGCAAACAGAATGTTTAATCTGCCAGCATGTGATTCTACATAAATTGCACTGGACCAAGCAAAGCACTTTTCAGCAAATGAGATGTGACAATAGGCACTCGACAATGAGATTCACTGGTCCTATCACATATCCTATCATTTGATTCTGCTAGTCTGATGGAATGATGGAATGGCTTTTTGAAGGTACACCTAAGGTGGCAACTTGGAAATTATACTTTACAAGGATATGGTGCACATCTTCATTCTCTAGGATGAATAGCACTCCTTAAATCATCAACCATTATTTAATGCAGTGTTCCCTAAAGGGAAGAATACATGCATCTGGCAAGTAAGGGTTGCAAGAAGGAGGGACTCTACTTATCACTCCCAGTGACCCACTTAGGAAATCTGTACTTCCTATACCCACAACTCTAGGTTCTGTAGTTCTAATTGTGATTCTCAGAGTGGGGATGCTTCTACAGGAGCCCTACTAAACTTTACCTAGGACTACCCCATGGTTACTTTAGGTTCTTTGTGCCGGGAATCTAGTAGGCAAAAAAAAAAAAAAAAATCCACATCCTAGCAGGAGTAATTGTCTCTGATCATCAGGAGAAAGTAGGGCTGCTGTTAATAATAGGAGTACACAAAAATACATTTGTTACCCAGGTGATCTGCTGAGAAAAGGGTAGGGTGGAAGGGCTCTTGGTGGTCTCCACACCAATTTTTATGGTAAATAGACATGTCCAAAAGGCACATCCTGAGAAGGTCACAGCAACTAGGGCCCAGACCTCCTCCTCTGAGGGGAGCCTGGATCATCCCACCAACTAAGTGAGGAAGACTAGCTGATATGATAGTCAAAGGTGAGCAGAATTTAGTAGTTGGGTTAATAGATGAGGGAGACTATACATCTCAGATGCGTCCTAGAGAAGAGCTGGAGGGGACACTGTAACTTGTCCTACTAAACTCCTCATAAAGCTTTCCTAGGAAAGGCTTCCAATTACAATCCTGGAGTCGTTCCCCTATGGGGGCAATATACTATATGAAGCAAGTGGAACTGAGGTGGTACAGGAATGGATTATAATAGATGCCTTTGGACGCTTCCCAGATTCCCCCTCAAAGTCAAGTCTTCATGATCTCAGATGCTGGTAATGTTTGCTAATGACTTACATTTGCATGCAACTCTGGGAATTGACCTCAAGCTGCCTTGCCCAAGTCTATGCACCTGTCCCGGGCTGCAGCTATATCCAATGATTGATTGTTGTGGGCTATGTTCCCCAACGTGGGACGTCTTTCTAGGATCATCTCAGCCTTGAGAGATCTCTGTGGCATTGACTGTAGCTAATGTTTCAACTCTATCTCATTTTAACTTCTTCCTCTGCCTGGTCTCATCTCCCTTGCTCCTTCACAGATACTGATTCTAAGAGCAGTCCCAGTAAACGTCTTGTATACAAATCCTGGGGGAAATTTACCTGCAACAGTGGGTAAATTCATAAACCTAAGTCACTAGGAAATGGAGATCCTGAGGCCTTCTTTATTCCGATAACCTCCTTAGGGAATTTTGTTTATATAATGCTGAATATAGAAGATAGTTAAACTCCACATAAAATAAGAATTCAGAATTCACAGGGAGCAATTTCATAAGAAGGGAACGAAAATGAAGGAGAAAAAAAGAAAAGAGGAAACCTGATGAACATGAGTGAAAGCAAGGGAAAGATTTCTTATTGAAACCAGTGAAGGGACTGAGTTTTGGATCCAGGTTAATGATAAGAGGTAGGCACATGTAGACATAGGATCTATGCCTCCTCTACCAACCTGGGGACTTGTACAGGTCTTCAAAATCAAGACTTTGACGAGCAGAAAAATCCATGGCAGATAAGTAATTACAAAATTTATTTGGGGGGTGCCTCAGTGGCTCAGTTGATTAAGCATCTGCCTTCAACTCAGGCCATGATCTCAGGGTCCTGGGATTGGCCTGTGTCAAGCTCCCTGCTCACTGGGAAGTCTGCTTGTCCCTCTGCCCCTCCCCCAGCTTGTACACACGCTCTCTCTCTCTCAAGTAAATAAATAAAATCTTTAAAAACAACCCCCTCAAAATACATTTGATGTATCAAGTCATATTTTTCTTTTAGGGTTGATTTTTTTTTTCTCTCACATTAGTATCTCTTCCTAAATGTATTCTTTTCTATTTAATTACGTGCTATTCATTGTGATTTATCAGCAGTTCTATTATAAACTATAGGGGTAATCTTTGACTTTGCTTTCTCTCAAAGGCTACATCAAATACACCTGGGTGGAAGGGCTCTTGGTGGTCTCCAATTGAACTCCAACTGAAATTGGTCTCCAATTTCATTGGCTCTACATTTAAAATATATTCAGAATTTAGAAAGTTCTTCAGACAAAAGGAATATGAGACCAACCATAAACTTGGATCTACATCAAGAAATGAAGAACATTAGAACTGGAATCAAGCAAGGTAACATCAAATTAATTTCTCTTATTTTAATTGCTTCAAAAGATAACTGTCTAAAGCAAAATAGTAATGTATTATATATTTATCAAAGATGTAAATATAAAATGTATGACAACAACAGCAGATGGAAGGGAGTAATTGTGTATATAGTATTTTAAGGTCCTTATACTACATATAAAGTGATACATTATTTTAAGGTAGATCCTGACTAATTAAATTGCAAATTTAAAAACCTCTAATCATTAAAAATTGTATAAAAAAGCATATACTCCTATAGTAGAAGTAAACTAAAATTTAAAAAAAAACACTCCGTGATTCAAAATTAGGAGGGAAAAAAGAGAACAAAAGAAACAAAGAACAGATAGAACATTAGAGAACAGTTAGCAAGATAATAGAGTTTGACCTAACCACAGACTAATATCATTAAATATAAATAGAATAAACACACTAAAAAGCACAGGTTGTCAAACTAAACAAGAAAACAAGACGAAACTGTATGCTTCTACAAGAAAACCATTTTAAATGTAGGACATAGTTAAGTTAAAAGTAGAAATGGATAAAGATATACCATGAAAACACTTATCAAAAAAATAAAAGCTAGAGTAGCTATATTATAATGGACAATTCTAAAGTAGACTTTAGAATAAAGAATATTACCAGGGACCAAGAGAGATATTACACAATGTTAAAGAGGTCAGTTCTCCAAGAAAACATTATAATCCTACATGTGTATGCATCTAACAACAGTTTCAAAATACATAGAACAAAAATTGATAGAGATAAAAGAGAAATTCACAGTTATGGTTGGAGATGTCAGTACTCCTCTCAGTCATTGATAAGACAAATAGAAAATTAGTAAGGATATAAAACACTTGAACATTATTGAAAAGTTGAGCTAATTAATATTTATAGAACACTGCACTCAACTGCAGAATACACATTTTTTTCAAGTTCAAATGGAACATTAAGATAGATCATCTAGGTCATACAACAATCCTTAACACATTAATTCACGTAAGTGAATTAAAATAAGGTGTGTTTCAGATGTTAACAGTCTAGAAATCAGCAAGAGAAAGATGTATATGAAGTCCCCAAATATTTGAGAATAAAAGTAGTTACTTCTAAGTAACCTATGGATCAAAAGAGGAAATCAGAAGAGAGGTTAGGAAATATTTTGTACTGAATGAAAATAAATACCCAGTGCATCAATTTGTGGGATAGCACTAAAGCAGTGCTTAGGGGGAAATATGTATATCATTAGATGCTTATAGTAAAAATGCAATCAGAATTTAAATCCTGCTCAGCTCTATTTATGATCTGTCACTCTTCTTCACTCAGATTATTGCAAAGTCCCTTGCCCACTATAGTCTCTTCTCAATGCAGCAGCCAAAGCAATTAATTTAAATCCTATGTCAAATCATGTCGCTCTCCAAATCCTACATTAGCTATTCATTTTTCTCAGTGTAAACATGAAAGACTATATGAAGCTAACTTGACATTATATGTTTTGGCCCACCTCTCTGACCTCAGTATTGGTTCTCCACTCCCCACTCCCCCTCCTCCTCCCGCCAACCTTACTTAACTCCATTCAGCCACACAACTTCCTTGCTTGTCTCAAGTATATCAGGCACACTTCTGTCTTGGGCCTATGAGCTGTGCTCTGTCTCGAGCAGTCTTCCCTCCAAAAAAACCACATGGTTAACTCCTTAATTTCCTTCAGCTCTTTGCTTAAATATGCTCTTCTCAATAAGGACTCTCTTGAGCATCCTATTTTAAACTGTAGCCTGCCTCTGTCATTCCTATAGATAGCACCAATCCTGCCCTGTTTTGTTTTTTTTTTTTTCCAAAGCATTTATTACTTTCTAGCATACTACGTTATTTTCCTTTGTTGGCTTATTTTTATCATCTGTGCCCTCCACTAGAATATAAACTCCTTGAGGACAGTGATTTTTATATATTTTGAATGTGCGAAATAGTGCCTGGCATACAAAAATGCACTAAATAAATAATTTGAGGGATTAAGGGGAGGAAGGAGACAGGGGCGGGGGAATAAGGGAGAAAGAGGAAAAAAAAATCAAGGGCAGAGGCGCCTGGGTGGCTCAGTCGTTAAGCATCTGCCTTCGGCCCAGGTCATGATCCCAGGGTCCTGAGATAGAGCCCCGCATCGGTCTCCCTGCCCAGACCCGGCAGGAAGCCTGCTTCTCCCGCTACCATTCCCTCTGCTTGTGTTCCCTCTCTCGCTGTGTTTCTCTCTGTCAAATAAATAAAATCTTTAAAAAAAAAAATCAAGGGGAAAATAAATCTTTTTAAATTTCATTTTGCTAATATTTAAGGATAGATGTTATGTTTGAAGTTTTAGTAAACTCCAAACTACTTGTTATAGAACATAAAACTACTCTAAAATATTCAGTGCCAAACCGTTTCTCTCTCTTGCTTTTTTTTTTAAACCAAGTAAATTTTATTCACAGGTGAGCCATAAGGTACGAACATTTTTTCTCTTAATACTTGTTTATTTCTGTGGTAATCCCTTTAGAAATCCACTTACTGCAATTTTCATATTTCTTCCCATTTCTCTACATGAGATTGTATATTTTTCTGGTTTTTAATTATGGTGTTTTTGTGAGTAAACATGGGACTCATAAAGGGGGCCAGGGTTGGCTGTGTGTATGGCCACATGGCCTGCAAATTACATTTCAATGTACATATGGATTTTTAGTCACAGTGGGGTCTCCATTCATGTTTTGGTTTCTAAAAAGTTTGAAATATTCATTGATTGTGTTTATAAGGCAATTTAGAGGTTAAGAATGTGTGCCTTAGAATCAGACTCCCTGAGTGTGATTCCTGGCTCTGCTCCCTACTAGTTGTGCAATTTGAGCATATGACTTACCATTCTGAGCCTCTGCTTCCTGTACAAAATGGGAATGTTGATACTGACCTGGTTTGTTCTTTGTACAAAAAAAGATAATCCATACACAAGGCTTAGCAGTGTAGATAAAACTTAGTATTCGAATGACAATTTATTATAATCATTAATATTTGTAAAATTCTATTTTTAAATAAGTTATTTAAAACTTGAAATAATTTTCCTTTACAATGTTATCCATACTGGATGAATTCCCAGACTATATGTGATAGCATGTGGAAAAGTCAATAAATACAAATAAATTACATTGTACACCTGGATTAACTATATAAAACTGTCCTGTAGAAAGAACTGAACTCCTGTAGGAGAAAGAAAGGTCTGTGTTCATTCATTTACTCCTTCACTGAAATAACAATTTTCAGCACCTTTGTTTTGCTAAATATGTATCT
The DNA here is from genome assembly GCA_028646535.1 of Procyon lotor. NCBI lineage: Eukaryota > Metazoa > Chordata > Mammalia > Carnivora > Procyonidae > Procyon > Procyon lotor. The sequence continues at coordinate 43,534,469 of CM053605.1, forward strand.
GTTAATTTTCCTCAGCAAAACAGACTCTGAGTTATGAAATCCTCTTGCACAGAAGCTCTGTGAGTGAGACCAAGACATTCTCCTGCACAAGGCTCATCCTCTAACCTGTCAAGACCTCCTCACCTCTACCATTGGAAATAGTTCCATGACTTTAACAAGGCCTATGCTCAGAGTTATTTCTCAGATTCAGGCTCCTTAACCCTCTTTGCTTCCTACCAGCAGTACTTGTACTACTACTAACTTTCTCCCTACCTCTATCATGATCTACATAAGATAATTCAGTTTCAATTTCTCTCCAAAGTTAAATGTCCCCAGAGAAAATGCTACATCTTTTTTATTAGCAGCAATGGGGTGTGAGGCATGGGTCAATAATAAAAAGAGATTATAACTCAAAATATTCCCTCTCCCCCCCAAAACCCTCAAAAATAAATTATACTTGTAGTATAAAGCAATCTAGGTCCTGAAGCTTACAGTTTTTCCCTGATTTTAACTGAAACTGCATTTGTGTTCTTGAAACTCCTCTGCCGTATAAATGACAGATTCCATTTTGTAAAGTTTGCCCACAGATTGGTTTTAGTTGTTAAAATTAGTTGTTAAACTTACCAAAAATTATTGACTTTGAGACAAGATTAGGTTTTGATTTCTTTAAAAGGGCCAAATTGGCAGTTTTTCATTGGCATCACTTTCCAGACAATAATAAACTCACATACTATTTAAGTCTGCTTCAAAAATGGAATGCTATATACAAGTATGTGTTTATCAGTGTGGGAAGGGATTTTGCTTATTCTGAGAGTCTAGAACCAGTTGAAACTACACTAGAATGTTGTTGAGATGTCCATCATCATTTCACCATCTCTCAATCATGCTATTTTTTTCTATCTAAAGCAGAATAAATTTTCATCTTTTAGATCTTGAAAATTTAACTTAGAATCACTTCACTGGCTCTGTGAAGAAGCGAAACAAAGCTGTATCAACTTTTCATTGTGTTTCAATTAATTATGGTCCTTGGAACAATTTGAGCACAAGAATTTCAACTGTCAAATTTGCCTTCTGGGATGCTTTTCTTCCAAAGATTAGTGTTTCTCAAAAGCATCCCATAAAAATAATGATCCTGACATTCTAGACAAACAAAGCATCTGCTTTTCCTTTCAACAGTTCTCTTTGAGGTAGGAGATACAATTTTACATCTATAATTATATAGCAAACGATATTTCAAAAACACTTTTTAAAACTGGCCTCTGTGTCCTGCGGATGATGAAAACCAGGCTCTGTTTTTGAGGAACATATACTTTGTGAATGATTAAAAAATAATCACAGAAACTTGGCCGATGGCCAGATCTAAGTGATGAATTTTTAGGCAGTTATTAAAATGTTTACCTTTCAAAGCACTTCTTTGGAAAAGGAAGCCATGCCCCTTGGAATAACCTATCAAACTTCTATTATCTGCCACCACAGCTATCATTAATAACGTGCAAATGGAGCTACATCTCTATATAACAGCTGGAAAATCAACAGGTAGTATTCATTCACCAAATGTTTTTTGAATATCCGTGTGTGCAAAGCTCTGTACTGTGTCTCATATAGGTAGAAAATATGAGACACGACTTCCTCAAGGAGTTTATAAGTAAATAAGGGAGAAGAGACATTTATATAATTAATTATGTCATAAGGAAGAAAGATCCATTTTATTTTAATGTAGAAAACAGAAGCATAACCCAAGGTAATGTTTAAGAGACTCACATAAGAACCTTTGGTCTTCACTGTCATTTCACTGGGTTACTTTCCCATGTCCTGCGCTTCTCCCCACTCCCATGCGCCTCCTGCAAATGAGTACAGGCACAGACCCTTAAGATGAACTTTTCTCACGGTATAAGCTTCAGAATTTATGCACAGCTACCTTGGCTGAGGCTTTTGCCATACTAAGCATAAGATAAATTCTACAGCTCAAATACAAATCTTGTGCCTCATTTTTCTCCAAGTGTTGCATATATTTGGTGTCATTTAATCTTAACAGCGGGGCATCAGTAGAAATTGATTTATCAAAAGAGTCTGCTGAGATGTACACAGGCTGTTATCCAATATTTCACATATCCCATTAATTATGAGGCTGGCATTAGAGGCTGGTTTTCCAAAAGTTCTGCCCAGAGAAATTCTTTATTAGGTTTATTGATAGTTTATAATAATAATTGTCAATCCCCAGTTATCCCAGAACACCTAACCTTACCGCGGAAATGGCCCCTCTCCACTCTTTCAGGAATCATAAAAAAACAAAACAAAACAAAACAGTGAGGAGAGTTTAGAGCTACACAGTATCAGGGGACAGTCGCTGCTTCACATCCTCAGACCTCTAGCTACCCCACCCGGAATAATGATTGGATGCCCTCAGGACCCTCTTCCTACCCATAAACTAGGAACACAGAGCTGATATTGGAGAAGCCACTGGTGTGTACAATTTAGCTCCATAGCCCTAGATTCCAGTTCTATTTTTCTGATATCTTTTTTTGGGGGGGGGGGTGTCTCATGGATTATATCACTTTCCCCAAGTAGTTAACTGATAAAGTGCAATTTTGCTTCTAACTCTGAGCTTTACCCCCTTTTCAGATGTTCAAATGTTCAAATGTTCCATCACTTCCTCCTCTTGATGCTTTATCATACTATACGCATTTATAAAACAGGCTGGGGCAGAGAGTGGTGCTGACAGAGAAAAAATATTAAATACTCGAGCACAAGTGCTCTTTCAGATTTTATTTTTCACATCCTATGTTCACTTCTGACTGTGAAGGGCAACCATGTCCTTGGTTTATCAATCAACTAAAAACAATATATCAAAGCTCTTACTCATGTTCAGGAACTGTCTAGCGCATCATCTCTTTATGTCTAGAGAAAACATCTACTGAATCTCTTCCTACACTTTAACATTTAGACATCCTTCTCCCTTGATATGTTGCTCTGATTTTTGTAGTCTTATACTTTGCAATACAGAAATATCTACCTAAGAAAAAAATGAAAAGATTAAAGCAGGCTTGCATTTTCACAAAATAGAAGTATTCATAAAATACCCAAGCTATTAACTATGCTGATACCTTTCACAGATTTATACAACAATGTTTTCTTCAAAGTATGAATAACAGTAGTGAACAAGATCTCAAATTCTCAACTAAACATTAAATGAATACATATTCAAAGTAAGAACTGGTACAAGGATATTTGTTTTAAAAGAAAGTCCAAGTCCCAGAAAATTATGTTAATAATACCAAAGCATTTATAATAAAAATCTTATTCAACATATTTTCACTAAGGAAAAAATCCAGATAGCAAGTAGAATAAGCAGTAGCAGCATGCTTCATTTACCTCCAAAGTTAAAATTGTAGATGACTCCTTATGAGCCAGTAATTTATTTCCAAATCAAGTCTGTTCTTGTAGACTTCATTACACCAGATGATTCTTCACTGCACTGAATCTAGACATTTTCCAAAATTGTACATCAAACAGCAAAATAAAAGCCAAAATTGAGAAAAGCTCAGTTTGGTTCTTGTAATTTTTACTCCCTTTTTTCAGGCTAATTTTGTTTTTAATTAAATAAGAGATTCTTCTAATGACAATGTTGGTAATGACTTCTCCAAGAGAAAAATAAAGCTGTTTGATGTATTGGGAATAGGTCTAAGTTCTCTATATCCTTTAGTTCTTATTCTTTTGAAATATTGCTTCTAATGAATTGAGTAGTTTCACATTGAAAACTCAGGTCTGTTGTAACATAAATGCCATTGGCAGTTTTCTGTGAAATGTTTCGAAGAACAGAGTTGGTCTTTACTCCTTAAATCAGGGTCTCTTCAGGATTCCAAAAAGCCAAACTCAAGATTTCCCACATCCTTAAATGCCACTCTTTTCCCACCTCTTAGATTTGGCTCACTAAACTTTCTGCCAAGATTCATTCAGGAAGTTAGAGAAAAGAAGGGTGAGGAACAAAGAAAAAGTCACTGAAAACACAGATGTTTCAGCTTAGGCCAGTCCTTTTCTGTCATTTTACAAAGAATGTGCTAATGATATTTCTACTATCAATATTTCCTTAGATTACAATATTATAATGATCTACAGGCAAGGACAGGATTTATGGGGTTCTATTAATTCAGTCCCCTGTACCATGCCAACAATGGCACTGAACAGATGCTTTTAGGTAATACTTTCTATAACTCAATGGAGCCAAACCTCGTGGATTAGGAGAGTAACAAGCAAATTCTATTTGGGTTTGTTGTTTCTTTTTTTACATAAATAAAAATTGAATTCCAGAGTTTGGGATAAGACATGGCCTCACACAGACTCCAAGTCTTCCATTCTAAGATGCCCTCATCTTAAAGCCAAATGTGCTGAAAAATATTTTTGCCTAAACTTTTGGTAACTGCTTACATACAACCCCTCTGTCAGTGGAGTGTGCTGTCGTCCCACTGCTATCCCCTTCTTTGACTATTCTCCCTCTTCTATTTAATTATCATGTTTAGAGAATGCTGTTAGCAATCCTAATGTATTCAGTCTTTTTGAACTCTTAATAGTCTTGCCCATACAACATTGTAATTACTTACAGTGTTCTACCTGGGTTGTGTGGGCTTGATCTCCATAGCTAGATGGGAAGTGCTTTAAAAGCAGAGCCTATGTCTTACCATTTTATCATCCCCTCAGCGCTCGCCACATTGTTGGACACACAGGGAGACAAATAATGTCTTCCAAGCTTCCCAAATCCTGCAGGACTCCAGACCTCTCTAGCATGATGCCCTCCTGTGTTCTGCCACTATAGAGATCTCATCTCTGAGATGTTCTTTCCTGACTCCTATTTCCTTGCTATGTGGTGAAATACCCTGTCCTCAGTCTCCAGATTGATTTATAGTTTTTTGAACAATAATTCTTTATTATTATTATTATTATTATTATTATTATTGTTTTACCAGCAGACAGCTAAAGAAAAGACCCTGCCTCTTTAAACTGATGATGAGCAAGAATCATGGCAAATCAGTATTCAAAAATCTGGAGACATGTAGGGTTTGAAATCCCTAAAATTACATAAAGTAGATGGGCTAGTACTCCAGCTGGGCATCAGGATAGGTTTAGTCCCCACATCCTGATCATTCAGCATGTTGCTTATTGTAGTTATTTTCTTTCAGCTTCGGGGGAAGATGTTATAGCAAATGTTGACAACAAATGAAAAAGGTCATGATGATTTTCAAAAGTATGAAATATACTGTAGAAAAGAAAAAGAACAGGTGAAATGTTTTAAAAAAGATGGAGCTACTGTGTTTGACAAACTTACAGATAGAAAACAGAACTCTGGAAATAGCATAGGAGACATAGGGGGAAAGGGCCCCAGTGTTTTTAAAGAGCTGATGAACTAAGCAAATCAAAAAGAGATATAACTAGAAATGAGTTGGCAAAAACTTAAATTTTTTAGAAACATCATATCGCAAACATTAGTCACAGTATGAATTGATCTTAACCTCATAATTGAAAACATGATGTCAAGTGTATGAGTAGCAAAGCAGGGCAAGTTAGAGTGAAGGGAAATAAATTATAAAAGTTGATCATCTTCTTGTAATGTTTGTATTTACAGTGAAAGTACAATCTTTTAGGGTCTCTGGAAGAAGGCTGATCTTTAAAAATTTATTTATTTTAATTGAATTAGATACATGTATTTCTTAAAATTTTTTACATTCCAGCCAAGAGAATAGAATTCGAATCCAGGGCTGTTTGTGAATAGCTTGTGGAGGGGGTAGGACTGATCTGTGACTTGCAATTATTGGCTTATTGAATTCTTTATGGTTTTGTGAAAAGTCGAGTTTCTTAATTTTAACATTTGATCTCACCGTATGCATTTCCTTGGTAAATTCAACTAAAGATTTATGGCAGTATAATTAGGATTTCATGAAACAGGATCACTAGTCATCAGACTTTAGTTCACTGTGGTCCATTAGGTCTTACTAGCTGCATACACTTGGGTAAATTACTTTTCTATGCATAATTTTCTCATCAGTAAATTACTAATAGTTTCTGACCCATAGGATTGTCATAAGGATTCAACAAAAGAAAACATGTAAAATGCTCAGAATAGATCAGCTATAAAGCAAGTATTTGATTGATATTATTTTTTATTTCCGTGGTAATACAGGTACCAAATCTTAAGGCAGGATTTGTAGAAAATGTCTTAGGGAAAATTTCAAAATCCAGCAATTAGTACTAGGGACGCCATTACTTTCAGAGGTTCTGTCTATGACATATATATTTTAGAAATTTGAGCCTTAACAAAACGCAGTGGTGGATTTTCATAGATAAAAATGTACATATTAAAATGTTGATTATCTTTATGGAATTTTCAAGCTTTATAATATTTTGCTTATAGTGCATTTCTGGGAAAATTAGTTTTTTTTTTATGTCTCAGCTTACCATGGATTTGGCCACTTTTCTCTTAACATGATACTTTCATGTTCTGATGTCTTTGATCACCAGATCTATTGTTTCTTTCATACTAATTTTAACATGTTCACCAAATAAGTTGGTATAAAATTCTTAATTCTTTCTCCTAAATGACATCATTTTCAACATTAATTATAAGTTAAATATGCAGAAAATATAATGTTGGGGTGGAAGGGATTGGTAGAATTAAGAGATAAGAGAATATTAGAGTGAGTTTTTTTGGTTTTTGTTTTTTATGTAGACTCCACGCCCAGTGTGGAGCCCAACATGGGGCTTAAACTAACAACCCTGAGATCGAGACCTGAGCTGAGGTCAAGAACCACACACTTAACCAGCTGAGCCACCTAGGTGCCCCTAGTCTGAGTTTTTTACAGTTCTGGATTCTAGTTTTGGCTTTGCCCATGAATAAATCATGTGCATTTGGCATATATAATTATATAATGACATTAACAACCAAACTTTATTCAGTCTTTAGTCTTTATGTGCCAGCTACCTTTCTAGGCTTTTTATGTTTATTTGCTTTACTCAGTTCTTACAGAAATCTATTGTCAAGAGCCGTGAAGGGTCTGAGATTTTACCTTCCTCGGAAGCTAGCCTGCCACAATTATATGGCTGTTGACAGAAGACATGAGACTCTTGAGTCACAGATGAAGGTCTTTATTACCCACGTAAATATTAATGGGCAGAATATCAGCATTTGTATCAGTTCCCTGAGATCCAGGCAATGCCTACACGCATTGAGGGTCATAGTGCAGAAGAATCCTGAAATAAGGGAACCCAAATCTTTTTTAATGGGAAGGAAGTGTACCTGCCAAGGGAGACATCTTTTTATTTTGCTGGATAGTAAGCAAACTTGCTCTTTGCCCTGAGCCAGGCACTATAACCTTCAAGGCTGTTATCTATATAAACATTTTTGAAATGGTAGTCCAGAACAAAGCTAGTAAGTGTGTCCACTTGAAAGATAGGCAGAATCACAAGAAACCTATGGAGAATTGTCTACCAATACCTGTGAGTAGATACTATAGAAACTGACTTCACAGATGCAGAAACAAAAGATCTGAGAGACTAAGTCATTTTCCCAAGGCTTGTGTGACTGTCAGACCCAGACTACTGATTCCAAGAGCCTGGGATCTTTACTAGTGTAATCGCTAGTATTCTCTTGAATGCCACCATTATTATTCAAATATAAGGCAACATGTAAATATAAGTTCTAAGTGCCATCGTCTCTGCACCTCAGTTTCCTCATCTGTAAGTGGGCACGGGGCCAGGGCAGAGAGGGCTGAGTGGAAGGTTCTCTTGGATTTCCTTTCATATTTAATATGCTGTGATTCTAAGATTTACCTCTTACAATGAAGAGACAGCATGTGTAAGTGAATGTGATGCAGACTAGAAACACTGAGAGGAAAATAAGAGCATCTACCTCATTGTCAGTGTACATTGTAAAATTTTTTTATCAGGATCTTGCATTCCTTAATTAAGTTTTATAAGAGTCTTGAGAAAAATGAGTGTTACTTTACTACTTATGCTATTTTGGGCCTTTCCAATTATAGTTCATGGCTAGAGTAAGCAGATACTTTTATTTTCCAACTAACGCTATCATAAAACTTCCTTTTTCTATAATATGAGTGAGAATATTATCTAAGGATAAAATGAGGGCAGTCTTCAAACTGCTCATGCCTGGCATGTTACCAGGGAAGCATGTCCTGCATAGAGCATTACCAAAGAAGGGAAGGAAAAGCAAAGAAACTGTAATAACATTAGTGAGATAGTCAGGCTATGAGTCTTCTTCACATCCAGAGGAGCTCAAAAGATGTTTTCTTGACTTGGAATCTGGCTTTAAAACTATATTTAGATATGGACTGCCACTCTAACCCAGAACATAATATCAGACACTTTATCTTAGCATCACTTGTGGGTCATATGCTGCCTGTTTCCTGGAGCTTTTTGAAACCTCATTTTCTTGCCAGAGAAATGCAAGAGCGGCCCTCCTCCTCTTTTACAAGTTGATGTAATGAAAGGAGTCTCTTTTTGAGCCTCTCTTCTTTCATTCTACCCACTTTCTACAGGGTGTCTCATCCACTCTCAGAGCTTCAAAAGCCATTTGTAGGCTAATGAACCCCCAAATCTCTAACTATGGCTCAAAATGCTCTCTGAGCTCCTGACTTACACAATCAACTTTGTGTTTGACATCTCTATTTGAATATATCAAGGATATTTCAAACTCAACTTGTCCAAAATGGAATGAATGCACCATCACCCCTCTGCAAAGCCACTTATTCTCCTTAAATATTCTCAATACATACATTTAAGGGCATCACTATCTAGTCGGGTTTCTAAGCCAAAACCTAGGCATCTTTTACTTTGCTGCCCATATCCAGTTAATCATCAAATCCTGTTAATATTCCTTCCTAAATTTCTCCATTTCCACTGAAAACATCTTTGTAGAAATTGCTATTAATTTTGATCTTGACCATTGTATAATTCTCTAGTTGTTCTCTTGAAGCCTGAATTACCTATATAAAATATATGTGTTAGCCTTCTGCATAAACCTCTCAAGGGCTTCCCAACTATCTATTAGATAAAGTTTGAATTCCTAATATAATACATAAAGTCTCCATAACTTGGCCTCCCCTCACCTCTCCGACATATTGACTGAATATCTTTATTCTAGACATAATAGTCTATTAGTGACCCTTACACCAAGCTCTCTCTTCCCATCTCTCACAGATTGTCTCTCCTACTTTGGACATCATTTCCATTATAAAACAATTCCTCATACTTACCCTATTCAGCTTAACAAGTCACATACTCAGGGACTCTTTTCTGTTCCCCAGAATGCTATAGTTTTCAATAGTGCCTTGAACTTCCCTTTATCATTAATACCAGGTTTCATTTTATAGTAATGAACAGTGGCCATGCTTGAATCTCTAGCATCTGGCCTTGAACATGGTACTTACTAGGAACACAATAAATACTTATGAATGAATGAACAAATAAAAAATCTTCCCAGGTGCACTTTTGTGAACAGGAATTTTGCCTGGTGTCCATGAAGCAGCACTCACCCTACTGGCATTGAAGGTCTGGCGTTAACTTCTTCTATACCTCTTTTCCAATATGTAGAAGATAGAGCCTAAACAAATTTTTTGGTCAGGTCTTAAATTACCTGCCCTTGATTTATTAGAAAAGTCAAGATTTAATAGCTAAGTTAAGATAGGTCAGAATTAGTCTTCAAAAATAAAAAAAAAAAATAGGCAATGTCGGATTTTTCATGCATGTAATTTACATACTCTGTCTTCTATGCTTGAGAATTGGAATTTTATAAAATGTAGAAGTATTTAAAATTGTAAAAATTCTCCTTTTTATCCTCAGGTTAAAAAGTCTTTCCTTAGGTGAATAGCAAGATTATTTGTTTCCCATCAAATGGGAACTTAAAGCAGGATGTATAACCACATTCCCTTGCCATCAAATTTAGTCAGTGTCTCGAATGCCATCAAGTATATCATCAAAGTATATTTTGGATTAAATAGAGACAGAAAGGAGGAGATGCTTTCCAGATAATGACAATTTTAAATTATAGGATTCCAGAGCAAAATTTATGGAAGTTCTCCTTTCTACTCTTAACCCACCAATTCCAAGGATATTTCAGTGTTGGGGGGGTGGGTGCTAGTATTTCAGTGGCTACTTGGGCAAGAAGTAGATCTAGGTTTTCTTCAGCTGAGGGGGAAAGTGAGTAAAATAGGGAAAGAAGAAAACTGGGTCATACACTTTCTTTTTTCTTCTATACCACTTACCACAAACTATGTTGTTTTTGTGAGCCAATGATAAGTAACTGAAGTGTCCGAGAGGAACCTTGGGCCCTTTGTGCCAACAACAATAAAATACGTAAATGATTGTGAAGTTATATTAAGAGATAAGGAGTTCTGACTCCTCCCTTTACCCTGTCAACAAAGCAACATGATTGTAATTAGAGTGAGCACACTTCCAGATTTGCTCAGGATAGTCTTCATTTGGCTGGCTATCCTGAGCTAATTATTAATAGTGACCTCTTCACTCTGAAAAATGTCCTTGGGGTATAAACTCTATTATATGGTTATCTTAAATATAATGGACAGTTAGCATAATACCAACTAAATAGGTTTCTTTCTTTTTCTTTCTTTCTCTCTTTCTCTCTTTTTCTTTCTCTCTTTTTCTTTCTTTCTTTCTTTCTTTCTTTCTTTCTTTCTTTCTTTCTTTCTTTCTTTCTTTCTTTCTTTCTTTCTTTCTTTCTTTCTTTTTCTAAGATTTTATGTATTTGTCAGAGAGAGCATAAGCAGAGGGAGAAGCAGGCTCCCCACCAAGCAAGGAGCCTGACACGGGACTCAATCCCAGGACCCTGGGATCATGACCCAAGCTGAAGGCAGACACTTAACTGTCTCAGCAGCCCAGGCATCCCTTTCTTCTTCTCCTTCTCCTTCTCCTCTTCCTCCTCTTCCTCTTTTTTTTTTTTTTTTTTTGAGACTACTGTGTGCCCACTGTGATGACTCTCTTTTTCATGTGCAATCTAACTTGTTTTTTTACAATAAAACCAGTAGGTAAACAATATCACTCTTTTTAAAGACAGGAAATTTATTGTGTGGAAATATTAAGGCATTGCCCTAGGCCACACAACAAATACATGACAGCCACAATTTAAACCCTTTCTGGGCAACTAGAAAACCATTCTCTTTCATTTACATTATGTGCAGGTTCAAAGTTGAGCCTAAAAACACATTCCCCCCTTACCCCTATAAATAAAAAAAAAAAACCAGACAGAAGCAGGAAGCACTCCAAAGTGACTAGATGCAAGACAGTCAATTCTGGGTAATGAGGTGTGACTGACTTAAGCACACACTTGAATAGATTATAAATTCTAGCACATTTCCATTGTCCTGAGTATGTTTTCAGACATATGCTGTGTACACATCCTGGAGGCTCCCTTGAATAAGAAAAAACTACAGCAGAACTTTCACTGTGTGCTTCTCACTCGCTTTGTGGCACTGGAAGCAGAACGAACTCCTCCCCTGTGTGCTGCCCACTGCCACCAGTCTTTCCCACACCCCAGATATGAAGAAAGATAATAGGGCCCTCAAATAGAAGTTTCCTGATTGTGAGTCATGGCTTACTCAGCCTTTGTTACAGAGAACCTGGAAGCCTTTGAAATACACTGTTGATTTTGGCAGTCTTAAATCCCAGTGCTGTTATCAAGAAACAAGTTACACGACTAATTTGCTTGAGAAATTGCCTCTGTGATGAGTATATTAAGAACAGCCTCTGCTAAAGGGGCTAGTGTTTAATATATGGTGTTTAATGCTTATATTTATGAATATGTACTTGTTTCCTTGAATAGTGCTTCCCAGCTTATAGTTCCTAATAAATATCTGTTATATTGAATTAAATTAAAACACCAATAATGACTAACATTATTAGGGGGGTATTTAATATAAACACAAGCCAGACATTATATTAAGAGCTTTATGGATATTATCTCTTCTCTCTCCCTCCCTCCTTCCCTCTTTCTCTCTCATAGATATAGTATGTGTATTTTTTATGCATGTCTCATGCATAATAAACACTTAAATATACAATTAAATTTAATTAAACAAATTTCATATGAAAATAACCACATACATCAGCATATCGTTCTTTAGTTGTTGCTTTTGATATGTACTTCAGAGAGGTAATTTTTAAAACAAACGAGTAATATGTATTATATAATTTTCAAGAAAATTGCGTCATTATATTCATTTAAATTAGAGTAGACAATATGTATTATTATATAATACTGTAGTATAAATACTATATAATCCTTATCTGCAAAACATAGATAAGAATGTTACCTAATTATTAGGGTTGCCAAGCAGATAAAATTAGATAATGCATGAGAAATACAGCTTTTGGCATGTCTCACATTCCCTATAGACTAATGACTCCCTCTTCATAACTACAATGAGTCTTTGGATATAGACGGCAACCTATTTTATTTAGGGAAAAATCTCATTCAGTGATGTTCTCATGTGTTAAAGGCACTGCGTAGAAATATATACACTTGTTCTTCAATTGTAAATATTGTTATATTGTTAGTAATATATAAACTTAAAATATTATCTTTAAAGTTGACCTGGGAAGGCAAAATTTTGTAGTCTACAATTTTCCAAAGAGAGATTCTGAAGATTTTGCTTGAAAGAAAACTTTATTTTTTTTAATGTGCTTTGAACCAAAACAATAGAAAAGAAGGTAAGATAACAAAGTTCTCTTCCTCCATCTAAAGACTACAATTCATGCTGTTCCAGAGTAGTTCTTGAATGATCTCAGAGGCAAACCGTGCTTCTTGACTGTGAATGGTTCGGGAACAAAGGCCTAAGCCAATCAGCAAACAGTGCTCCCTCCCCAGTAGAATTTGTTCAAAAATAAAGAGGTGGTCTAATTTAGGTCAAGACCCAATGAAATTTTCTGTAGGCTTTGGAAAAGGAATTTCCTTGTTCTTACAAAAAATACTGAAAGAGTAGAGATCTTTTTTCTTGGATATTTTTACACACAGATTAAAGAATTAACATGGCTGCAGTCATCTTGCTACTGTTTGAAGATTAGGTAGAGACACAGAGGAGATAACACCTAAGAAAGATGCAGAGAAATGCAGAGAAACGGAGTTGGAGAAATTGGCTTAAGCCAACCTAAGACCGGAATCTTGAATTCTACAGTCACTACAGTCAGTGAATTTTCTCAAAGTATGGTCTCAGCCCAGAGGCAGCAGCCTCACCTGGGAACTTATTAGAAATGCAAATTCTAGAGCCCCATGTCACACCTCTGGAATCAGAAACTTGGCGTGGGGCTCAGCAATCTGTTTTAAGAAGCCCCTCAGGTGATTTCCAATGCAGGCTAAAGTTCAAGACCACTGGTTTAAGCCAGTATGAGTGACATTTTCTGTTACCTGGAGTCAAAAATTTATTAAGTCTAACATGTAGACTTGTAAATATACTCATATACTTATTGAAAAAGAGTGCTTGGAAGTATACTTGAGTTGACTAATGATAAATTAAGAAGAAAAATTCAAAAAGGAAAGTCATGGTATAATAGGAACAGAAGATTGCCTTCTTTAAGGCTAATAGTAAAACTCAAAGGCTTTGGACCCAGACTGGCTGGGTCTGTATCCCAGTTTGACCAAGAGAAAACTACTCTAAGTTATTCCTCTGTAACATGTAGAGAATTGTACCATTCTTTTGAGTATTAAATGAGTTAGTAAAGGAAGAGCAATTAGAACTTTTTCCTAAAAAACTAAGCACTCAGTAAACGTCAGCTGCTAGGATTGTTCTTGCCATCAACAGGCAAAGTGCCACATCAGAGAAGCGCTAAGGAACAAACTGTACCTGTCTAAACTGACCACATCAGTATTCTTTCTATAATATGAAATTGGTGCCAAATTACTCTTATGATGGCATTTGGATTAAAAATCAACAATTTTATTATGAAATGTATATCTCATGGGGATAACAATGAAATTGTTCATCAAAAATTCCTCTTAAAAATAACTCAGAATTTAATTGAATGTTATGTCTAGTTTATTCACTATATATAAGGGCACAATGGTTAATATTTTGTTATGTGAAATATATACACACACCCCTCTCTTATAAAGCCAGAAAAAGATTAGATGATAACAGACCTGTTGCAGTGTTTGGTTTTGGGTAATGGAATATGGTTTATATTTTTCTTTTCCTTTATCCTCTACTAAAAATTTATTTATGTTATTATTTAATGAAAGATGAAAATTACTGCTTAAAAGCACATATAAAAATTACTTCTGAAAAAAAAAAAATTACTTCTGGGTCGCCTGGGTGGCCCTGTCAGTTTAGCATCTGACTCTTGATTTCAGCTTGGGTCATGATCTCAGGGTCGTGGGGTCAAGCCCCAAGTCAGGCTCTGCACTGGGTATGGAGCCTGCTTAAGATTCTCTCTCTCTCCCTCTATTTTCCCCTCCCCCACCCTTTAAAAAAATAGTAATCTTCAAAAAATTGCTCTTAAGAGAATACAGAGGTCCAGTCTCAGGGTACCTGTGATATAGTGGCCAATCAACATTTAGTTCCCAAATTGTGGATTTGTTTTTGTTCCTATAGCCATGCTGGGTCAGAGTTCATTGCCTGAGTTCAGTACCAACTCATGTCTTCATGATCTCAGGCCTCAGGGTAGAAAATCAGCTGTGAATACTTTAGAGTGGGGCATAAGGACCAAAACTACAGCCAGTGGGCAGATGTTAATCAACTAGTCCATTCTGTGTAAGAGTCCTGGGGCCATCAGATGGGAAATACACAGTAAGGAACTTGACCAAAGAATGAAGGTCACATATCTTAAGGTGAATCGTGAGCCAGAAACACTTTAGGGTCTTTCTCTCACACTTTGATTCATCCAAAGTGAATTCTCCTGGCTCGATTTAGCAATGTTGCTAAACCAGTCATGGGACAGAGCTGTCAACTAGGACTCTAGAAAACAGTTTACAGCCAAAGTAATGGGACACACATTCTAATCACTTTTTAGTGTTGTTGATTTGTAACCATTCATTTTCCTCCCATGCTTCTGTCTCCATCCCAAACTGAACAGGGGAGGCAAAGCCTGGCAGCCAATATAGCAGAGTTGTTAAGAACTGGACTCTATAATCAGACAGTTCTAGATGCGAATCCCATTCTACCACTAAAGAATTGTGACCTGGCTGATACCTAAACCTCTCAAAATTACCTCCTCAGGCTGTTGTAAGGGTGAACTGAAGTAATACACACACAGTTGCTTAAGTCCATGTGTACTACAGAGGAAACAGTCAGTAAAGCCTAACACCTAATAATATCGGTGGTTCTCTTTCTTGATCTTTTCTGTTTTCTTTGCTATTACAACATATGGATCTAAGCAGCAAATGCTATTGAGGTAAAACCCTCCAAAAATATGTGCTTTCTTATTCCCATAATGTAAAGAGAAATAAAAATAGAAATGTGTATAATGGTTTTCAGATTGTGCGATTTTAGTGATTTCAAAAATTCTGGGTTCCAAGAGGACAAATAGATGAAAGGAAATTAGTGTATTTGGCAACCTGTTTTCTGGTGGACTACAACTCAGGCCTTCCTTGGGCAAATTGGCACCAGAAGGAAAAAGTACTTAGACTGCCAAATGTGAAGTCACAGTGCTCGGCAGCCCCCCTGGTGTAATAGTGAAACTCCTAGGAGCTAACAAATCCTTGCTTTCCCTCTGACATACAGGATTCAAGTTGACTCAGAGTTCCAGTTATCTCATCTCAAAATGTAAAGGGAACACCCGGTGCAAGTGCTCTGGCCAAGTTCAGGCTCTCCTTTCTCCATCCTTGAAGTCTGTATCTAAAGCAGGTCGATGTCAGTGTCCCCTTGGACCTCAAAAGGAGCAGGTCACCTAAGGTCCCACCAAGCTTTAGGCAGCTAGGATCAGACCAGACATCATATGCCCTCTCCAGACCTTACTGTACCTCATTTCTCTCTCCCTTTTGCTTGACCAATAGCCTCTCAACTGTGCAAAACCCAGGAAAGGGGAAGTCTAGGCCACATTGCCAGATATCATCTTATTTCACACAGTTCTCCCATATTCATAACCTCTAAAGGGAATTGTAGCATTGATGGGCAATACTTTAGTGTATATTATTGAAAGAGAAACCTTGAAAACTAAGTTGTCTCTTATGAAATAGAAGACAGAAGAGATTTTCAGAAAACAAATCACTTTCTACAATGTCATTATGTTCCTACTCCACAGTTGAAGGATAAATAAGGCTGTCAAGCCAGTGTTGGAAATACATTAAGTCATAGAACTGAAATGATGTAAACAAATGATATTCATCTATTAAAAAATCTCACGGGATACAAAGGACAGTACTTTAAAGGTTAACAAGGATACTTTGCTAATTAGGGTCTTCTTTCCCCTGCCAGAATACCTTGTCATAAAACCTCAACTATGCTAAATGTCTAAGACTCGGGAGTATCACTGCATCTGTTCTGTGCTCTGGAGAATATCAAGGTTCTCAGATTCTTTTTGTCAGTGAAGTAAAAATGTAGAATTCTGGGTTTCTTGTGAGGTTTAAAAAAATAGAAAGTATATTCACTTGCCATTCAGGTTCTATTTTCTTAAAAAAGGAACAGTTGCCTTTGCCCAGCCCTTACTTTTCCTTCATTGTGTGCTACGTTCTATTGTTAATTAACAATAAGAATGTTCACTAGGGAAATATTAGATGAATTCATTTTTCAGAATAAAAATAACTTGGTACTATTAAAACTTGTGTATAATCAGAGATTTGGAGTCTTTAGATGTGCTAAGAGCTCTTGAACCTCTAATTCAATGCAGGATTAATTCTGAAATGTTCTTACACCAAACAGCTAAAATTATTTTTACACAAGTTTGAAGAAATGCAGGGATTTGGCCATGATTAAAGCATCAAATAAAAATAAGATAAATAAATTCTAAGTACATTTACTGATTATAAAATTACCATACACCTGGTCTCTTCCACTGAACCCCCCTCAAAGATTTACCAGGTTAGAGGGAAAATTACAATGGAGAATTATTCAGGAAGAATTTTGGAAGTACATGAAAAAAATGACAGACACATTGAAGTAAGAAGACGAGCATTTTGATAAATAGCTTACTTCTAAAAAAGCAATTTACTAGGGGTGTCTGGGTGGCTCAGTTGATTAAACAACTGCTCTGGGCTCAGGTCATGATCCTGGAGTCCCAGGATGCAGTCCTGTGTCGGGCTCCCTGCTCAGCAGGGAGCCTGCTTCTCCCTCTGAACTTTTCCCTCTCATGCACTCTCTCTCTCTCATTCTCTTTCTCTCAGATTAAAAAAAAAAAAAAAGAAAATCTTAAAAAAATAAATAAAATAAAAAGGCAATTTACTTTTTAAAAAATATTTATAATTAACACAGTCCAAATCCATGCTGTTGTTAGGATTTCATCATGTCCTGGGCCAGAAGATCACAAATCAAAGAGGGAAGGCTCTTAGCACAGAGACCCATCAGCTGTAAGGACAGCCATTTTTCAATTGTCAAGTCCCTGTGTACAGTTTCATGTGTTATGAATTGAATTATGCCCCCCTTCCAATTCATATGTTGGAATCCTAATCCCTAGCACCTGGAATGTGAACTTATTTGGAAATAGGGTTGTTGCCGATTAATTAGTTAAAATAAGGTCATACTGGACGAGGGTGGGCCCTTAATCCGATATGACTGGTGCCCTTATAAAAAAGGTATGTGCTATGGTGAGTGCTGTGAAGTGTGTAAGCCTGAGGATTCACAGACATGTACCCTGGGGCAAATAATACATTATATGTTAATAAAAATATTTTTAAAAAGGGAAATTTGGACACACGGACAAAAGAACAGCATGTAAAGGTTGGAGTTGCACTACTATAAGCCAAGGAACTACCAGAAGCTGGGGGAAACTACCAGAAACTACCAGAACAGTTTCCTTCCCTAGGGCCTTTGGAGGTTGATGGTCCCATTGACACCTTGATTTCAGCTTTCTAGCATCCATATGAGACAACAAGTTTCTTTTATTCTAAGCCATCTTGTTTGTTAGGGCAGCTCCAGCCAACTAAGATGGGTATCACATTTTTTCCTTACTCTTTCCAAATTTTCCTTTCCCTTTCAAATAACAAAAAGATGTCAAGCCAAGTAAAGAATTGTAAAGCAGAGGCATGGCTACGCACACTTTGCATTCACTCCACTTCCTTCACTCTCTCAGCCTCCAGCATATCCAGATCTTCAGCCTTCATGGAGATGATTTCCACAAGTGAAACTGCTACCTTTCTCAGCTCGGACTTTCTACAGAGGAAAAGCAGTCAGTGTTCTCTGTGGGCCCCACTGAGTATCTGGTTATAATAAGCACCCTCTTCATCATAACTTTTTCTGTCTTATTAGATCTGTCATTTCAGAAGGGAATAGGCCCCTTCCCCAAGCAACTGCCCCCACCTTTACCAAAAGGTTTGAAATTCTCTTAAAATAAGAATCTTTTCTGTTGACACATGAAATAAACTGTTCTCTCTCAGCACAGACACACAAGCAAACTGGCCAATGGCATTGGAATGTGATTAGTGCTCTAACAGAATGCTGAGAAAGTGTTATGTGAATAGACTAGCACAAGTTTTTGAAGAATAGTGTATTTGAAAGATGGGCATGTGGCATAGGTATAGATAAGTACATAGAAAAAGCTGAAAGTGAAAGATAATTGTGTTGTGCTTTCAAAAGGAACTCTGTTACTTCTTGGTGGAGAATATTGAAACTTGGAAACAATTAGCATGTGTGCCCTCTCGTTGAGGTCTCCAGGACTTTGACCAGAACTGCTGCTGCAAATTGGCCAACTTTTGTAAAAACTTCTTTGTTTCTATTACTCTCAAACACATTATAAATTCATTAAATGGCCCAAGGCTTTGCCACTGATTCTCACTCTCTTGTAAGATCTGATAAATGGAGTGTTTGGGGCCAAAGCCTCTATGCAAGATTCTAGATTTGGGAGGAAATGTACTGATGACTCATCCTTTTCTAAAGTGATAAGGTAATTTAGTAGATACCAGCAATCTGATGACCAGGTCACAGTGGAAGTCAGCCTCTGTTCTGAGCACATAGTGAAGACAGATCTTTGGGGATGCTTTCAAACCCAAGGCCACCAGCAGACCTGTGACTCAGAATGAAACACAGGACAGGAAACCCCTGGTCATGCTGTCTACTTGCTAGGACTGCTTTCTGCCATGATCTTTATTCTTCTCCATTCTGGACGTCTGGAAATACATAATATGGCTGAGTGATCCTGCATTAAGTGGAAGACAACATAACATACAGAAATCAAGTCTACAGATAATCGAAAAAGCACATTTGGACAACATTATGATATTCTGTATTTTTTTCTTTTCTCCCTATAAAAATAATCATTTTCCATCTATTGAGAGATAGGCAGAGGATGAGCAGAAGAGAAGCATAAAGAATTTAAAAACTGGATGACCTGACCCTGAGCAACTGAATATATTGAAAGCGTATGCATCTCAGAAAGTTTTTGTTTGGAAAAATAACATCACTACTTAGCATTTTAGAGAGCATCAAGATTTCTCTGCTTTCAACTACTTCCTGGTTGCAAGCTAGTTATCAACGTGGGGTAGAAATCTGGAACAATTTAAAAAATGTAGTACAAAATATAACACTTTTTAATAATAAGAATATCTTCCAAAAATTAAAGTAAAATAGTGTTTCCCAGTTCCATTTTTTAAAAAAGTAGTGTGTTCCTATTGAAACAATGTCTACCCTTCCACCTCTAAAAATTACTTTGAAGCCTTTGGCAAGATCAAGATGATCAGTTCTGTGACTCTGGGCGTTGCGGAACACATATCCCATTATTTCTACTGAAAACAACTCACTCCATTCTGAAACTCTGCTCCACACATTTTTTAAATAAACTTTTGAATTTATTTTAGGACAACTTTAAAGAAAAATTGCCAAGATAGTAGAGGGAATTACCACATACCCCACAGCCACTTTTCCCTGCTAGTAATATCCTACATTAGTATGACTCCTTTGTTACAATTAACGAACCAATATTAACACATTTTTATTAACTGAAGTTCATATATTACTTCCTTGGTTTCTTCCAGTTTTGGGTGATTATGAGTAAATATGAACTTCAGTTTATATTTAGTTCATATTATATTCAGACCTTTAGTTTTTACCTAATGTCCTTTCTTTTCTGTTTCAGGAACCCATACAAGATACCGTATTTCAGTCATTATATCTCCTTAGACTCACTTGACTGTGATAGTGTCTCAGACTTGTTTTGGATAACATGTATAGTTTTGGGGAGTACTGGTCAGAAATTTTGTAAAATTTCCCTCCATTGGGAATTGACTGATGTTTTTCTTATGATTAAACTGGGTTTATATGTTTGTTTGTTTGTTTGTTTGTTTTTTGGAAGGAAGACTATTGAGGTAAAATGCTATTTTCATCACATCATATCAAGAGTGTATACTATTGGGGCCCCTGAGTGGTGCAGTCAGTTAAGTGTCCGACTCTTGGTTTTGGCTCAGATCATGATCTCAGTCAGGGTCTTGAGATCAAACCCCACAAAGGGCTCTAAGCTCCACAGGGAGTCTGCTTGAGATTCTTTCTTTCTGCCCCTGCCCCTTGCTCTCTTTCTCAAATAAATAAATATGTCTTTAAAAAAAGAAAAAGAGTATATGCTATCAACATGACAGTATGTTGAAATCACCATTGTTGTTGACCCTCATCACCCAGCTGAGATGACATTTGTCAGGTGTCTCCCCTGCAAAGTTACTGTCCTCTGCCCCACCTCTCTATCACGTATGCTGTAAAGAGGTCCCTCTGCATAGCCCACATGAAGGGAGTTTTGCTCTACCTTCTTGAGGGCAGAATATCTACAAAAATTATTTGGAGTTTTTCTACAAGGAAGATTTGTCTTTTCTCCCTCATTTGTTTATTTATTCAATCATTTCTTTGTATCAGTATGGACTTGTGGATATTTATTTTATAGTTTGGATTATAATCCAACCCTAATTTTTTTGCTCAAATTGTTCTAGTTTTTACCACTGGGATCTCTTTCATTTGGTTCCTCTGTCCCTTTGACATACCTATATCATTGTGCATTGTTTTGTTTTCTGAGCCTTTCCTCACTTTCTGGCATTGCAAGGTGCTCTAGCCTTATCCTAGATATTTCTAGTCCTAGAATCAGACATTTCTCCACGCTCTCATTACTTTTATTGGTGAATGGTATGAGAAACCAAGGTCTGGGTATTTGGTGTCCAGCCTGGAGTGTCCTTGTTTTGGGCCCTCTCAGCTCACTGAGTAAGGAGACATCTCTTTGTAAACAAGAGCCCATGTATAGACACAGCTCTATAAATATTTGTATATATAACCATTTGAAGTTATATTATACTAAACATGAGTTCATACTGATATCTCCAACGCTAATGTATTACTACACAGATTATTCTAGCCCCTTCCCCCTTGCTTGTCTGTAACCTCTCATTTCAACAGTGAGAAATCTGAGTTCAAGGAATCATTATCCATTTACTTCATTGTTCAATTCCAGTACACATATATAAATGGTATTAAAATTTTTAACTTGTACCCCTATGGGAAATAATCTCACCAACTAGAGTACAGGGCTTCTATATAGTTTCCTTTGCTTTTTTTGAGTCTTACAGACCCCACTCATTTTCAAAGTACGTAAGTCAGTAGCTTTTCCTCTCACCCCCTACAATGAGGCTGTTTGCGATATATATTTGTTGTGCTGTTACACATTTGTAATACAGTCACATTCTTTTGTCACATTGCACATTCTATCCTGGGATCCTCAGACCCCCTAAATGATCGTCTTTAATTGGGATACATTATGGTTCACTCTCTATACTGTTAATATTGATGGGTTTTGACAATTGTATAGTGACATGAATAGTCATACAGAATAGCATCATACAGAAGAGTTTCATCACCCTAAAATATCCTTTGTGTATTGCCTATTCCATGCTCTTCTTCTCCCCCTTAACCTCTGGAAACCATTGATCTTTCTAATTGTCTCTATAATTCTGCCTTTTTTCAGAATGTCATAATTGAAATCTTTAAACATTTAGCCTTTCACGCTGACTTCTTGGACATAACAATATGTGTTTACGATTCATCCCTGTTTTTTTGTTGCTTGATAGATCATTTCCTTTTATCATTGAATACCATTCCATTGTATGAATGTTATCACTGTTCGTTTATGTGTCACCTATTGGTTTCTTCCTTGGTTTCTTCCAGTTTTGGGTGATTATGAGTAAAGCTGTTCTAGATATTCACATGCATATTTTTGGTGGACATGCATTTTTTTAATCAGTTGGGTAAATAGGACCAAAATTGCTGAATCATATGGTAAGACTATGTTTAGCTTTATAAGAATCTGCCCTCTGAAATGGCCAAACCTTTCTGCATTTCTACCAGTAGTCAATAAGAGCCTGTTTTTCTACATCCTCAACAGCAATAGATTGTCATGTTTTGTGTCTTTGGACAAGTTACTTTAATATGCGAGGCCTGTTTCCTCATCTGTGCATAATGGGATGATTGTAGATAACTGAGAGTTTCTTCTAACACTCAGATTTTATTCTTTGCTTCCTTTTACAGTCTCAGACACTGACCCAGAGGCTCATTAACACAGTATTCTTTTCTTTGGCCACTTTTCCTACTGCTATTACCACACCAAATTTCCTTTGTTTAGTTGTTAGTACTCTTTCCAGACCACTCCTTTAAGTACAACATGTGATGTTCCTGGCTTTTATTATCCGGAGATCATTTTCTTTTGTTAATTTGCTGCGTTTTAATTTTTTCACATCAAATCTAATTAGAATTTGCTTTTTTTAAGAGTAATTAAATTTTATGAGGTCAAATTAAATTCAGTGACCTTATAGTTTATCTAAAAATTATCCAAGACTGCTTACTAAAATCTAAATTAAATTCCTTTCCATCCCTTCATGAGGAAGACTTCATGAACAAAATTTAGGGTCTTGATCAATTTCAGCTTTTGGACCACTTTCTAAGGGGCAGAACTTAGATGCTAAGAAATTGAGCCTGAAAAACAACAAACCACCAAAGGGTGTCAGGATATATTTGATAAACTCTTTTCTTTGCTACTAAATGTATCCTGTTGCCTTGAAAGAACTGAATACACCTACTTTATACAGTGAGCAATTTTCTCTCCAGGGAGTATTTTACTCATTCAAGGTCGCCATAGGTCAAGCTAAGAGCGGTCCTAGTGTAATTCATTTTTCTTCCCACAGACATCCTTAACTGCTTCAGGATGTATGACTAATTAGAAAAAATATACACAACAGGCACAGTATGTGACACACGGTAACCACCTACACAGGTTGCCATTGTGTTTCAGTCAAACAGATTGTCCTATGAGTCATTAACTTTTATAAAAAGTCTTCAAAATCAGTGTACTAGCAGAGAATGCATATGAAAGCTTTCAAAACTTCAGGTAAGCCAAGTGATAGCTAACAGGAAAGCAGCATTTCCTTCTTACAGGAAATGATTACAAACCTGAGGATTATATATTCAAAATCCAAAAACTAAAATTGTCTCTAATGGGCAACTGTAATGATTTTTCATTCTCACCCAGATCTTAAAGCAGAGGTTCTTTGTTCAGGGGCCTGAAGGCATTCATTGCTGCCCACAAAACATTTGCTATTTCATTTATGACTATAAAGTTACTCCATCTGGGCAGACACATATATATTCTTGGCCTTGTAGGTGTTTGAAGTTCAATAAATGTTCATTGTTGAATTAGGAAAAGGGAGACTGGATGGCCTTTGAATAAGGGCTTAGAAGATCTCGTCTTTGAGTGAAATGTATGACTGTCCTATAAGTCTGCCCTGACAAGCATCTGAAGGCAGGATTACGTCCGGCAGTGTGCTCATCCAATCTGCCCACTCTGGGTGGGCCCTAGAACTTGAACAGCTAGAGTTTGTCCAGATATTATCAGGTGTACTAACACTCGGAAGGGTTTTATATTGGAACTTTATGAAATGACAAATTTAAAAACTAAGGAATGACTACATGTATGCAGATTACCACCGAGTTTACTTAAACATGAGATCATCTACGAAAGGTCTTCAAAAAAACAAAAACAAAAGTAAAACTACAAAAGGTCTTCAGTAGTTCCTTTATCTACTAAGGACTTGATTCTTTTAAGTAAATAAAACATCTTTCTATGCTCCTTGGATCTAAATTTCTCGGTTTCTAAATTGTTCCACACATTCTTCAAATTGTCTAGGTTCCACTGATATTCTTTTGTGTTTCTGAGTTCTTTCCCTGGAATAATAATAATAAATAAATAAATAACAGAAGACAATTTTTGTTAAAGACCCACCACATTTGCAGAATTGTTCTAAACTCCTTGTGTGTCTTAACTCACATTTCTTTTTTCTATCGGGGCCTCTATTTCTGTTTTCCAGGACTTTCTCCCTCAGTCTATAACTGCTCAATTTTAGACTTTAGAAGCTGTCTTATCAGGAAGGAGTTTACTTTCCTTCGGTGTTCTCTGACATTGTTGGGGAATTAGTGATTGTCTGGGAATGGCTGCTCTGCCATCGTGTGTGGCCTTGAAATCTGTAAGTCTCTCTCTATGTGTCCTACATGCTGACTGCAGGAGTGAACTTCCAGAACATAACTTCTAAAACAGGACTAAGTTGGAGTAGCTTTGCCCATTACATGTGAACATGGATAATATAACCCTCCCTATGAAAGATCAATAATAGAGCTACATGAGAAAAATCATGATACCATTGTAGAATATTTTATAATAGTCTATTGTCAATTGTTCATGATCTATTTTGTGCCCATTATTGGTACAGGGAATATATGTGCTTTGTGATGGCTAATTTAGCCACACTAATTCATTTTTCACTTCTCGTCTCCCAGATATATTCTACATAGATGGGATTCTGGATAACAGAGTTCCACCCTATCCCTTACTATAAACTTACGTTATTGATGTAGAGTTAACTCCTTTTAGAAGGATTCTATACGTGGCATTAGGAGTCTCAATCTATAATCTGTATCCTCTTTAGTTCAGAAATAATATAATTACTATTTTTAATTGATTAACACTTGAGTTTACTATGCTTAGGGCTTTATATTCATTATCCCCTTTAATTCCCGCAGCACCCCTATGAGATAGGTATTGTTCTAAGTCCAATTTGACATATGATCAAAGTCTGATTTGAAAATGTTAAATAACTCAACTGTTAAGAGTTTGAAAGCCGATCCACTGATTCTGTAATCTGGTTTTTACATTATAGTTGTGTCTTACACCTAGTGTTCATGCTAAGAAACCAAAGCAATTCACTTGTTAGATGAAGGCAGATCGTAACATTCTTCCTGGTCGTGTAAAATAATGAAAGAGGAAAATGGAGAAGAACAAAAGAAATCCTTGTCTTCAGTAACAGCCCAGAGCTCTTACAGGTTTGCTAGAGTGGATATAAACACAGCCAACCAGTTGAACTGAAAATGTTGCTTTGAGCCACGGTAGTATCGTCTGAATTTCGATGCCTATCATACTGGGTTGGGCATAGAAGACACGCAATAAAACATTGAATTGAATGCAGATATGTTTCCCAGAATAGCTAGCTTCCGTAAGAAAAAAGGTATTAGAACTACCTAACCTTTGGATTTTCATTTTATGATTTGCAACCTGCTTTTGAAACCAACACATACAGCTTGTGAAGTAGCTAACAGTAATGTCACTGAGCTGGTGTTTAGAGAAGGTACTATGTTACCCTAACATACAATACTTTTTTCTTTCAATCATCCTAGTAGTCCACGATATAGATAGGGCCAATCTTATTATTCAGGTTAGTGATAAATACCAATATGTTTAATAGTGAACACATTTAATAATGTGTGGTAGAGATTGGCTTCTAATAATTTGGAAAGTTGAAAACTAAGCAGGGAGACATAGCAAGTGGTTGACACCTCATATATCATTTCGTTCTGGGAAAATTCACTTTGGTGAGCCTTTTAAATTTAAGATATAGATGAAGACCCATGTTTTCAGAAAGCCCTGGATTATAAAAAGTTGACCCAAGTGTTGCTACTTCAAACCAATACATTGAATTTTTTAAAATTCTACAATTGGGAATATCAGCAGGACTTTGTCCCTGGAGAGTAGAGAAATCTCCTCCTCCCCAGTCTTGAGTTAGACTGTCTAAAAATCAAGAATATCTTGTTCTCGGGAAATTCATAATTTTTTTTTTTTTGGTCTAGATAGTTATTCATAGGGTTCTGGACCTGAGGCCAGGCTATGACAGGAGGGACTTGCAAGTCTCATACTTTCTCCACTCCCTCTTTCTCCTATTACAGGTAAGGAGTCTATGATGGGGAATTGACTTGAGGCTTATGCTCTGCTTCCTAGACTGATCTGTTAATAGCACAGCCATGTGCTACTTAAGACAGAGCAATCAGGATTTTGAGAAATAGGGAGAACAATTGTGATGATCTCTTCCAGGCCACCATGGTCAAATTACACACAAGTGGGTGTGGGATGGGTAGGTGGGCTCTTATCTCAAGGAAGCAGATTATATTACCATCAATCATTCTGGTTTCAATAAAACAGGTCTGATTTCATTTAAAACAAGAATGAGAATAACAATAAATAGCTGATCTTAGGCTAGAGTTTAGGGATATTGAGAGATTCTCACTGGTGGGATTGAGCTGGTCTCCACAGTACCAGACACTGTGGGAGCTAGTCAGGGCCTCTGCAGTCCAACTGGGTTTGCAGGTCCTAAAAGTAACCATTGCTGAGTGCAGCTATTGGTTACTCTGCATTAGACTTCAGTTATTTCCAGGTCTTCAGTGAAATCATACTAAAATCATGGACTGGTTATCACTTGTGCTAAGAGGAATTAGCAAGAGCAGAGCCGTCCCTAGAGCTGAAGAGGAGGTATCAGTGGCGATCACCTCACTGAGACAGGCCTACCTCAGCATCCACAGGCCTGGGTGGGAGCACAAGGGAGACATGTACATGCATGCCCAAATATTTAAACATTATAGATCAAACCACCTAATTGTCTAGAGTATGTCCCATCCTCCTACCTTGCCAAATCTATCTTCTTAATGGCCTGGAGAGCCAGTTCAAGTTTAAAATCCTCTTCCCCCTCTGTCTTTGGCCCACAACCCTTCCCTTTTTCTTCCCACCCTGGCTCTGTCCCAGATAAGAAAGGACCTTGTTCACTCACGCGTGGATATCCCAGGCCACACTTCCAATTTCCATACACATTCTCACAGCAAAGGGCTACCTTAACTACCCCTTGAGCCTATAGGGTATACATATTCATGTGCTGTAGCTTCAGAATGAACGGCCTAGGTTTAAAGCTGAAGTCTCTCTGAGCAGATGCATCTGGAGTCCTGGGTACCCAGAGCATAACCTAGAAGGAGCAGGTGGGCCCAGTGGATGCCTTACCACCTAGAGTAGAATATGGCTGAAGGAAAGTCAGAGCAGACCCCTTGCCTAGTTCTAAGAGCAGGAATACCAGTAGAGGACAGTTTTCCCAAATGACTACCTCCTGAGAGTAAGCAGCAGCAAATCAACAGTGGACTGGGAAAAAAAATTATGTATTATAAGATCACATAATCTGCCAGAGATCATAAGATCTCTGAGTAACTCCTAGATGTAGCTGGGGTGAACCATGAGAGGGGCTCACTTCAAGCAAATCTGCCATTGGAAGTTTCAACTGTAAAATTTTAATTTAGAAATAAAGTGGTGTATTCTTTGAGTTAGGTGACATAAGAGCAGGTCACATCCACAGTGGATTTCTACTTTGAGTCAACATTCACTTACTTCCCCAGTATGAGATTACTGACCTTACTGGGAAACTTCTTGCCTCACTCTCATGATGTGGAATTTTTCTGGCCATTTTTAATGCTTCTTTTTGCATAACACGTGAGTAGTCTTATACTTCTAGACTTCTACTTCACATATTCAAGAAGAGGTATTTTATACTGAGCACCTAAATCATACTGGATGCCTTTTTACTCACAGCAGTCCTCTGTGACAAAAACAACACAAATAATGACGAGGCTCTGTTGAGTACTTCCTGTGCCCGTCACTGTGCTAAGCTCTGTACACCTATTTGGATACTTGCTGTCATCGCCACATCAAAGAGGAATGATTACCCCCATTTTATAAGTGAGGAAACTTCTCAGAGAACATTACATGAAGTGCTTAAAGCCATTAAGAGTGAAGCTAAGATCTGAACACCATCTGATTCACTCCATGTCCTTTTCATTGTACTGGGCTCGTCCCTTATTTTGTAATATATTAATTTAGTGTGCATGCTTTTTTTCTAAAAGGAATAAATCATTATTTATAGTTATTATTCTCTGACCCATATGGTGTGGTTGTCCTGGGAACATCAGAGCTAGAGAGAACACTAGAAGGAACATCTAGTCTGCTATTCTCACTGTATAGGCAGGAGGACAGAAGCTCAGAGGCATTCAGTGACTTGCTGAAGGTCTTGCAGTGAGCTATATAGAACCCTAAGCCTTCATTTTCTAAGTTCTTATTTTTGCTTTGGGGGGTTTTGTTTGTTTGCTTCCGCAACTATTTTAGGGGTCTATGAGAACCCAATTTGGCAATCCTCAAAATTGATTATGTTTTCTGCATCACCATTTTTTAACCTCCATATTTCAAGAATGAAACCCAACATTCTCTAAATGACAGTGTAAAAACTGAATTATAAGTCCTTAACTAAAAATTCAGAAACTGAACAAAATCTATATACAGATGGAGTATCACTTTTCAAAAGGTAAATGAAAGTAATTTTGTTATCAACAGAAGACTGATGAAGTCTAGAATATTTTTAAGTGAATAGTACTTGAGTTTTACCAGAAAATCTTTATTACTATTACACGTAGAGCCATACAGTTGCCTTATGAATATATTACTGAAATGAATCATGCTACTTGCTGTGCAAGAGATAAAGTGTAGCAAAATTTACTTAACTTCACTGATATAACCCATTTCCCTATCTCTGGCAGTAATAAGCTCAGATAGAATGGCTTATTAACCATAGATCAGAAGGCTAACACATATAGCAACAAAACAAATATACTAGATTAAATAAGGAATGAGCATTCATTAGTAGTTCAGTCTTGAATTCCAAGTATGCTGCTGTTTCTACCACATCATTATTAGGCAATAATTGCTATGTCAAAGAAAATGGGCAGGAGATGCTCTGTACTTTTGTCATTCCTGAGGGTGAATATGCCATAAGGAATTTAAAAAGGGACTAAACGGATTCGGTCGGAAGAAAAATAGCTCATAAAAAAAAAAAAGAAAGAAAGAAAGGACATGCACAGACCACACACATTTTTAGAGTAGTATGTGGTTTACTATTCAGTGTTGCTCAGGCACGATATCAGAATTCTCACATGCCCGGGGCCAGAAAACTCAAAGGGTAAGTCGGTAGCCAGCTGCTAAATTCAGCTTATCGTGTGCCTGGTAACAGGAACTGTAGAAAAGATATTAAGTCGTCTCACTCCCTACCTTCCTACCATGGATATGTGTACTATTTTCTGGAGATATTAACAACCAAAAATAATTACAAGACTTTTTATTTTACAAGCACAGTATAGTGTACTGTCACTTCAGTCAAATAGAGAGCTATGTAGTCTGAAGTTTTAGAGAAACCACAATCTTAAAATATCACCTATTTGGGTTACTTATAGGCACTGAAGAGGATCTCAGAGTGAAGTCGTATAGAGTATGAACTAGAGAAAAAGTAAGGCATGGTCTTTTAACTTTCTGGAAAAAGACATACATTCAATGGGAACTCACGACCTGAACTTCCCTTTACAAAATCTCTCTACCTGACATCCCACAGCTACTCCTACCTGTCATCATTTTCCTACAGTCATGTTGGGGAAAGGTCTCTCCTCCTGAGGCCACCTTCCTCCTTGTGTCTGTAAATCCCACCTCCAATTACCCTCGGTGGAACTTTGCACTATTGATTATGTCATCTCTCTCCCGACCACTGCATCCTCAAACTCGTTCCCTTCCCACAATTCTTTCCCTCAAATCTCCTTTTCAACAGGATTTAAACATGCCCAAGCCCTTCACAGCTTAACACACACACACACACACACGCACACAGCATTCTCTTACCCTACTCTCTCTCACAACCAAGCTTTGTGAAACTTTCTTCCTTGATTTTTTCATTTCCCATTCACTGTCTTCCTTTTAGAAAATGTATTAAAATATTTCAAAATATGTATATAGTGCTCAAGCTGCTCCAATCTGAATCCCACTCTTCTGGAATCACTCTTTGCTGAGGCTCCCAGGAACTTCAGGGTTGCCAATGCCACGGGCCATGTTCAATCTGTATTGTATTTGACATCTCAATATTCAACACGGGGCCAGTTGTCTCCTCCCCTGCTGAAATGCCACTGTCCTCTCTTGACTATTTTCTGTCTTCTCTACTGCACCCTCCCAGTCTCCTGAGCATCTCTTCATCTTCTACCCATGTTCAATGACAGACCTCCTCATGGAACTGTTTGGAGTGTTCTTCCTTTCTCTTTCACAACACTTCCTTTCTAGGCAGCCAGAACCACCCTATGGGTCATGTACCACTGGTGCACAGACCACTCCTGGCTTATATAGCCCACCCGGAGCAAGGTGCTGCAGTCCAGAACAATATATCCATTGACAGTTTAACGTCTCTATTTAGATAAGGCACAGACAACTGAAACTAAACACATCTAAGTCTGAATTCATTTTCCTATCGAATCTTCTATCAGTGTTTCCTACTGAAAAGTGTATCCCATACTCTTTGTTGCTTCTGCCAGAAACCAGGGAACAGGGTTGGACCAAAACACAGACAACAGCAAACCATTTGTTCAACATTTATTTAGTGGGTGTGTTAGTTTCCTAGGGCTGCCATAACAAATGATCGCCAACTTGGTGACTTGAAACAACAGAAATTTATTCTCTTAAGATTCTAGAGGTTTAGACATCTGAAATCAAGCTGTCAGCAGAACCTTGCTTCCTTTGAAGGCTCTAGGTGGAAACCTTTCTTGCTTCTTCCAGTTTATGAAGGCTTCAGGCATCCCTGGGTTTGTGGCTGGGTAATGAATTTCTGCCTCTGGCTTCACATGGTCTTCCCCTTTGTCCCTGTAGTCTCTATTCCTCTTCTGAGAAAACCAGTCACTGGATTAAAATCCACCTTAAGTCCACAATGATTTTATCTCCAGATCCTTAATTAATACATATGCAAAGACCCTGTTTCCAAATAAGGCAGAATTCTGAAGTTCTTGGTGGGAATGAGTCTTTGGGAGTGTTATTCAGCTTACCACAGGGGGAAAGGAGAGGAATGAATTTCAAAACTAAAAGACGATAAATAGAACATATTTACTTCCTCAGTTAATCACCCCTGTGTGTCACTGATGTCCTCAATGTGCCTTCCACCTGCAAGAATCATTTTTTCCTGTGCCTCATCTAGGTTCCCCACTTCTTCCTGATTGTATTTCCAAGGATTCCCTAAAGTTTATGGGAATTGTGGAGTCAGGGGAAGGGGAATATTAGATAAAATATAGAACAGGAAGTAGTACATTCCAGCCCCCAGACAGGTCTCTAAGTCTTGATAATGAGGAGTAATGCCAGTGGCTTAGGAATCTGGCTTTGGAGAGCTGTGATTAAAGATAAAAGCTGAGAGCAAACTCCAGCTTCTACAGCAGCCACAGGGGCCAACATGGTATCCTGCTCCATGGAAGCAAATATTCAGGATGAGGAATAAGAAGTACTTTCACACCCCTAGTGATATGGGGGCTATCCCAGTAGATTTCTCTAGTGGAGTAAGCCAGGCCTGTGAGTTACAGATCTTTCACGTCCTGGTCACTCCACTGGTGTTAGGCAGTACAAATCAGGATTGTATTGCCCTTGTTCTGCTGGGCACTGCTTTGCTGCATACTAGCCATGAGATGTCTAATGAATGCTAAGTGCAGGGCATCTCACTAGGGGGGACATGGGCTTAAGAATGAGAAAGTGCTTCCCAAGCCACAGAACCACCATCCTTAAAATTTGGCCCAGAATAGGATAGAGGCAAGTTCTACACTTCCAATGACCACCACTAGAACGAGAGCAGAGCCCTGCCGTGGGGGTTCATAGGGGAAAAGCAGTCCTTCCACAAATGTCTTGGGTTTTCACATCCTGCCTGGCCAAAGACTAAAAGATCTCTAGCTCTGGGGCTCAGCCTCCTGAGTTCGCACCTACAGCCACCTGCGGTGTACTTATTATCATCTCCTAGAGCCAGAGTCACCATCTTTCTCTCTTTCTTTCCTCCCTCCCTTCGTTCCTTCCTTCGTGCCTTCCTTCTTTCCTTCCAAGATTTATTTATCTGAATGAGGGATGGATCGGAGGGGGAGGGAGAGAGACAATCTCAAGCAGACTCCCCACTGAGCATGGAGCCCTACGCAGGGCTCCATCCCACAACCCTGGGATCATGACCTGAGCCCAAATCAAGAGTCAGACCCTAACTGACTGAGCCATCCAGGGGCCCCCAGAGTCACCATCTTTCTAATTCCTTCTGTCTTCCCCATGTCATCATTCTCCTGGGTGGCATCTCCCCTTTGAAAAATGAGGTGTCCTCCCTTACATTTGCCCTTTTAGTGGAAGCCACCTTAGTGATTGACGGGTGATTCTCTGTCTCCATTTATATTATGATTTATTGTTAATTCATTTCCTGAAGAAAAGAAAGCAAGCCTTCAGTTTAATATCTGGCTATGTGCCCCTTTTGCTCGGGCTCACATTGTATCTTAAGCAAATTATTGATAGAAAAACCGGAAGCGTGGCTACAAAGAAAACATCAAGAAGATTCCCAGGCTTTTATAACAGAGGGGCCATTCTGTTGCCATGGTATTTTTCTAGTGAGGACGTACAATTCTGCTCCTTCTGGTCATGAACACCCCAGGTTGAGGCCCAAGTACTGGTTTCCTTTACCCTGAAATACCCTAAGATGGAGTAGTGTCCCAGTAGGGCTGTGGGGGTGGTTGACTTAAAAAGTACTATGCTATCGTCTGAGCTTTTTACGTTTTGTCAGAAATCAGCAGCAGTGAATCCTCTGCAATCTGTGGCTGTTGGTTGTTTGTCTCAGTCCATAGCTTGAGCCATCCCTTTGTTTATTTTGCTTCTTTTTAAAAGGCCCTCTTTGTGGGCTTAGGCACTGTAAGTAGATGGAGTGGAACCAGGAGTTAATGTGTAAGGTTTTTCATGTCTGGAGAGTTTCATTTCAAGCTAACTTTGGGTCACATGTGCAGCAAGTTCAGTTTTTGTTTGGATAGAGTGCTTGGGCTTGGAGAGAAAGAACAGGAAGTAGTACATTCCAGCCCCCAGGCAGCAGCTTCTGCTTGTCAAGACTTTCTTGACAATAAGGTCACAGACATTTAGTAAGGGCGGCTCTGGGAAGTCATTTACAAATTGTGCTAAGAGCAACAACAAAAAAGGTTTATTATTAAACTAGGAACTATATGAGCAGACTAGCAGAAACCAGTTGTAAAATGAGTTTACCTGCAATCCAAGTATCAGGAGACTGTGCCAGTTAGAGAGAGAGAGACAGAAAGACAGACACACAGACAACAGACAGACACTTCAGGTAGGAGGAAAACCAAGGCCGGAATCGGAATCATCCTCCCTGCAAACCAGCTCCTCGAGCAGGAACAGGGAGGAGGAGAGATAACAAGTGCCTCCCAGGTTGTGAAGGTTGGCGACCAGGAGACAGAACGGAAGAGTTGCTCTTCCTTACACAGTAAAGCACATTCACGTTTCAGCCACGAAGCAACAGCTGTCAACACCAGGTTGGTACTTTTCAGAATAAAGAGCCCAAGAGGCCGAAAAGCCAGGCCGCAGCTCCGCTGTGAGAGATATATCCTGATGAACACACACATGCAGGTCAGAGGAGAATGATCACTTCTGGTCTTTCCTCAAGTCGGTGCTTAACAGTTTCTTGGAATTAAGAACTTACTGCCCATTTCTTTCATTCCATTTCTGAGGAGGTCCCCGCATACGGAGTGTAGCATCGCTCCCCTGGTCAAGACACCCTGGATGGGCCTGGCTGAACCGTGGGTTGCCGTTCACATGAACCTTGACCTCTCTCTTGAATTCACAACAGGCCGTGACAGCACTGGGGAGGAGATGCAAACACCATCTAGAGTCATGATGGTAAGTTTGTGGTTAATTTAGCATGGCCCATGCCTCAGTTAGCCAGAGGATCGCCAGACTGTCCGCATCTTCAGAGAAAAGGGGTGGTAGATAATGTAAGCCCACCTCATCATCCTAAAACCCCACAAAGAATCTGCGTGTACCTGAATCATACATTCAAACCAGGACAAGAAATCATTCACAGGGTAGAAATGGAAACTGTCAAGTTCAACAAAGCACAGCTGCCTGGGAAGTTAATAAAGTCTTATTGATGTTCTTTTTTTTTTTTTTCCCCTTAAGACAAGAAGGGATAGTCTGTCAAATGAGATCATTTATAGTCACAAAGTTACCCAGGTCAACCTTTCGTTATTATGCGCAAAAGATGGTTGCCTATTCTTAAAGGCACACAATCTCCATCTAGCCTCTTAGCATGTTGCTTTGTTATTAGTAATGCCATTTGTGTTTGAGCCAGGAGGTAATCCAATGTCAAATGAAAGGGGTTTCTCCTTTTCATGAATTAGCCTTTCTTTTGCCATGCCATCAGAAAAGTGAGGACACTGCTAATTTCCCAAATCTTTTCCAGGCTGGCAATGAATGATTCAAGTAAATCACTGGATGCCTTTATCTCTGAGTGACTCATGCTACTGAGAGCCAGCTTTATGGGTTTGCAACCCAGCTAAGTTCTCAGTGCCTCCTTTGTCTTCTTATATAGCACAACTAGCTTTAAGGGAACTCAAAAGTTATTCTTGAATTATACAGCTTGTTATTAGATATATCCCATAAAATTTTATCTGCTCGCTCGATTGAATCTCTTATGCCGGCATGATGTTCTCTTTGCAATCTAAAATATAATCTTGACATAATTTTGCAAAGTTATGACTCTGTGCTATGGCCCCATAAGAAAAACATCTGTTTTTTTTAATGTGTTAACAAAAATGAATTTGAATAAATGAATTATTTTTGTTAACCTATATATTTCTTCCCTCAGTAGTTGACTTGTGGAACATGTTTTGTTTTTAAAAGGAAAAAGGAAAACTCACTTCTCATCTTCTCTAACTGAATTTTTATTGATGATATAATGTGTAGGAAAGTATAATTAATTGCATTTTAATCTAATATTTTAGATGATAATCTATACAAAGACAAATGAGAAAATGGCAAAGATGGGATTTAGCCAGATGTTTTATTAAAATAAAATGACTGAAATCCAAAACATTTCCTCAAACAAGATAAAATCATCCCCACCCATATTAGAAAAGAAAAAAAAAATCAATTTCCTATTAAGAATGTGTCCTTTATTAGAATGGTTAACGGATTTGAAACCTTGGTTGGAGTCTGAAACTCCTGGTTGGAGTTTCCAGTTATTAATAATTATGTCCTAATTTAAGACTTGCTTCCTCTGAGTTAGTTTCTGAAGATGTAAGGATCCTACAGATTTGAAATCAAACAGAATTTTCAAATGATCTTAAAGATCAATGTCATCTTTTCTTTAAGTAATATTCCTCGTGTGTTTGATAAAATCACGTTTCAAGAGTAAACAAGCAATATGAAGTTAGTACTCCTCCAATCCTTTCATTTCATAGATCAGTATCAAGTTCAACTGAAGAGCCATAAAGATAAGCGCTATCAACTTGGTAGGCTGTTGTCACAAACACAAGGACTAACTTACCCAAACAGGTTTCATGATCCATGAAAGCAAAACGTATTTCTTATCCCTCATTGTGAATAAAAATATTGTTGTTGCTTATTATCGTAAAACAAATATCAAATATTAGCATTTAATTATTGCTGATGTTTGTCAAGTTCTTTCATTTGAGACTCTGATAGTAATAAATATATCATCATTCAAGAATTTGAAATGACATATCCAACACTTTCAATGTAGAGCTTGTTGAAGCTAAAAATGTCCAAAATGCCTGTAAGAGTCAAATTAAATAAACTTTATTTTAGCAAAAATGGAAAAAGAACTTTAGAGTACTTAAACTTAGACAAAAACAGACTTGTGTTTCATCTAAGTTTGGGTACTTACCAACTGCATAACCTTAAGCAAGTTATTTATGCTCTCTGAACGTTGGTTTGCACATATTAAAAATGGGATAATGAAACTTAATTTGGAATGTTACTTTGCAGTTTAAGTAAAAGAACATTTATAAAACAATTACTACATGCTTGATACATAGTAGACATTTAAGTTGCTAGTAGAACTTTCTTTCTGTAGAATGTTGGTATTATTGTTAATGAGAACTTACCTGGTTATCCTGGTTGATGTTTTCAAACAAAGTATCTTTCTAAAAATAGAAATAAATTGCCCCCTGTAATATAGTAATTCAGATAGGAAGGCTAATGAAAAGTCAGCAGGAGTGGCATCACACCATTCAAAGATCTCCAGGACCAGAAAACGGTGCTTGTGAGACCAAGGCCTTTTTTGTATGCTGCTGTTACCTTTCAGGTTGTAAAACAAGGAATTCACTTAAAGTGCCCCATTTTTCTAATGCTCTGGCTTCTTTGCGTAAAATGGACTTCAGTGACCTATGTCAACCATATAGTATTGGAGGTAGCATAAGATGAGACAGATGCACAAATAAGAAAAAGGGTAATGTGAGATGACAGCACTTTGGTCATTGAGGTTCTGCAAAACAGGATGTTCTTTCCACACCACCTCTTCCTCTCATTCACTGGGGATGATGAGTTACAGTACTTTGGGGCTTGGCAACTTATCATCCCAGAAGAAACTTGGCATGTCCATGAACCAGAGGTGTGTGTGTTGAGCCTGCTTTTCCTTTTTTCCTTTTTTTTTTTTAAACAAGGGTTTCCAGGGTGCTAGCAGAGAATATATAACTTTCTAAAGTCCTTGAAAGAACTATGTGAGAAGGAAAACTTGAAGCTATTATAAGAACTCTTAGTATAAAGTTTCTTTTTAAGAGATGTAATTGTTAGGGAATCTTAAATAGCAGTTGGGAAGAAATCATAAAGAACTAAAAGATCTAGCAATAATAAATCAAAAGATATTGGTATCCAAGAGTCTCAGGTAAGGCATACTTCAATATCCAATCAACACTTGACCTTCATGTAGTCAAAAAACATTTGCTAAGTGGCTATTATGTACAAGGTACAATGGAAGCCCTATGACATACACTAATGTGAAGCAGTCTGTAGAGTCTATAGTTTAGTGGTGGAGACCAACATTTTAAAAATTAATAATTTTGTAATATCACAAAGCACAGTAACTTTTGTGGACATTGCATTATAGCACCACTAAGGAAGGGTACATAATCTTTCTGGGGAGATATCAGAGGAGGATTACTGGCAGATAAAACATGATATCTGAGCTTTAAAGTTTGACTGGGAGATAGCCACTGGTGATGAGGGGAAGAAAAGCCATTCCAAGACTAGGAGACCACATGAAGAGTCTTAGAGGTGAGAAACAGTAGGTACAAGGAACAATAAACAAATTGATGTGGAAGTTTAGAGTATGGCAGAGAGTGGTAAGAACAGTGGGATATAGTTTGCAGAGATCTTATTTTCATGTTAAGAATCTTAAACGCTAGGAGCACCTGGGTGGCACTGTGTGTTAAGCATCTGACTCTTGGTTTCGGCTCAGGCCCTGACCTTGGGGCTGTGATTTGGGGGTAAAGAGATCGAGGCCTGCATGAGACTCAGCACTCAGCGTAGATTCGGCTTGAGACTCTATCCCTCTTCCCCTTCCTGCCTTTCTCTCTCTCTCTCTCAAATAAATAAATAAGAATTTTTAAAATGAAGAATTTTAAATGTATCTTGTGGTGAAGATTTAAGAGATTTATGCAGAGAACAGAGAGTCACATTTCCATTTTACTTGATTTTTTATATTAGGTTTTTATTTTAATTCCAGTATAATTAACACACAGTATTATATTAGTTTCAGGTGTACAATATAGTAATTCGACAATTTCATATATCACCCAGTGCTCATTACAACAAGTAATGAGTACTCCTTAATCCCTATCACCTATTTTACCCATTTAAGTACTTAATTTACCCAATTAAGTACTCCTTAATCCCTATCACCTATTTTACCCATCCTCCACCCCACCCCTTTTCCTCTGGTATCCACCAGATAGATACTCCAGATAGTATTGTAGATAATGGATTTGAGAGGAAGAGGAAACAATTAGAAAACTGTTGAATCAGTTCAAATAAGAGATGATAAGATCATGATAGTACGAATGAAGAAAGGGGAGTTATTTAAGAAGCATTTGGAGACAAATCTAGCCAGTCTAGACAACTAATTAGGTAAGGGGTGCAAAGTAAACTTCTGGATTTTTAATTTGGGTATTTGGTATTTTGGTGCAGACACTAAAGGAAGGAGAATAATCTAAGAGGAGCCAATGGAGGAGGAAAGACAACAATTCTGTTTGAGAGGCCAGTAAACGGTGTAAGTGACAGTGACCAAGAGGAAACTGGATATGGGAAATCTACAACTTGAGAGCTGAGACTGGATATCTATGTGGGGGTCATTAGCAAATAGCTATCAGTTCATTCAGAATGGGCAGTTTGACTCAGGCGAGGCATCTAGTATATGGAGCACATAACTCAGGGCTATGGCCACATTGGTGTGGGTGGAAGAGGAAGAGCCAGGAAGAGGATAGTCAGAAGGATACAAGCAGCTATATGGATATAGCTTTATGGCTGCTATAGAAAAAGAGCTTCAAGAAGTAAAGAATGAGCCACAGCATCAAATGTAGCAAACACAGAGCACGGTAAGACCGAAAGCTTCTGCTGGATTTAGCAGCTGGTAAGACTTGGTGACCACAGGGAGAGCTGAGAAATCAATGGGAAGGAAGCAGGTAGAGAAAATCTTCTTTGGAGAAGTGTAAATTAGTGATGGTAGTCTAGGAAAACTGGGGAAAAGTGGCTATTTGCCTCCTGGTTGTAAAAACGGGGATTCACTGGAGCATATTCATAGGTTGAGAGGAACATAAAAAGATCTGTTTTCTTTCATAAATAAGATTCAAAGATATTATAGATTAATAAAATCTGAGAGCATTTTTAAAGACTCACTTAAAGAGGCACCTGGGTGGCTCAGTTGGTTAAGTGACTGCCTTTGGCTCAGGTCATGATCCCGGGTTCTGGAATCAAGCCCCACATCGGGCTCCCTGTTCCTCAGGGAGCCTGCTTCTCTCCCTCTGCCTGCCTCTCCTCCTGCTTGTGCTCTCTCTCTCTCTCTCTCTCTGTCAAATAGAAAAAAAAAAAAAAAAAACAACTCATTTAAAACCATAATTCCTTTTTCCCCAAATCTTTCATCTATATGCCTAGTGGCCTTCAATTTGGACTGATTGTGCTTTTCCTGACTTTTTCAGCCAACATTTCGGCTGGCACCACTAATAAGCAATGAATGCAAGCAACATAATGGAGAAGGAAATAGGAGGGGGGATAACAAGGCCCTGCAAAATTCAGACTGGAAAATCACCTTCTGAAGGGGTCCTGGTTGGCTGGTCAGACCCTGAGTAATGCCAAGTTGGCTGTGCTTCTTTGAAATATATCCAAACTACAATCTCAAATGCTAAACACTGCATCCTAAAAAGTCATGCTATAAAGTATGGGCTTGGTCCACTTAAAGGGTTGTTATTTTCCAGAGAGAGGCCATAGTCTCTGTGAGTGGTAGCTTGAAAGTAATTATTTAATTGTCTTATTTCCCAGCAGAAGATGACATCTAACAATTACTGTTTGGCTGCATACCTTTGAATGTCATCCCTTCTCTGTGAACACCCAGGGGTGGTGAAATCCAGGGCACTGTGACAACACCCCTGGGTGTGTTGTACTGACTTTGGCTAGCCCCGTGGCTCTGCCCAGTTTCAGGTGCCACACTTCTCTTGATTATTAACTGTGAAGATAATACCAGTGCAAAATCAGCACAGAAAATAAAATGTAGTTTTGCTGCTTTGGGACACAGCCTTGAAGTAGAAAAACTTTACTGGGTATATTTTTATAAGCTGCCTTAAAGTCTTTTGGGGAAAAAGTAAAATATTCATAAACTTGAAAAATCTCAATAATGCTCAGCTGTGGCTTCAGAAATCACTCCATGACAAATTCAGTGACAAAATGCAAGGAGCACTATTCTCAAGAGAATCTATAACATAGAGCTGGAGATGTTGCTCTCCTAGTGGTTTCTAGAAATAAGTGGCAGCACTTAGAACTCTGCTTTGTCTTTGAAAGATAGCTCTGAAATTTAAGGATCCTAGCCAGAGTGGTGAAGATGAATTTAGACCAAGGGAAGACCCACACTAAATGCATACTCGTGAGTATCAACACATGACCAAGGGACCTCCTGGTAGCTCCCTTACCTGTCTAAACTATCCAGTTGTAAGAGGGAATTTCAGCAGGTGGCCTGGTCTCCTTCCAAACACTTCCTCCACTAAGTCCTCTCAACTATTGTCCAGATGTCCTACTATAACCTAAAATTAACCAGGATTTCTAGGAAATCACGATCTACATATCAATCAATACATTCTCTTTACTCAAAGCTCCCGAGGTGACTGAGAAAAACCTGCAGGTGAACCCCCTGAGAAACATTCGAGTTGCTTCTTAAACTCTGATAATATGGCTAAGTTGAGATCGAAGCTACGTCTCACTTGCCATTCTGAGCCACTAGTTTCATAGCTGACAGTGGTAGCTGAGGTCCAGAAGAGTGCAATGAAATATTGGGCACTTGTTAAAGCTTTCGAAAGCTCATTCATTCCTGGGAATTTAATCTTCACTGTTTCAAAGTTCTGAGAGGATACCGCAGCTTCTAGTGCTTAGGTTTGGAGCTACTTTGTTAAAAACTACAGCTATTAAAACACTGAGTTTCATAACAAGTCACATTTGTTTTTGTTGATAGCCCAAGAAAAAAAAAATCAACAAATAATAACCAAGAAGAGATGATTACACAAAAACTGTATTTGTCTATTGACAAAATAAGAAACAGGGACACTGGTTTCTTCGGACCTCACATATCCCTTTTCCAGAAAACTATAAAATATATCCAAGATAGCAAAAGATTTAACTCCAACATTTATAACACTTAAGATTAAATTTTAAATATGATCAAGAATGTTAGAAACAAACTACCTTTTCCAATACTGAGATGGTGAGTTTTTGGAAATCTGGGGACATTTTTCTCAGTTTCCAGAATCTGATTACATTGTTTGGTACATAGTGGGTGCTAAAGTAAAACATTTTTAAATTATAAGATTGAAATAGATACACTCTTGCCTAAAGTCAGAGAGGATTACAAAAAAAGGACCATTCTTTTTAAAAGTTTTCTTTGGGAAGGTAAGAGTTGAATATTTTCTTGATGGACCTTTCTCTGAAGTGGAGGAAAGAATAAATCTTCAACTGACTGACTGTCTGGAAAAAAACTATATTTAAAAAAAAAAATCTGAACTTTCATTAAGAACCTGTATTTTACTAAGTGCATTGCCTGTACAAATGTACCAGTGCCTACAGCCTAGGTGCTAAAAAATTAGTAGGCCATATGGCATGTACACGCATGTGCACACGTGCACACACGCACTCACAGGCACTCACACGCACTCACACACACACACACACACACACAACTAGCTACAGCATGTAAAAGACTTGCCAAATCTTTCTAATCAATTATCTGCTCCCACTCTAGTGAACACCCGTGTCTTTTCTCTTCTCCAAGTTACGAGCCCATCTTTATTCTATTATTTTAGTGACATCTCTCCTCCCACCCAAAGCCCCCCAATCTAAGTCATAAACATACTATCAAAAGATTGAACAAGTATAGGAGGGAATATGTAATTGACTGAGAATATAGTTGTTTTTCTTCAGCACTCAGAGCAAACTGAATAACACAATTTGGTCTCTGTTCACACTATTATTTCTAAATATGTGAAATTTCACTCTGGTGCCAAACCATGCAATGACTAACCAATGAGAAGCCAATAAAACATGACAGATGCTATGGGATTGGGGAGCAGCAAAAGCCCAAGGCCTTGTTTAGGATGTGACTGATGGCGGCCTTTCGCTGTCAACCACCTAGGCCTGTTGGTAGAGACCAGCATAGATACACCCTGTAGATTTCTTTTTAAAGAATTTATTATTTGAGAAATATTACTATATTCTTCCATATTGAAGCATAAAAGGAGCTGTGAGAATAAAAACTGAGATTTTCAGTTGTTCTCTTCAACATTCTATTTAATATTTATTAAATAGAATTTATAAATTTATTAAAGCAATTTTAAAATTTTTTTTTTGTAAAAGCAATTTTTAATACAAGAGGCCTGTTGATGCCTTGAAAAAGTTGGATGCCTGCAACAAACTTTTAATTGTCTGTTCTAAATAAGAGACTGATTTTGAGCACAAAAGCTTCACTGTCTAGAGGCGTAAGAAAACCTACTGGATTCAAAAACCAGGTAGGAAGGTATTTATATGTTGCTGCCTAGAACTGAATGATAGAGGGCAAGCTGTAGCGTATGGATAATGACATTCTGGGTTTTTTTGCCTTCTCTTAGAACTTAATTCAAGTTATCTGACTCTGCTAGTTCTGAATTATCTCATCCCCTGTATACAGATATTTATGTCTTTTCCCTCTGCTAAACCCCTTAGAGATCAATTAGATAGCCAGTTGAAAAAGTGTCATGATAGGTCTTTACAGACATAAAACATATGGCCCATTTCTAAGAGGTTTCTCTTCTTCCTCTTTCTGGGTGGGCCTGACTTCATCTGAAATACCAGGAGAGGAATTAGATATAAAGGCAACATAAAAACACTTTCATTCTTGACCTTCCCCATGAAATTGTGACTCATTCTCCAAGTGTGGTATTGTTGCTTCCTCTGACAGTTTAGTGTCAAATGCAGACTGCTCCCTTAGGTAGCAGGTCCAGTATCTTGGACAACATGATTGTATAAATAGTATAATTATAACATTCTTTGTGTCACAGCAAAAGGTGCGTAAAATTATTCACACAAGATCTGATAGTCGTATTAGCTATAATTGGAAGACTATGACTAACTCTGGTTTAAAATATTTTATGATAAATCTTGGCTTTTTTTTTTTAATTAAGGGAAAGATGAAAAATGGGTTGAGTTTGAGAAAAAAATGAACAAAGTTATAACCTATGAAACCCTTTGGAAGGGACAACATTTTTGTTTTAATATTTTATTTATTTATTTGACAGAGAGAGAGAGAGAGATGATAAGTAGGCAGAGAGGCAGGCAGAGAGAGAGGGGGAAGCAGGCTCCCCACTGAGCAGAGAGCCCGATGCAGGGCTCGATCCCAGGATGCTGAGATTATGACCTGAGCTGAAGGCAGAGGCTTTAACCCACTAAACCACCCAGGCGCCCTGGGACAACATTTTCTTAAGTCATAACACTCAAATACATAGACCTGGCTAGATTCAAATATTAACTCCCTTCCCCAGCTTATTATCTATGGCCTTAATTCTTCTTACTTCCATCTCCTCCTCTCTAAACTGGGATGATAATAATAGTACCCAGCCTCAGAGTTGTAAAAAGTGAGAGAACACTTGGCAATTTAACCATTAGCAGTAACTTGAAGTCACTAAAAGTCACTTAATAAACGAGATTTCTTTTATGTTTATGGTGCTGTGTTTAATGAGCACGTAGTAAGTGCTCCTGAGTTATTGTAGATGAGAGGACCAGTGTGTTTTTTATAAGTGCTGTAGTGTGTTTTGTAACTTCCATAACGGTTATTTTAGTCTCACCTTGGATGTGAAGTGCTAGGGAGTTGAGGCCAATGAAGAGGAATGAAGTACAAAGATGCAAAAGGAAAAAAAAAATAAGATTAAAAATGATAAGAAATAAGTCCTCATGAAAGGTACAGATTAATCCTGAACCTCAGGGGAATCTCAGAAGTGGGCGGGACCTTAACAGCCTTGTAAATTAACTTGTCCCTTCACCCTGATGCTAAAGGGGTAACCTACACTTACCTACAGATCAAGGAGAATGCTAGGCCTTCACCTCTCAAATGGCTGCTCTCCCCAGGTCCATACTTGTGAGAGTGCACTTCTCTGGAAAAAGAAGACGGTTCTCACCCACCTTAGCCTTTATTGCTGTCAACAAAGCATTTGAAATACACAGAGCACGTGAAACCGCCCTCACTATGGCCTTTAGTGCTAGTGGTTAAATTAAAGGCAACTCTTGTGTTGTGCAATATCATCATAACCCTTTCAGAAACACTTCCTGTTAATTACTATTCATTCATTTCCAATTAATGTCTGCTAGGCAAAAGTCCCACTCAGGCATGACTTCTTGTGGAATATTTTAATGAACCATTTGCTGCCCTA
This sequence comes from Procyon lotor, assembly GCA_028646535.1. NCBI lineage: Eukaryota > Metazoa > Chordata > Mammalia > Carnivora > Procyonidae > Procyon > Procyon lotor. The sequence goes on from CM053605.1 coordinate 43,578,964, forward strand.
TCCGAACGCCAGACTCCCCATCTGACTTCCCACCCAGCATCAAAACTCCGTCTGTCACGGGGCCCGCCGTGGCACTCCCGGGGAGACCCACAGAGAGGGCTGGTGGCTCCTCTGCAGGGACCCCCAACCCCACCCCCGCGCCTCCCCTCAGGGCCAGCGCCCGCTCTGCCCCGAGCCCCGGGTGGCGCCCCTGCAGGCGAGTCCCCGGGATGCCTCCTCTTTACAGAAACTTGGAGTCAAGTAAACAAGGAGGACGGATAAAGGTTTCAGAGTGCCGGGGCCTGTCTCAGTCCTGTCCTCCCACGCGCTCAGGGGCTGGGAAGCTGAACCCGGCGTCGGGCTCTCCCCGGAGACGCGACGCGCGTGTCCCGCGGTTGCCGGGCTCGCCGCCCCGCACGACCCGCACGTCAGCCCTGGCCGGGGGAGGCTTGCAGGCCGGGCCGGCGGCCTCGCGCCCTTTTTCTGGGCGGCCCCGAGCGCCCGAACCAGCAAGCCGGGCGGCTGGTGCTGGGAAACGGCAGAGGTCTCTCCTGAAGGGAGCTTGCCTGTCAGGGACTCTAATCTTTAATAGCTTTCAAGGGGCTGACTTTCTAATTCGCCTTTGTCCCTCTGGCTGGAGGGGATAATGCTGTGATTCTTTCGTTACAATGGCAAGGCCAGTGCTCGGCTGACATTCCCCTTTTGATCAGCCATACTCGGGACACACTGAACTTTTTTCACTGAACTGCCCTCAAAGTCTCAAGTTGCCAAACCAATGTCTGCAAAGTAGTACAGGGGAGGCAGTTTTAGCCACCCAAGACCTAGAAAGAGACCATCCTATGTCTGCTTCTATGCCAGTTTTTCAGACACCCTGCCACCCCACCCCACCCCCGCACCTCCCGCCCCCCCCCGCACCCCCCGGCTTCCTAAGGAAGAACTAGCTGCTCAACATTTTCTTAAGCTCTTCCATTACTTTAACAAATGACATCCCCCCCCACCTCCCAACCCCACCCTTTTATCAGCTGTCACCCTCCAGGTTAGGAAGCTCCCTGTCCGAAGCCAAATTTCTGACATGAAGTTGTTTAAGATTTTGATTCATATACAATAAAAATAGTTGAGGAAAGAAGAATCTTACAAAAATGTCATTCTTTTTTTTAATTGTTCAAATTTTTATTTTGATGCACGGTTTGAGAAAATGTCATTCTTTCAAAGTTTCCTTTATAATCTTTCCCCCTGCAGACTTGCCCTGTGTCAGCTTATAAATACCAGGTTAAATCCTTGCTTGCCTGAAAAAACTTCTAATCCACTTCATGATCTTCTGAAGGGCCATACTAAGACCCTAATCCCTCAGGGCCCTCAACATTGTTCTTCACTCCAGCCGCTGGTCCTTGAGAGCACAGCCAAATAGGGGGAAAGACTGGAAAACTGCTCTACCTAAATTAGGCAAACAAGGTGTTGTGGTAGCTCTTTTTTTTTTTTTTTTGATCGTTTGCATAATTGCAGTACTCTTCTGATTCACTTTGCCGGTACAGACTTGGCTGCTAGCCCTGTAAATTGCTTTCATATAAATCTGAAGTCAAGAGGTAAAGTGTTTTGCTCCAATTAGCCTAAAACCCAACCTAATTCCTGTTGGACCAAAAGAGGGCTTTGTAAAGACAATTAAATGTGTGCCTATCACTTTAATATCCAATTCTTTTTTTTTTTTAAGATTTTATTTATTTGACAGAGAGAAACACAGCGAGAGAGGGAACGCAAGCAGAGGGAGTGGTAGCAGGAGAAGCAGGCTTCCCGCAGAGCAGGGAGCCCGATGCGGGGCTCGATGCGGGGCTTGATGCGGGGCTCGATGCGGGGCTCGACGCGGGGCTCAATTTGGGGCTCGATCCCAGGACCCTGGGATCATGACCTGGGCCGAAGGCAGACGCTTAACAACTGAGCCACCCAGGTGCCCCTTAATATCCAATTCTTAAAGAAGAGTTTGGTTTACTGTCCTCCCAGTTGATACAGAAATGAAGCCTTAACATTCTCCTTCAAGGTCATGGCTGTGTTGTCCTCTTGTGGGAGTTGCAAAATAGACTAGAGCGGGGGCAGGTGGTGAAAGATGAGGGGAACAAAACTTCATTACTGTTTCCTAGTGGGCCCTCGCCCGCCAGCTGGAGGTCAAGAGAGTCAGAGAAGCAAAACTCACCTCCGCCAGGGAATGGATGGAGGCGGGGGGGGGGGGGGGGGGGGGGGGGGGGGGGGGGGGGGGGGAGGTTCACCATAACCGAGTGGTGTATATATATTGGCTGAGGAACACACACTCTGTTGTCTGTTAGTGATTGCTCAATTTGTTTACATGGTAACTCATTTATGCTGCTGTTCTTTGTTCTTTCCTGAAGATAAACTATCCAGCAGAGCAAATCTTTGTTCCTTATGAGCTCATCTGCTCCTGCAGTCTGTGCCACACCTGTAATTATAATTATGGCCTACTGCTTGGGATGCCGTAATCCTTTCTAGTGAAACCAATTGTGAGTTCACCAACAGAGTTACTTAGCAAAGAGAGAATGCCCGGATTGATCGAATCAGCTTCATTAGTCCCTTTCATTGGTTATTCTGGCTGCGTGTAGCCTTCTATTAAGATTCAGGTGATTAACATTTTTCAGTAATACAGAGGCATCCTTGCATTTTCAGCGGAACTGTGATATTAATCAACTGTAAGTGGGACACTCTGGACAAACATAATGAGACGAGGCTTTCTGGGGAAAAAAGCAGCTGATACCGAGAAATAAAAGAATTAGTGGTATTGCACCTCAGGTATTACATTGATGAAAGAAAGAGAATTTACATAGAATGGTGTCGGCAAATCATTATAAGTAGACTGTTTAGACCGTATCTTTCTTATGAGATGGGTATACGTTTCAACACTAACAGACTCAATGTGCGGCCAAACTATTTCTGCAGGATGAATAGTCCACCATTAAGTAGGAGCAGCCTGGTGGTTTTACGAATTCATTGTCCTTTAGATGAAAAAATTTAACACACAGAACTTATTTGTTTCAGTTATACTGCGACTTAGGGACATGCAGGCCTTGTTCTAAAGTAACAGAGTTCCTTTTTTATTTTTTTTTTTATTTTTTTCTTCTGAAGAGGCATTGTTTCTGTTTGGATAAAATGTTTTTTCCTAGACACTTGATAAGTGAAGGAATTTGTGATTATGAGTGTGTATGCAGTTTGCAGTTATAACCTTTTCTCTCCCTGGCTTTAAAATAGGAGGAGTGGTTTTTTAAACCATGTAATGCAGATAAGACTTTTTTTCTTCTACAAGGTTTCATTTCTAAAATCTCAGCCCAAATATGATAGCCTTCAATTGGTCTATTGTATTTCAGACAGACAAAGGATCTAGTCAACTGCAGTGGCATTTCAGCTTTTAATCCCGTTGCAACTTACTGGTTGTACCATGGGACTTTTCCCTGGTGTATCAAATAAAATTCAACTTGAGAAAATAAAAGAAACAAAATGGAAACAAGCAAGAATGGTCTGAGGATGAACTTGATTTATCAGTAGGCCCATATTCATCTTGTGAAAAGTGGTTTTGAATACAATGAATGTGTTTCACAAAATCTCTACTCATGAGAGAAAAACTGGTTTTTAATAAGGAAGGATCCCAGATTTTTACAATTAACAATGAATATTGCCTCAAGCAGTGGTTCTCAAAGTGTGGTCCTTGGATGAACAGCATCATCACTTAGGTACTTGTCAGAAATGCACATTCTCAAGTGTATCTCATTCAGAAACTCTGGGGCCAGGGCCCCACAGTCCATATTTTAACAAGCCCTTTAGGTGACTCTCTTGGCCACAGGCTTAGATTAGTGTAATAGCCTCCTATCAAACCTGTTCAAGGGTTTGCTTCCCACAAATTATCCTCCACACTGTCTCCAGAATGTTCTTTAAAAATATTTATGTAATTATGTCAGCCCCGTCCTTACAACTTTTTCCTAGTTCCCCACTGCTGTTGGGTCAGGATAGTCATGTTCAAGGTTCTTCACCCACTGGTCCCTAATTAGTTCCGTAGGTCCTCTCTCCCCGCTTCCCTTGATCTACTCCACCATCACCTCCACCTGCCAGCCCACATGCACACACAAACCATACCGTCACAACTTGCACACCCACAAAGTTCCAGCCTTTCTGAACTCATTGCAGTTCTGTATGATACCACTGTCTTCTCATTCCCAGGTTCTATGTTGTTCCTCCTGAAATACCCCTACCCCTTCTTTCCCACCCGCTCCTCTCCACCTCTTTATCTAGAGGACTTGTTCTCAATCTTCCAGGATTTATGTTGGTTCTCACTCATCTCTTCTAGAGCGCTTTGCTCGAACACTCCCACCCACCCACGCCTAGGCTAGATTTCTTTCCTGCTTTTGCCACAGAGCATTGTGTATGTTTCCATCCCTGCACTTGTCACCTAGAATTACAGACTTATAATCACTTGTCTTTTTTCCCCCTGATTAAACTATATGTTTCTGGATGGCAGTGACTCTCCCTTAAGGTCTTCATATCCCAACATCTAGCACAGGGTTTGGTTCATAATAAGCATTTAATAAATTCGTGTTGATTGAATGAATGAGTACCTTGGTACTGCAGATGAACAGAACTGGGTCCAGAGAAGAAAAGTGGCCTGACCAATCTACTTTGGGGGGATGAACACCCTGATCCACTGTTGCTCAATCCAGTGTCCTTGCCGTGAAATCATACTGTTTTCAGACCGAAGGAGAAAGTTCAGATGTGAAAAGTTCAACTTTAACATAGTGGTGCTTTTTCTCTCCCCAGCTTTATTGAAGTTTAGTCGAAAAATAAAATGTGAGATAGTTAAGTGTATATTGTGGTGATTTGATACACAAGTACGTTGTGAAAGGATCCTCCATCTTATGACCACATCTGTCACCTCACATATTTATCTTTTTGTGTGTGTCTGAACATTTAAGTTCTTAGCGAATTTCAGTTATATAATGCCCTGCTATCAACTATAGTAACTATGTTTAGATCCTCAGAAGTTATACATCTTACAGCTGAAAGTTTCTACTCTTTTACCAACCTCTCCTGTTTTCCCCATCCCCTGCCTTCACCCTCCCTGACCCTGGCAACCAGTTTTTACTCTCTGTTGCCATGAGTTTGGCTTTTTGGAAATTCCACAAATTAGTGATACCATGCAGTATTTGTCTATAGGTGGCTTACTTCACTTAGCATAATGCCATCCCAGCGGCACTGTAATGGAAGTCATCGTTAAGGCCAAACATTTGGGGATTTAAAAATCCCCATTCTGTTTTTCCTTTGAGAAGATTAAACACACTATTACCATCATAGATGTAAAACACCCTCAGGATTTTTTTCAGTATGTAAGTGCTGTGCATAGGTTTGAGAGTGAGAGAATATGGCAGACTTTTCCAATTCAGATTCAAACACTTTCTGTTTATTGAATCATGTTCAGCTCACAATCTTACACTGCACTCTTTAGAGTGATCTAAGCATTAAGCCTCTCTAGAATTCAATGGGAGCACTATGCCCAGTCAGTCCACATGAACCAGAGTGAGAAAAAAGACGGTCCTACAATGAAGAATGGAGTTTTCAATTGTCCTTGGATGATGACATTAGAGATGTTATTAAAAGGAGGAATTCAAAAACCAGGCCTGTAAGTATGGATCTCAATTGGCCCTTTTAGACAGAGGCCCTTGTTAAAGATGACACTGCTTCTTTGATTCTCCAAGGACTTCTAAAAGACGGTGCACGCTCTGCTTAAGAAGGGCCGGGAAATCACTGGTTTTATTAAGACGTTAATGTGTCAGTAAACATGGTCACTGAGTAATTAAAAAGAATCAGAAACCCTTTCTGACAATGAACAGATGGCCAATTTGATTACAAAATTGTCAAACATTTGTTAACTATACATCTTGACGCTGTACTAGGGCGGAGACGAAAATCAGTCAAATACATACTCTTTATTGAGTTTGCATTTTGATACACAGGAATCTGGCTCCAGAACTTACAGCTGTGAAATATTACTTTGATTCTCTAAGCCTCAGTTTCCTGGCCTATGGAAGGAAGGTCTGTAAATGTCTATATCTTACTTAGGGTCTGAAGATTGGATAAGATTGTCTCTGTGAAGAGGAAAACTTAGAACCTAGCTCGTTGGGCTCAGGAAATATAACTTCTTAAAGTCCAGACCCTGTGCACCAAATATATCATTGGAGGATATTGGATATCACTCATGCATATTCACACACATACACATATCCTCATGGTCCTTATTGAAACTCCGGTGAAAGTTCAGAGCAAGAGTCTGTCAGGCAGGGGGCCATAGTTCTCCTCCTCATCTAGGAAGTTCTGGGACACATTTGGGTGACAAATACATCTGAACACACCTCAAATGGGGCAAAATTACTACCAAACAACATACACTCAGCACATCAGAGAAATACAACTAAAAATACTTGGGTTTTTTCTCTCCTTTTACCCACAGCCATCAAGAACACAGCTTGGTCCCCTGTCTCCACATTTCCCTGGTTTTTGAGGTCCTGCACTTTCTCTGCCACACACCTGTCCCCTTGTACCGCTCTCTGTTCCATGTCCCTCCTTCCCCTCTCCTCAGGTTTTACTTTCCATTTCCCTCCTGTTCCACTCTTCGTACTCCCCCTCTCACTAGCAAGATCTGTAGTGCTTTTGAAGAAAGCTACATTATATGTGCTTCATGTTTTGCATGTGAACTGATCTGACTGATTAAATTGTTACTGGTGTGACAGCCAGCCAAAGAGGGGTGAACTCAACTCTCAGTGGAGTAGGGACTTTCAGGGGGACTGGTTGGAAGAAAAATAGGAACTTAAAGGTGAGATTGTTGAAGTCTCTGAAATAATGAAGAACAACAACAGATTGAAATGGGCTTGTTTATTCTGTCCTAGAATTGGAGAATTCATGAGTCTTGCTTGCTGCCTGAAGGAGATAGTCTTAATAAAACTAAAGGAGGCATAACATTGTAAGCTTAGGCAACAAATTCCCCTGCAAGGTTTTACCAATTGGAAATGAAAATCATTGAAGAAGGGATTGGACAGGTCATGACTGGTAGAGCATATTAAATTAACCTTTGAGGGGCGCCTGGGTGGCTCAGTCGTTAAGCGTCTGCCTTCGGCCCAGGTCAGATCCCAGGGACCTGGGATCGAGCCCCGCATCGGGCTCCCTGCTCAGCAGGAAGCCTGCTTCTCCCGCTACCATTCCCTCTACTTGTGTTCCCTCTCTCGCTGTGTTTCCCTCTGTTAAATAAATAAAATCTTTAAAAAAAAAATAAATAAATAAATAAATTAATTAATTAACCTTTGACCAACCTCCATGCTGTTCTCAGGGTCAAATTATAAATTACTTTTTTTTCAGAGCCACCTTACCAGCTCTGAGAACACAGAGAACCCTGTTTTTCATTTCCTGCATCTCTCTGAAGATGTAAGCTATAGCCCAGAGTTATGGAGTGAAAATGTGACTTCAGATTTTAAGAGTGAAAGGACAGATCATCAAGGCTGAGGAGTGTAGTTGAAGTTATCATCATTATTACTCTGTAGAAGTCCTCTGACTTATCTCATCTTCCGGAATGCTGCATGCTTCATCTTCTCTGAGAGTCATGTCTGCTGGGTTGTTTGGCTACATTCTCTTAAGAAGGGTGTCCATTCTGTAATGTAGGGATGATCGCAAAATGACACGTACGCCAATGTAGTGACTCCAACGCATGACCCCTGATTTCCAGCAGTCACAGGTAACAGCAGTTTTATAGTTGGCACACCCACCAACAAGTAAAAACATCTTCTCATGTGGCCTCTGATGACTTTTTTCTTTTATATACATATACATTCAAACACCCAGGCCAGAGGAAGAACTCATAGTGCTTTGTATTTTTTGATCAATTTTAAATTCAGCATATATAGCCTTCTATAGAAGCTTAAAGAAAAACACTAGAGTCAGTATTTAGGAAGTTAGCTGAGGTCCTGATTTTTTGCTTCTTTTGGTTTCCCCATACCCCATTACGCTAGACAAAAATGTTCATGGATACACAGAAAAGCTGAATTAGGAATTTAGCAGATTATTAACATTAGGTGTTATTTTAAATGATATATGTGTTTATTAGATTTCAGAAATTTGCATTTATTAATTGTGATTATCCCCTTTGAAATGATTGAATTCGACATGTATTTTTTAACCACAAGTGTTATTTGGGTTTCTGGCTCCCTACCCCGAATGAATTGACTATAGCTTTTTAGATTTGCTGTTAGGGGGAGGTTGATTTGATAGTACAGAACAAAAAGACTATCAGGACTGTTAAAAGCTCCTTTACAAACCCTGCATAAAATGGATTTGCTAAGGCCCTTTAAACTCTTTTGGATTTATTTAGTAGCTTCTCTCAGAAGAGCTAGAATAAATTGGGACTATGTTTATTTGAAAGAAGGAAGATTATGAGTTACATAGATAGGAGTCACAGACTTAGATGTGCTGTTTTCCTTATATGTATTTAATTGAGACTACTATAAAATCCATTTTTAAAAGGTTAAAATAAAATTTGCAAAGTGTAACAAGAAAAACAGGATTTATAACTTGTGCTGGTGGCAGGGTGGGTTTGGGTGTGGGGCTGGGGGCCGGGGGAGACTGATCTCCCTCTCAGGAAAAAGCAACCCCTTCAAATGAAACATGAGCTATGCTGTGCTCAACAGATTAGGACTATATTTAGAAAGGAGACAAAGCAAGATAAAAAGCTCAGATGGCAACACCCCATTTTTGCCTCCACACATTTTCCTGCCTGGGAAGCCTATGCAAAAGGATCAGTCCACCCAGAGATATGTTAAGGCTTCAGAGAGTTCCAGACCCTCTTTACAGACTTAGCAATTGAGCTCAGCATTTGAATTCATTCATGGTGTACAGTGCACCTCTAGAGCTGGCTTGCACGTTTGATCAAGACTTTTGAGTCAAAGTAGAGAGATAGGAAAAGGCAATTATCTTAAAAGTAGCTGTAATTTTGGTAGATATGCCAGAAGTTTGATTAGAGCCTAATTCTAAGTTAAAACATTTGTTTTCCAAATGCCTGAGGCAGTGGCATCAAAAAGCCTCCTCAGAAAAATGATGAGGGTCATTGTTCCCTCAGCTACTCAACATCCAGCATACTAAGGGGCTTAAAAGATTGCATTTTAGGGGGCGCCTGGGTGGCTCAGTTGGTTAAGCATCTAACTCTTGATTTCAGCTCAGGTCATGATCTCAGGGTTGTGAGATCAAGCCCAGTGTTGGGCTCCACAGTGAGCATGAAGCCTGTGTAGGATTCTCTCTACCTCTCCTTCTGCCCCACCCCCTGCTCTCATACACACTCATCTCTTAAAAAAAAAAAAAAAGGAAAGAAAGAAAAGATTTCACCTTAAAGTTGGTGAGACATAGAAGCCATTTCAGCAAAAAAAAAAAAAAAAAAAAAAAAAAAAAGCCAGATTCTTCTCTCCAAAGTATTACAGTGTTGATTTCCGTTGCCTTCTACGTTTCCTTCCCAGCAACAATGTCCTCACCTGCTCCCTGGCCTGGATGCATCTGAGGTACCCCATTTCTTTCTCCTTCAAGACTGTTCTCAGTGTCTGTGTTACCCTAAGGAGAAGTGGAACAAGTTTCTAAGCAGTGAAAGAATTCAATCTTACCTGTTCTGTTACATGTACTTTTCTCTGGTTTCCAAAACGACAAGTGATGCCAATGAATTACACAAAAAACTAAAGCCAAGCCAAACCAAAGTCAATACATTGATGCTTTGATTATTAATAAGACAGATATGAGAGGGCTAGGCCTGATGCCCTCTTTTTTCTATTAACATTCTAGTGGGAACCTCTTGGAGGAACCTTTTGGTTCCTTGGAGGAACACTGGAGGAATCTTAACCCAAAGAAATGTCTCAAAGGCTGGAAATTCCAGGCACTCTTCTGCAGGTAGTAAAAGAGATATTTCAGAGCAGGTGGGTCCTGGGTCAGCTTCCATATGTAAACATTTAAGTAACTTTTCCACCCATAATCCATTCCATTGTCTGGTTATTTTACAAAATCATGGAAGAAAAATCTCTAAACAAAGATCGGATAAAGATACAAAGTGACTGATTCGTCCAGGCAGAGGCTAAGAGGTACTGTGAGGTTTTAAAGGGTAATGATCCCTGCCTGGTCAATTTCTGAAGCTAGCCTCCTCAGTAAGTTTTATGTTCATCTTATCTTTGCAGAGCTGCATGAGAAACAAATGCATTTCACCGCATCAAATCCCCTACCAGGGCTTTGAGGGCTGTTTCATTCCTATCATTTCAATAGGTGTATTTGAAACTCAGTGGCCTGCCAAGACTGAGAACAATTAGTTCTCAGATATTTTTATCTGATGTAACACATCATTAAAGAGAATGTATTCTATCCTTTATCTTTGCTTTGGTATCAATTCCTTCTCAACCCCAACCCCCAAAGAGAAATGAGGCTGCGTGTTTAATAGTAGTCCTGAACTTAAGAACATAATATTTGAGGTTCTTTACGTGCTATGAAGCAAGGTCTTTGGGAATTCTCCACCCAAGTACTATACAAACTTTCTGAACAAAATGGACCTTGCCCCCGCATGGTTTTTCACAATGCTTCCATTGATAACTTAAGATGCCAACCACCAAAGTGAATGTGGTGGTGATGTCATTGCTGATACAGTTCCACCAAATCACACACTTTAGTGAAGCAAGAAAAATCAGAGTTGCAACATCCTGGTGGAATAATGCATTGCAGCAGTAATAAGGAGACAAAAGAAGGCATGTAGATGCTTTGGATCAGGAAGAAACAGAAAAATTATACAAACTACACTAGTTGCCTGGCAGGACAAGCAAAAAAATGGCTGCATCTTTTGGGGTAAGGAGTATAGTTTTTATACTCCTTATAAGGCAGAAATGCTAAGAATGAAGCTCCAAAGTCTACCCTGTAACTTGGCAGGAAAAAGAAAGCTATTATATCATACTCATTCTGTAATGCAAAGAACAAAATTCGGGACAATCTCAGTTTATCAGCAATAAGGTGTAAGACAGCACACATAACTCACAAAAAGTTTCCCTAATTAAGGAACAGGCCTTCCATCCCATACATATACCTGAAATAGGTTTCAGAGTCTCAGATGGATAGGGAGATTGCCAGGAGCACACATTTCTGAATCCAAGAATTTCTTTTTCTTTTAACCCTTAGATTTCTGAGCACAGGGTGGGCAATCTATGGTAATTTAATCAGCAGTTGGTAGAAAATACTAAATGCTAAAAGGAATGGCAACTGCAGAGGTACCAATGAGACCAGCACAGAAAGAGGGCAACTCCCAAGAGCACTAAGTACATAGGACCCCAGGCTTCAGGACCTTTCTTAACTTGGCAATGGGCAGTCATCACAGTGATACCCTGGGTGTATAAAAAGTCAGAAGACTTAGTCTGCCTTCGGCCCAGATCATGATTGCATGATCATGGGTCCTGGGATCGAGCCCCACATTGGGCTCTCTGCTCAGCAGGGAGCCTGCTTCTTCTCCTACCATTCCCTCTGCTTGTGTTCCCTCTCTTGCTGTGTTTCTCTCTGTCAAATAAATAAAGGCTTAAAAAAAAAAAAGTCAGAAGACTTAAAATTCATCTATCCAACAAATATAAATTGGAAGTCCACAGTACCATGATAAAGAATACAAAGTCCCTGCCACCAAGTTGCTAATTTATAGCTGGGGAGATATAGAAGTTGGTGGACATTTACAGTAGAGCCTGGAGCAATGACTAAAATGGGATCATAGGGCACAAAGGATGGGCACCTCCCTTAGGAATGGCTTCCTGAATGAGATGAGGCTGAAGTCAGAGCTTGACTATGTGTTTAAATTAGGTGAAGAAACAAGAGGCAGGACATTCCAGGCACAGGTGGAGTAATCTATAGAAAGGCAAGAAGCAGAGAGACTTAGCAGTTCAGAATAGCAAGAGTATAGGGGGCATCAGGAGAGTGCAAGAAAGGTAAGGTAAGAGATGCAGGCACAGATCAGTCCGTGAAATCTTTTCCCGTCTTCTTCTGCTTCCAGATAGATTTGCTTGGCCTTGAAAGAACTGAATGTCTTCAAAATCAAACTTTTGTTTGGTATGTGAGTAGTTGACTTCCTTTAACATAAAAATAAAAAAACAGCAAAGTTAACTGATTATGGATTTTCACGAAGATCTAGGTAGTTCATAAAGATCTCATCATTTCTCTATAATTCACTTTTTTAACCTTTATTTTAAATCTAAACCCCAAATACAGTAACAACAACAACAACAACAACAAAATGGTAGAGCTCTCTAATCATGGGCAGTCATTTGATCCTATGAGCAGATGAGATTGATTTAGGAAGGCTTCTTGTTCTGGAATAGGCCATATTCTTACTAACCTCCAATTAAAATAGAACCTGAAATTGTCACTAGAGAGTTATCCTTCTCGTTCTTCTAAGAGGGATTAAAACAGTGTGCCAGGTAAACCCTTTGAAAAACTTCTGGCGATATATAGCAATGATGATCATATATATATAACTTACACCCCAGTTATTCCACTACTAAGTCTATACTTACAGAAATAAGTATATGTGTTCACTAAAGGAAATGAACATGAATACTCGTAGGAACACTTCAAGCAATAGCTGCCAACTGGAAACTACTTAAAGTGTTCAACAACGGTAAAATAGATACAAAGAATGTGGTATCTTCACATGAAGAAATTGAAGAAATACTGTAGAGTTATGAGGAATGAGTTACAATTGTAGGCAACAATTTGGATTACAATTACATTTTTGAGCAAAAAAAAAGTCAGATTATAAAGAGTACGCACAATATGACTTCATTTTTGTAGTTTTCAAAACTAGCAAATATGATGTGTGATATTAGAAATGAGGATATTGGAATCCTCTCACTATATATATAATATGTATCAAATAAAAAAAAAGAAGTCAGGATGTTGATTACTCTGAGGGAATAGTGTTTGGGAGAGGGTACAAGGTTGGAGGGGGCTTCTAAGGTACTTAGTAAATGACCTGTTTTTTGACTCAGGTGTTGATTACACAGATATGGTCACTTTGTAAAAATTTGTTGAGCTGTATATTTATGATTTTGTACTTTCCATATGTAATATGGGAAAAAAGTAAAAAATATTGGTTACTTATATACCAACAAGAATTAGAAAATGCTTTCTTTTTGAAAAAAAAGTACCATTTATACTTTAAACCATGTACAAAAATTAACACAAAATGGATCAAAGATCTAAACACTGGGGTGCCTGGGTGGCTCAGTGGATTAAAGCCTCTGCCTCCAGCTCTGGTCATGATCTCAGGGTCCCGGGATGGAGCCCCGAGCCCCATATCAGGCTTTCTGCTCAGTGGGGAGCCTGCTTCCCCTTCTCTCTCTGCCTGCCTCTCTGCCCACTTGTGATCTCTCTCTCTGTGTCAAATAAATAAATAAAATCTTAAAAAAAAAATCTGAACATTAAGACTAAAAAAATTAAAACTGTTAGAAGAAAACAGGAGAAAATCTTTATGGCATTGAATTTATTATACCAAATAATATGGCTTGGCTATAATACCAAAAGCATAGGCAATAAAAGAAAAAATAGATAAATTAAACTTCATCAAATTAAAAAGTTCAGTGCATCAAAGGACTCTGTCTCAAGCGTAAAAAGACAATCAACAGAATAGGCAAAGTATTTATAAATCGTATATCTGATAAAGGATTAATACCCAAAATATATAAAGAACTCATAGTTCAATAACAACAACAACAAAAACCCTATTTTTAAAAAATGGGCAAAACACTTGAATATCCATTTCTCCAAACAAGATGTACTAATAAGCAATAAGCCCATAAAAAAGATGGTCACCATCCCTAGTTATCAGGGCAATGCAAAGCAAAACCACAGTGAAATACCACTTCACATCCATTTGGAAGGATTTATCGATTATCAAACTGATAATTATCAAATTATCAATTATCAAATAACACCAACAGCGAAAATGTGAAATAACAAGTGTTGGAGAGAATGTGGAGAAATTGGAACCCCCTTGTGTTGCCAGTGGTAATGGAAAATAGTTGAGCTGCTATAGGAAACAGTTTGGTGGTTCCTCAGAAAGTTAAACAGAATTATCATATGACTCAGCAGTTCTACCCTTAGGTATATACCCAAGAGAACTGAAAGCAAGGACTGAGAGTAATGAACCAATGTTCATAGCAGCATTATTTACAATGGGCAAAAGATGGAAATAGCTCAAATGCCCATTAACAGATGAATGAATCAAAAAAATGTAGTATAAAAAAAAAGTAGTGTATACATACAATGTTATATTGTTGGTTAGTCAAGAACAGACGAAGCTCAGTGCCAAAGACACTCACAGAAGACTCAGGGTAAGCATTAAAATTTCTTATTAAGCCATAGAAATTGAGACAAGGTAATGTTCACACAAGAATGGACAAATAGGTCAACAGCTAATGCTTTATCACTGGTATAGTGGGTACCAACAGAGCTCACTCCCTCAACTCACATCCTTTAGGTTTCTGTTCAAATGCTATCTTAGTAGTGAGGACTCTGACATAAAAAATAGGAATGTCTTCTCTCCCCACCCCCACCACTCTTCTGGTTTCCCTTTTCTTTTCCAGTAAAGAATTATCCATTGCAAACTTAGAACCTTTTGACATACTATATATTTTACTGTGTATCTCTTTATCTTCTGTCTCCCCAGTATAATATAATCTACACGAAGGCAGGGATTTCTTATTGCTGTTCACCACTGTGTCACCAGAGTATAGAACACTTCTTGTTACAGGATAAGTGGTCAATGTATTTTTTAAATGTAAATGGATGCAAGAGTTTAGAATACCCAGAAACAGACTGATACATATAAAGACATCTGATTTATGACCAAGTTGGCAATATAGGTGAGTGGAGAAATGATTCAATAAAGATATTTTATTTCCTTTACCCACCTTCTCTTTTTTTTTTTTTTTAAATAGTTATTTATTTGACAGAGAGAGATCACAGGTAGGCAGAGAGGCAGGCAGAGAGAGAGGAGAAAGCAGACTCCCTGCTGAGCAGAGAGCCCCACGTGGGGCTTGATCCCAGGACCCTGAGATCACGACCCGAGCCGAAGGCAGAGGTTTAACTCAGTGAGCCACCCAGGTGCCCCTACCCACCTTCTCTTATTCCAAAACTTCCCTAGAATTGAAAGAGCTAAATTCCTACAAATCAGATTTCTTTTGATTTCTAACCCTATATATTTTCCCTATAATATCAAAAAGATACAAAGCTTAGAAGAAAGTGGAACGATTAGTTAGAGGTTTCCATAGAGATTTTAAAATAGATGCCTTCCTTTCATCATACTTAAAAATCAATTCCAGGGCACCTAGGTGGCTCAGTTGGTTAAGCGTCTGCCCTTTGGCTCAGGTCATGATCCTAGGGTCTTGGGATCAAGTCCTGCATCAGTCTCCCTGCTCAGTGGGGAAACTGCTTCTCTCTCTTCACCTGCTGCTCACCCTGCTTGTGCTCTCTCACTCTCTCTGTCAAATAAATAAATAAAATTTTTAAAAACAATCAATTCCAAATAGATTAATGACTTAGGAGTGAAAGTGAAAACTTTAGAATAAAAAAAAAAAGAATTTATTTTAAAATTCCAGTTAAGGAAAAATTCCCTAAAGATGACAGAAAAAATAAAAATTATAAAGTATCCGATCAATAATTTTGACTACATTAAAATTAACAGCATCTATTCATAATGTATTCCATTTAAAAAAGGAAAAATACAAGTCACAAACCAGCAGAAAATATTTTTAAACACATAACCCACAGAGAAATAGAATCTAGAATGTTTAAAGAAAATCTATGATCAATAGAAAAAGATGAATAATGCAATAGGAAAGTTAGCAAAAAATGGGTAACTTTGTTAGAAATCAAAGACATGCAAATTAAAACCACAAGGAAATGCCTTTTTTTTTTTTTTTTTACTCTTTGGCCAGATTTTTTGAAAATTGGAAAATATCAAGTCTTGACAAGGTTGGAGCAGCAGAGCTCTTACCTATTGCTTGTGGGTGGGTAAATGTTACTACTTCGGAAAAAATACCTTCTGACCCAGCAATTTCATTCTTAGGCATATAACCTAGAAAAACAATTGTACATGTACATCTGGGAACATGTATAAGAATGCTCTATAGAAGTCTTGTCCCCAAGAACAAAATGCTGAAAGCAATTTAAATATGCATTCCTCATAGAGTGGAAAGTGAATTTTACTGGAGTTATACAAGGGAAAATTATACCACAATGCAAAGGGAAGACCCACACTTCATGCGTCAGCATGGATGAACCTAGAAACATAATGCTGAGTGAAGGAAGCAAATCACGGAAGAGAACACGTGAACCCATTTATCTAATGTACAAATCCAGGCAGATGTAGGCAGTAATTTCTTTAGAGATGCGGCAAAGTGAGCAAGAAAAGCAAAGAATTGCTAAAAAAAGAGTGGGTGAATAAACATAGCAATATAATTGTTACCCCTGGCTAAGGGAAGCAGTATAGCTGTGAAGACATTCTTTCTCTTGGCAACATTTCTCTCCATAAAATACTAAAACAAAACAAAAACATGTTTTAATTTCTGACATTTTGGAGGTTTTTGTGAGATACCTTTCACAACGTGGGGTGTTCCAAACTCTTCAAAATTAAACCTCTCCACACATGGCCGGTGATATTCTTCCTTCCCCAGAGCAGGACTCAATGAACTCACGGTCTTTGCGTGTTTAGAGTCTAAAATGACTTTAGTTTCCTTCAAAATGGTAATTGTGTAATAGTTGCTTGTAAAGGAAATTGATGTGATCATGTCTGGCTGGCAGGAAATTAAGCAGATAAGTGATCAGACCATTACACATAAGCTTTCGTGGACCAGCAGCTGATACCTGTCTCTGTGTGTCATGAGCCTCCATTTTGCTGCACAGATTCTAGATTTTGTCTTTCTACCGTTTTCATATCATCTCCATAATTGTTTTAATTATTTTAAAATATTTAAGTTTTTTTTTTATTATTATTTGTCAGAGAGAGAGAGAGAGAGAGAGCACAAGCTGGCAGAGTGACAGGCAGAGGCAGAGGGAGACAGAGAAGCAGGCTCCCCGCCCAGCAAGGAGCCCGATGCGGGACTCGATTCCAGGACCCTGGGATCATGACCTGAGCCTAAGGCAGCTGCATAACCAACTGAGCCACCCAGGCATCCCAAAATATTTAAGTTTTTTAAAATGTTCAAATACTTATTAAAAACACCTTAACAAGCAAGGAAAGAAATGTGGGACTTATAAACTTTTATTGGCCAAAGGGTGCTAAATAACTAGAGCAAAAAATTTTCCAATAACTGCAACAACAACTGAAGCATTTTTTAGAAATTTTATTAGGAATAATAAATCTATAAATACAGGGTAAATTTTTCACCATTAATTCTTATAGAAGGATGTATTGTCTCCCTTTCTGTATTTGAAAAGGAAAAAATTTTACTTCGTAAAATAGCATTAGAGTCACCACTGAAGCTCCATCAAACCAAGGGAGCACAATTTTCATATCTTTAAGTCATAAACTTAAAACTTCACTAGGTATTTGAATTGAGATAGACATTAATGCAAACCTAAAGCACTATTACATTCTATTATGTTACCTCTCAGATACAAAAAAAATCTATCTCAGCATACACATTGTATCTAGGTTTGGGGGATTAAAATTACTCTTCGGTATACAAAAGGGGAGGTTTAAGAGGTCTTCGGGAAGCTGTATAATGCGATGAACTCCAAAAAGCTTGTATGCAATTTTCCTTTGCTACCATCTAGCTGTGAGATATTTGATTAAGTAATTTTACTTTTTTGGGTCTCAGGTTTTTTGTCTAGATTCTCTCTTATGGTTGCTTCCATTCTAATGGAAATTCTTGCTAAATTTTTTTTTTTTTTTTTAAGATTTTATTTATTTGACAGAGAGAAACACAGCGAGAGAGGGAACACAAGCAGAGGGAATGGTAGCGGGAGAAGCAGACTCTCTGCTGAGCAGGGAGCCCGATGCGGGGCTCTATCCCAGGACCCCGGGATCATGACCTGAGCCGAAGACAGACGCTTAATGACTGAGCCACCCAGGCGCCCCAAAATTCTTGCTAAATTCTTAATTTTGTCTTTACTCTTAACAAAAATATGGGTTACTTAGGGAGATAATGCAAGTATTTGGGGGAGGAATTGTAAGACTGAACCGTTAGTGTCTGCCCTGGAAATCCCGACTTTCTAGGATGCCTAATTTCCAGCATCTTCTGTAGATTAGGTACTCCACAGCAATTCTAAATAAATAAGTGAATGAATGGATGAATGACTTAAGCTCAGGAAAGCTATCAAAACTTGTCATTTAACTAAAATTTTTTATTTTTCCTTCATTAAAATATTGTAGCAAATTCTATATATGAGTTTTAAATGATCTGATTTTCCTTGGGGAATTTTTTTAACCTCTTACCTTTCCAAACCTTCTTTGCCTATTTACAGAGTAACATTGTAAAGAACCGCAGTTTAGAAACGGAGAGCATGTATTTACTTTTCACATTAGCATTTTATTGGCCAATTGACATAACTTCAACCCACTCACTTACTAATCTTGGGCATGTTAATTCTCCATCTTGGATCTCTGGCTCTTTGAAAAATGGGAATAACAACATTGACCTGTTTTGAGGAGGAAACAGCTAACATTGCCAGTGAGCCTGTGGAAAGCTAATCTTTAATATTAATCGGGGAGAGATATTTACTTGGTTGCTTCCTCTGGGGAAAATTTCTGGAAATGAAACAGTAACCATTAAGAAATATGTGTTTTTTCCTTCCATGTTGCCAAAGTTTGTTTGGGGTAGTCCTTGTTCGCTGTGGGGTTTTTTTTTTCCTTCTCTAATGTTTTTTGTTGTGGAAGATTATTATCCTTGTGGGTATTTGCAAGGTAACGTCCCCTTTAGTGTCAAGATTTTGTTCATGATTCATCAAAGGAAATAACGAGGAGGTGGGAAATTTTAAAGTCCAGAGGGAGGTTCTTTGTGGAAACATATTTAGCACTGAATCTTGTTTTTTTTTTCTTTTTCTTTTGTCAGTAGACACAGAATATTTCTGGATAGTTACTGTGAAATATTAGATTAGACACTTTTAAAGGCATCATTACAAAGCTAGGAAAATATATCAAAAAAGATCTAATTATTATAAATATCAGACCTAGTTTTAATAAAAATGAGCCATAAAACCAGCATGTTTCCCCTTCCCTACAGGTTTTACTGACCATGGTAATTAATCTTAACATCTGTTAAGGTCACTTGCCTTGTGAAATAATAAATTATCAAATAGCAGGGCCATAAAAGAGTGATGATTGCCTGTACTCGGTGCACCATATGGCCCAATTCAGTACCAATATAGGGAACCCCACGTGCTTGGTAAACAACAGGCATAATATGACCTGTGTTAATAAGAGTGGGTTTCTAACAAGCAGTGGAAGTACAAAGTCATATAATGATAAATTTTGGCCTCACAGAGATGAAGCTAATATCATTAGCCATTTATTGCAAAGGAACTTAAATCTTTTCAAATTAAACTCATGATGGATTTTAATCACTTGGTTAATGTTGGTAAATGATTATGCCTCCAGCCATTACGATAATGATCATTATTAGCAAGAGTCTGTTTTTACAATGTTTCTAATGTTTAAAATTAATCTAGAAGTCAAGAGCCATTAAATCATTTCACCTGCAGCTGAATTTGAAAGATGCACATATTTAAACCTGTAATTTAAAAACAAAACGAAGGCAATGGAAAATACACGAGAAAAGCTATTAGCTACAGCGCCACCATGTGACCAACCTCAAAATTCCCTGCAGGAGCAAAAGAGCAAATAACACCAAGAAAAATAGGTTTGTGTAGAAAGGAGACCCCACAGTTGGGAATTTCAGATGGATGCTAGTTATTGACCTACAGTGGGCCTCAAAACTCTAAGAAGTCAACTTCTATCTCTCTAGAATTATAAGCTTCAAGCTCCTGGGGAACCTCGGGAGTCAGCAGTGAGTTGCCAGAGAGTCTGCAATTTGCAGAATTCTCGTCACAGATAGAGATTAGCCTTTTTTTTTTTTTTTAAGATTTTATTTATTTGACAGAGAGAAACACAGCGAGAGAGGGAACACAAGCAGAGGGAATGGTAGCGGGAGAAGCAGGCCTCCCGCCGAGCAAGGAGCCCGATGCGGGCTCGATGCGGGGCTCGATGCGGGGTTCGATGCGGGGCTCGATGCGGGGTTCGATGCGGGGCTCGATGCGGGGCTCGATCCCAGGACTCTGGGATCAAGACCCGAGCTGAAGGCAGACGCTTAACGTCTGAGCCACCCAGGCGCCCCGAGATTAGCTTTTTAAATAGAGCTACATTGCCAAAGGTAAGAGGAAAAATGGGTGTTTGAGTGATGTGAAAGAGTTGACCATTACACATGACACAGAGTCATCTTCAAGCACAAGAATAAAGTGTGAACAAAAGGGAAAATTATAGTACACAACTTTTGAATCATAATCATCTCTCTATAATCTGAGAAGTCTGTCATCTTCTCTAGGTGTTAGCTTTCACGTCTATAAAGTGTTGGAATGAGACTAGATGATTTCTAAGTCACTTACCAGGCTGGAAATCCTATGGCAAGAATCATTTCAAGGCGTCTGGCTCAATAAAGGTTATGCAAAACTATGCACATAAATTCTTGTACAGGATGAAATTATTCTCTAATCGTCTAATAACATATAAATTGAAGCAAAACACTAAGGGTGTTAAAGAAGAAAACACAGGAGAACATGGAAACATTTTATAAATCCAGAAAAAATTAATTCAGAAATTTCCATTGCCTTCAGAAATAATTCTTACTAGCAATGTTTAAAACATTTATTTATTCGTTCAATTATCAAGTGTATCCAGATTTCTAGCAATGTGCCAGGCATGGTGCTAAGTTTTAGTGATAGCAACATAGCATAGAAACTCTTCTCCCAGATAGGAAGGTATCACTGACAGAAGGAACTCAAAACTAATTACCCAAGACTAAAGGAGAAATGGCTTGAAAAAAAAGAAAAATTAGATTCGTGTCCAAGGAATAAGTAGGCTCTTTTCAGTCTATAGACTACAGTATCTGGTCCCACCCTTATGACTTAGCCCTGGAAATGCTGTTTTAATTCTTAAGCCAAGGATCTTGAAAACCAACCAACCAACCATCTGACTGACCAACCAACCAACCAACAAACAAAAGTGACTAAGGGAATGACGAGTTTTAGTGACTAATGGAAGCACTTAAGAGGAACTAAATATAAAGCATCTGACTATATAGACTGACTAAACCGAGTCTAAAAATAGAGAATTAATGAGGGGGTGGTATTGTTTTCCAGCGCGCAAAGTGATAACCATGGGAGTGAACAGTAAGAGGAGTTAGGAAGTGGAAAATTTAGACAGTATCAGGAAAAAAGCTTCCTGTCAGAGAAAATCATTAGCTTAATACCACCACTCAGGGGAAGTGTTAGAAGTTCCACTTGTTGATCTGCCCGCTGACTGGAGCTCTGTCGGATCCCAGGAGAACACATTGGGCTGGCACGCCTCTGCCTCTGCAAACGCTGAAGATAGGGGTAGAGAATCATGAAGAGGGAGGGCCCAAGGAAAGCAAGTGTGTGCTTAGGGGAATGTGGACAAGCATTAGGGAGGTTTTCAAAATTATAAACCACCCATTTAAACCATTTTCCCCCTTCACCTGTTGTTTCTCTAGTTGGTTTGATTCAAAGGGGTAAACAGGCCCCCGTTCTGCTTCCCTGAGGAGAGAAGTGGATCCCAAGTCCTTAATGCCTCTAACTAGACATAATACAGGAAATGTTATTTAAGAGAAGTCAGCACTTGCCATGCATAACAATTCAAATTCCTGGTTGTCTTTCTCCTGTCCTGAAAATAAGGAAATCGTGCAGAAAAAGTCACCTGGCCAAGGTGAGTTAGTTCAAGAGCATTCAGTCTGGCTGATTTCTTCGGACTTGCCTACACTCTCACGTTCCAGGGAATTAGAATGTCTCCAGATCTTGTTGGACAGGTGCAAACTCTCAATCAGACCATACTTGCCTCTAATTTGATCATGCCAGAGCGGCACCGACTTAATTATCTTCTATTGCCTTTTTAAAAGGGCAGGAAACAAAAAAGCTCTGTTGTTTCAGCAACTGCCCTTTGGGTTCTATGATGAGGCACCTCTGCCTGGCTTCCATTCCCAGCTTGGGGGTTGGAGCCCAGTTGTGTTTTTCTCATAACTTCTGCCTTGTGGTTTGGACCTTGGCTCTTTTAGCTACTTACGTGACTTCTGACTTTAACCATCTGCCATGTTCCTAGACTGACAACTCACTGCACTGTTTTTGGTTTCCTGGCTTTTTTTTTTGTTTATACCTTCTCTAGACCTAGGCTATGACCCTGATGTTGATTCACAGAACTTCATCCTAATCTTTGCTTTGATTTATGGGGGTAATAAAAAAAAATGTTTCAGGATTACTCTGCTCAGTTCTGCTGGGACAGAAACTCTTTCTAGTTTTCAGACCTGTGCTTAAGTACTTGTCCTATAAAAACAAAGCCATTTTTCTTTTGTCTTTCCAAGTACAAAGGAATCATTATAGTAGATATCGCTGCTGAAGTAAGAGAATATAGTTTAAATGATAATTTAAACTAGAAGCTATTAGTTATTATCAGTCACTTTTATTAAGGGGATTTTTTTTAACTTCTTATGCTTTTTTTTTAACCCAAAGAATTGAGATAGTGGGTTTTTTGGTTTGTTTGTTTCAGTAGGAATAGTGAAAAGTGTAAGTTCTAAAATACTCATATAACTGATATATCCAATTGGTTTATAGAGCCTTATGCATGATAGCTTATTATGTATACTCTATAATTTTCTTGCATAGGTAAATTGTTGTTATTTCTTTTAAGTACAGCTGGCTTTCACATATTCCTCCCTCCATAATTTAGAAATTTTGATCAACAGACAGGTAAATAGATGGCCTTTCTTGATGAACTATAATTAAAGTAACAAACACTTACTTATGTCAGGAAGTAGAGTGCCTTAAAATATACTTATGTATGTCTCAAGGGGACCTATGTGACTTTGTCACATAGTAGCGGAAAGTACTTATAGTAGAAAATTGCAATTCTAAACTATGGTGGAGTACAAATTTTAAACCACAATACTTGCTAACACAATGCCACAATTGACAGGGATTCTCTGATTTGCAGAAATATCAACGAATTCTCCCCTTATTCTCAGCTGTTTTCAGAGAGTAAGTTGGTAAGAATACTGTCAGTTAACACAATTGCCTAATCTCTCCTTGGTAATCCGCTCTAATTCCCAGGGTATACGGCTGGGCTATGGAAGATATAATGACTTCTCAACCATCCATGCGTTCCTTCCTGTAACTATCTGACATGGGCTTCCAGGCCACATAAGTTTTGGAATTCTACCTAATCCAGCAATTTTGCACCCAAGGTATAAGCCATAGATCAGAGGTCAATCTAATCATTGGGAGCTCCATGAAACCAGAAAGGAGACTTCTCTCTAAATCACGATGCTGTGCCTTTGTTGTTGCTGTAGCTTTATTTATCTATTCTTACTCCATTAAGTTCTAAATAATTACTGAATTCCTGAAGCTTTATCAATCTATGTATTTGGCAATATAAGAGTCCTCACTTCGTTCTTTTTCAAGATCGTTGTTTCTATTCTTAGTCTTTTGCCTGTCCATATACAAATTAGATTCAATTGTCAGTTTCCACCAAAACAAAGGTGAAATTTTTGTGGAATTCCATTAAATTGATAGATTAATTAAAGTACGTTTTATATCATTACAACGTACATTTTATATCATTACAAAGAAAACCTCCATCTAAACCATCATGCTATGCTTTTTTATATATATAAAGCATTAAGGAAACTTTAATTCGTAAATATCAGATCCTAAATCTGAATTTTATAAATTTCAGGAGTTAAGAGGTAATCATATCAAGGTTTGTTAATAATATCAGGTTAAACCACGTGTAATTACCATTTTATAGATTAAAAGGGTTAAATGATGGTGGCTTCAGAGGTGTAACTACATAAAATCAGAGCATAATAAAAAATTTCATTGAACACAACTATGTGCTAGACATTTTATTAGACACATATTTTTATTATATTAGAGCTTCACAAACCCCTGCAAGGTAGGTAGTTTATTATTCCTATTTATAGCGAAGAAAATGATGTTATTTGACAAAGCTGACATTGCCATTAGGTTTGGCTCTAAACCTATGTCCCTCTCATTGTGCAGTGCTTTTTGTCTTAGATTATTTCAGAGTTGATCTCTCTACTTCTCCCCAACTAGCACATGAACCTTATCTAAAATATTCTTAAAATTTAGTCAGTTAACCTCTTATTAGACACATCAACATGTAACCCTCCACTGAACACTCACTACCTTTAGATACAACCCATTCAATTTTGTATAACTTTGTTATAAAAGCTTTATTTCTGTTGAATCCAAATCTTCCTCCCTGTAATTTCTACTTCCTGTTTCTGCACACGGAAACAACTCAGAACAAGTCTAATTGCACATGCAAATAGTAGTCTTTGATGGTAACTGTTGTGCCATGCTTCAACATCCCTAATTCTTTTTTTTTAACATCCCTAATTCTTAAAAACATTTCTCTATCATAGAAATAGTTGATTTTCCGATCATTGTGTATATTTAATTAAAAAAAAAAAACATGACAGTGATGTCCCCTTATTACCTGGGGAGTATTTCAGTTACCTGCTTTTCTGGATGGAAGTCTTTTGTAGGAAAGCAGTAAGAAAGGTATCCTTGCAAGCAGCAATTGGGCCTGTATACATTTACGTTTTTAAACATTTAGCGAAAATGTAAATGTGCATGCAGATAAGATATTTCTGAATGCTACCAAGTTTGACATCTTGGAATAAGACATGTGTTTGTCTTGTCTATTGATTAGAATATATGATTCCAGTTGATGAGGGATCAAATAAATGTAAAAGATGAGGGTAAGAACAGAAAATACATAACTTGTATGGTACAGCATGAGCAACACCATATTGAAAAGACTTTTTAAGATTTGTTTCATATTTAGGGCATATGGTGTATATTGGCCTGGGATTGAGGAAACCATTTAGCTTGAGGTCAAATTATGGCATAGTCTGATATGAGGGGGCAAGCTGAACATGGACAATGACAAGGGTGGTCTTAAAAGATGGTGGGGAGGGGCGCCTGGGTGCCTCAGTGGGTTAAAGCCTCTGCCTTTGGCTCAGGTCATGATCTCAGGGTGCTGGGATCGAGCCCCACATCGGGCTCTCTGCTCAGCGGGGAGCCTGCTTCCCCTTCTCTCTGCCTACTTGTGATCTCTCTCTCTCTGTCAAATAAATAAATAAAATCTTTAAAAAAAAAAAAAAAAGAAGATGGTGGGGAGGGAGAATTTTCCCAATGGGTGGAGCTGAAAGCAGGGCACCTTACTATCCTTTTAATGTACAAGAGGAAGTAGCCCAAGGTATGGATCATTAGACTGCTGGGTGGTGGCCAACTGTCAGTGGCTTAGAAGGAAAAGGACTAGAAAATTAAAGAGAAGGAGGTGTGAGGAATGGCATGTGAATGGGACATATGAAAGTGGGCAGAAGTGTGAAATTTTTGTATTACATGTTAATGGCTGCCAGAAAATATCTACCATGGAGAAGGTATTGAACAATGAAGTGAATAAAATGACTTGTCTGGTTGCTATTGGATCATCATTTGTCACTGGTCACTCCATATACCAACACATGGGTCCACAAGTGGAGGGGCCACCGTGATAGTGATGAAAGCTATATATGAGCCCACTAGCACGGACTCCCATTTAACAGGCCAATGTGAAAAAATCAAGTAAGTTAAGTAAGTAAATAAATAAATAAACAAATAGAAGGCCAGTATGACTACATCTTGGCTACACTGGGCTCCTTTTATCCTAGAATGGCCAATGGTTCATTATCACAGGGATAGATACCTAATAGGCACTATTCCAAGTATAGGTTTCCTTTTCTGACTTCAGAGACTCAGCCAGCCCTGCTTTGTGGGGACCTATGAAATGTCTTGATTCACAGGCATGGGTCCTAGACAACATAGCATCCAACCAGGGGAACCACTTCAAAGTAAAAGACGTACAGGACATGACCATGGGATCTACTGCTCTTATCATACCACACTATCCAGAAGCAGCCAGCCTTAGAGAGAACTGAACAACCTTCTCAAGGTACAGTTGAAGCTTCAGCTCAGAGGCAGTTCTCTGCAAGGACAGTGTTCTGGTGGTGCGTGGGTGGCTCGGTCATTCAGTGTCTGCCTTCAGCATAGGTCATAATCCCAGGGTCCTGGGATCAAGCCCCACATTGAACTCTTTGCTCAGCAGGGAGACTGCTTCTCCTGCCTGCTGCTCCCCCTGCTTGTACTCTCTCTCTCTGTCAAATAAATAAATAAAATTTTAAAGGTGGGGGAGGGGGGAGAGGAGGGTTCTATCCTTCAGGATGCACTGTGTGCACTAATTCAGAAACTTCTTTGTGGTTCTCCATTCCCAGTAGGAAGAATATGTGGATCTTGGAACTGAGGTCTAGAAGTGTGGTTGGTTTACCATCCCTCCAAGTAATGCACTGGGGACACTGTGCTCGCAACGACTAGAAACTCTGCAAAGTTAGGGATACATTTAACTAAAGTTATGGCCGCTACCAGGGCACTATGCACCAGCAAGCTAGAAGAGTGACCATGGCAGGTCATTGATAGGGTAATACACCTTGATCAACAGGAGGAGGTAGGGATACTGTTATGCAATAGAGTCAGGGAGGAATATGTGTGGAACCCAGGCAATCCATTTGGGCATTAATCAATGCTTCTTGTCCCCTGGTAATGGTTAACAGACATGTGCAGCAACCTGGGCTAAAAAATATGATTGCCAATGACCAGAATATTTAAGGATTAAAGATTTAGGTAACACCACTAGGTAAGGTGGGAAAATGAGTACCAGTTACAGCCTTGAGATCAACTGACATGATGAGAACACTGATATATCCCATTAACTTCCCCGTGTTTCTCCTAATAAATAGAGGGCCATGGAAACCATGGAGGAAGAACTTTTTCCCCTGTGCAATATGAGGGGTGGGCTGTCCTGGCACCTATCTTCTGCTGTTGGCAGCAGAGTTGACTACTGGCCCCATTTCTTACTCCTCTAGATCTATTACTATGTTCACACTGAGGCCAGACCTCCCACAGGGTACCCTTGACCAACACCTGAGGAGAATGAGGGGACTATTCCTAACCCATTCCTACTGGACACAGAATTCCTATGATTAGCCATTTTGGTTTGAGAATTCCCCAAGTCCTCAAATGTGACTAAAACTTCCCTGGAACTACATTGTAATCTGAGACTCTTTCTACCCAGTCCTCCTACTTTCCTCCACTCGCCCTTCACAGATGTAAGACCTGCATCATAGTCTGATGCTCTCCCTGTTTACCCTTTGCCCTTCATAGGTTTTTCACCAAATAAATCTCTTCCATATGTAATGTCATCTTGGTGACTGCTTCTCAGAAGACCTAAACTGATATGGAAACCAAACCCAGTGCAGCATCCCTCCCTGTCATCATCCGACCGGAAGTGGGCAGCATCATAGCATTCTTCAACCATGCAGCCATATTCTGCCTTTTTCCACCAGTGGTAAGAACCATAAACCCCTTCTTGGAAGAGAATGGAGCACCAATTTCCACTTAATGTCCTCCTAGCCCAAGGGAGTTGAGTGTCTAGGAGATGGACAACAAGATTAAGTAGTTAAGATGTTTTTACATCTAATGTTTAGGCCAAGTAAGTTCTTTTATATCCATAATCTGGATCAACAATGCTCTACCTCTTCTGTCCTCCAACTTGAAGGTCATTGACAAATATTTCTTGAGTAAATCCTTGTATTTCTTTCTGTATTACCAGTTAAGGCTTCAAAATACTCAAACTGGTACATGCCAGACTTCACTTACTTCATTTTCTGTCTTAGGAGAACCCCACCAACCGACTCCTACATTGTGCTCAGGCTACGTGCTTCCAGTCTATGCCTGCATTTTGAGCCTCTCCCAAGGTACACCTGGTGATTTTTCTCACTTGTTCTTTTCATTATGTAAAGCATAGAATGTATAAAGTTAAATCAGATTGCTTAAATCATGGTTCTGACCCTTATTCTGAAAACATAGGCCAATAATTTCACTTGAGCTTCAGTGTCCTTATCACTAAGTAGAAATTATGATATTTCCTTCAAGTGGTTGCTATAAGTATTAAATAAAAGAACAGTTATAAATTTTAAAAAGGCACATAAATATTAGTTATTATTTATTACTTTCCCCCTCTCACTCCTCATTTAAAGAGATCTTATATCATAAACTGTTCCTTCACAGACTTTTTTCAGTTTGACTAGATAGAGATCAATTTCCTGAATTCTTTGTTCTCCACTCTGAACATGAATTTACTGTCATTCTCTATAAGATTTATAAGCACAATACTGCATTCCTAGCCAGAAACATCCAGTACTGCCGTTAGTCTCATCCTGTTTTCTATTTGTCTGACATAGTATTTTCTCTCATATTTTATAATCTTCCAAAGAGAAAACAACCTAAATGAATAACTATTTTAACACATTTAACCCAGTAATCTGCACAATTAAACACATAATACATGCTTAAAATGATAATTGTAAGAAGTCATACTGAGGTAAAAATTTTCACTGCCCTTCCCTGCTGGGTCCCTCCCAGTGGAGTCTTTTCCAGTGACAGGATTATATTTCCTATACAAACATACCAGGCTTGACTATATTACTCATTTTGTCTAAGGATGTATTAGGAGAAGTGACATAGGCCACTTCTAAGCAAAAACTTTAAGAACAGATATGTGATCCACCATTGCTCTTCCCCCCTCTTTGCCGTCAGAAAGCCAATATTCCAGATAACGGCCTCTCCTTCAACTTGGACATTCAGTAAGGAGGACTCTGGGAAGACATACAATGTGAGATAGAAATAACCCTTTGTAGTTGCCAGGAGATTTTGTACTTGACTGTTCCTAATGCACACTGAAGCCCACCCAAGCTGACAGACACAATCATGAAAGCGTAATATCTAAGTATACTCTTCAATTTCAGTGTTTGCATTATTCCACAAACTTAAGTGTGCAAGGAAGAGTGCAGTCTTCATTTTCTCTATATTGACTCACCACTTTTCTTTGAAACTTAAACTTTTGGGAACCAGATTTAGGAAGCCGTGGGGCTGTTTGTGCTTTTTTGCTGTCATGTGTATCCCCTCTCTGCTAATGACCCACAGAGACCACTGCTGGAGTAAATATGGGAAGGGGGGACTAGAAAATATAAGGAGGAAACAAAAATGTCAAATTATTATTTAGCCATTCTACTAAATTCCAGAGTAATATAAAGTGAGAAAAGCATTCAGGGTTACTGAAATCAGATCAATGCAATATTTCATTTATCATGAACAATTCCCTTTCCTTAAAACCCTGGGAATTCTCAGTTTACTACTGCAGACGTGCTGAAAAGAAACATAAAAAGAATATTCTTACATTTTGCTCTACTTTTATTTTTTAAAACTAAAGTGTGCTTGTAATTTCCATTATTCTACAGTTTTCTATAATATGAAACTAGGATGAAACATATGGATGAAAAGAAGTTTCATTTGTTGCCAAATATCTTCTCTGCATAACATCTGGATATTTAGAACATCTGCACAACTGACAGTCTTTCAACTTTTCATCTGGATGTTTGGCAAATATGGAGAAAACATTTCCTTTATAAATCTAATTGTTATTCTTATGCTGTGTTATTCTAATGACATATTTGTTAATATTGCTATCATCCTACTCTTTTATCAGATAAAATATGGATATAATTTTGGAGCAAAACAATAAATTGTTTAATGTTATGGTGCGTGCCAACATAAAGGCCCTGACAGTTAAAAGGGAAAATTTTGGGTGAATTCTTCCTCTACAGCAATCAATCTATTTCAAGAGAGATTAACAATAGAATGTATCAAAGCACTCACTCCACACTCAATGGTCTCTATTGTGTATGCCCTTTATGTGAGATGAGAGAATTCTATTCTTTGGCCAGATGCTGATATAGTCCTATAACATCTGCATGGATGTCTGCTTGGCACTTAGGGTAAGGGGGGAAATTTGATTGCACTCTGGAGGTTGTGGAACATGGAGACAAGCATCATAATCATCCTTTGCAAAAACTCCAAGGGGCTTAGTTACATGTTTTTCCCTTGTCAACATCTGTCAAGAACCACATGTCAATTACTACTCCATCTTTTCTCAGGTAATAAAGGAACAGAGAACTCCCAAATGAACAGTCTTTATCTTTCCAACAATATGCCCCAGGCCTTTGCTTTTGGATGTAACCCTCATAAATTTTTGTCATTTTCTACTCACAGGGATCTTGGCAGAGAAAGAGGCCTGAATGGAAGAAAAAGGTGATGCTTTTCGCACAGCAAACCATATACGAGTGTTTGTTTTAGGATATCTAATACAAAGAAAGGCAGGATAAATCTAACTGAACTATTTCACTTTCCCTAGAGCCATCTCTGCATCTTACTGATAAGATCACCTAACAGCTGATTGATATTGAGTCTCATTAATTTATGCTTGTACAATTTTATTTTCTTTTATTTTTATCATATTTGTTGGCTTATATAGGAGTGTGCGTTTGAGCATGCATGTGCCATACCCAACAGGAAACACTTTTAAGTAGTAAACAGGTATAGACTGTTGCCCCATTGGATGGGTGGAACCTATAGCCCCCTATGCTTCAAAATAGGTAGTGTGAGAACCAAGATACTTTTTAATGTATACTTCAGGAAACTTTATTTTCCTCTAAGAGATAGACAATGAACATAGAGATCTTATTTTAGCAAAAATCTTTTTATATCATTGTTAATTCATTAGAAAGTGTCTCATCATTTGGCCTAAATTCCAAATGTACCATTTACCATGACTTTCAGATGCTAATCAACAGAAGAGCTCCATATTTCACCTCATATAGGTAGATGAACATCTGAAATTAGGTGAGCACAGAAGCAGAGAACTTATAAAGAGATGGCAGTGCATTGCCATGGTTTCTCTGGTAAGATAGGAGTTGGAAAGAGTTCTTACCAGATTTTACCAGTGAGGAGTCTACGATGTCCTGAGGGCCTGTGTTCTGTTGTATGTTCCAGGTCCCTTTTTCTCCCACCTAAATTGTGCAGGTGATGGTTTTTCTATAGTTGCTCAACTGACTTTATTGAAGCCCATTAATCTTAGGTGCTAAAAAATAATTGCAAAACCAGGAAGACCCATATCTTGCCTTTAGGAGTTTAGTCGCGATGACAGTGCCATACATTCCCACAAAGAATGCTGTGTGGTGGATAAAAATGGCCGCAAATTCCTCGTTGTTCATCCTACCAATGTGTGAATCTCTTTCCTCACTTCTTTAATCTGGGATGGCCTCATGGCTCCTTTGACTAATAGAATGTGGCAGAAATGATGCTGGGCTGGTTCCAGGCTAGATCTGAAGAGGACTAGAGCCTCTGGTTTCTCCCTTTTGGAAGACAGCTACCAGGCTCTAAGGAAGTCCAGGCTATTTCTGTAGAAAGAGGCCACGTGGAGAAGTTCTGGAGGAGGAAAAGCCATGGAGAGTGAGGTCACACGAAGGAGAACTGAGGGACAATAGCTGATGGCACCAGGGCCTGAGGCATAGGAGGGAAGCCTTCTTGGACCTGCTGGCCAGGGTCACCACCAGTTGGATGCTGCTTCCTGAGTGACTCCAGCTAATACCATGTGGGACAGAAAAACCATCCAGTCAACATACAGAATCATGAGAAGTAAGTTTTTCTTGTAAGCCCCTGTATTTGGGGAGTGTTTGTTACCCAGAAATAATTAACTGATATAACTTACAAATCAATATACACACCAAAATTTGCAGAGAGCCACATGGGAGAATCGAATGAGTATGGGCAAGGAATTCTGAATTGAAGAGTGTTCAGAAGTCATTGGGGGCAGTAGAGTCTGATAGTTCTCCTAGTGAAACCTGTTTGAATCTCTACCCCATTGCTTCCTACCCTTAATATTTGGGGTAAATCAGGACCTTTCTTGGGATTCAGTTTATTAATCTGTAAAAGAGAAACAATACCTGCTTCACAGTAGTATAGTAAAGGTAAATAAATTGGATAAGATGTATAAAGCTTTTAGCACAGTGCCTCACACAGATTAAAAACTCAATACTAGCCACTGTTCTTATAAAGTACTAGCCATTGTTCTTACAAAGTAATCATGGAAGGATTTTCTGGAGTAAATAACTTCGATTTGCATAACAATCCATCAATTTTTATTTTTAGTAAGGAGATAGATTCAGTTCATTTGTCCCTGAATCTCCAGGTACAATTTACGTTTTTTTGACTTTGTTCCCAGTTAGATTATGAATTTGTATTGATCTGCTTTATGTAAAGTGATAGTCTTTTTATTCAAAAGTGTCTGAGGCACAGATGTGATGAGTTTCCAAACCCATGTCCTTTCCTTTTGAGCGTACAGTTAGATGTAGTTATGGCCACAAGACTAATGTTGTCTGATGGAATGTGGGCCAAGAAAAGCCCCACCTCCAGGCCTGGGCCATGAAGACTTTCTACCTCCAAAATCCCAGATGATTGCCTCTTCCCGTTGATTGGAACATAAGTCCCCGGAGAGTGACCCATTGGATCTACATGTTGAAGATGGTGTCACGGATGGGAGAGGCTTGGGCCCCAAAACACTGCTAGAAGAGAGCTGCCCAACCAGAAATCATTTCACCAGACTGTGCCATGGGGAAGAAGTACTTCTTTTGTGTTAAGCCAGTAATAGTTCAGCAATTTTTGTATCATGGCAGCTAGTGTTATCGTAACTAACCATGTTCTGGTGCTTGCCTGCAATCATCTACCTTATTATTTCTCTCTCCACACTATCCATCTTTGTTTCCCAGAGAAGTAAACCTACTCACCTTTTGTTTTATTCACTATCACCCTTCTCATCTGTGTATTCTTCTCTCTCTACTTTGTCTCCGCCAAGCCTACCAAGTTACATACCTTCTTTCCTTAAGAGTTACAGATATTCCTCCCAATGAGCCTCCTTCAACTAAATGGAGATAGAAACTTGGTTTTTTTCTCCATCTCTATTGCCTTTTTCATTCATTTGTAAAAATATGACCCAATACTCATAGGAGCATCTCTGTGTATAAGTAACATTTACTTTTCTGTAAAATGGTAGATTGTTTTTAAATGGTCAAAATAATTGAAAAGCTATCATTTATTGAAAACTTGTTATACACAAGACAACATGTAAGCATCTTATGTTGATTATATTATATAGGTCTCATAGCAAACACAAGCTAGGTGTCCTTCTTTCCATGGTACAGATGAGAAAACCAGAAGTCAGAGCATTTGGCAGCCTTATGGTTCATGGAAGAGCCAGAAAATATGAAGCCAGAACCAGGGCTCCTGGCCATACCTTACTTGGCTTCTCAACATGTGGTCATAGACATCATGTCCTTTTATGGTGTACTGCATGAATGTGTACAGAAAATGGACAGCTTATGAGAAAAGGAAAAAATGCTGGTTCATGAGATAGACTGAAAGTCACTGGCAATATTCAACTGCATATTTGACATTAGTCTACTGAATAAATTGCATTGTTCCTTATGTCCTCTTTGATAGAGATTCTCACTCAGTAATATATAAGATCCTCTTGTCAGTAAGGCCACTCTGCTTCAGAGAGGAAGTAGCCGACCACTTCCGGTGACCGGTTTGCCCTTTTCAGTGTCACTGATTACCTCGGTGCTGACTCTAGTGGTGATAGCATCCTATGCTTTTTCAGCTGGGAGCTTCTTTGCAATATTAACTATTTCACTGTCACGATTTCACTTACAATTTGGGAAAAAACACTCAGAAGACATCATGAAGGCTCACGTCCATCAATCACTTATATATCAAGCACTAAGCTAATCACTTTACATATACTGCATTTAATCCTCCCAATAACTCCATATGATTGAAATTGTTTTATCTCTACTTTTAAAATGAGAAAATTGAGGCAAAGTTACCAAGTAAGTAACCAAGGTCACAGAGCAAGGACATAATGTAACCTGTCTTTGAACCCAGATAGTCTAGCACCAGAGCCTGTCTTTGCAGCCATACGATAACACAGCGCACAATCTCCAACCATCCTATCTGCAGGAGGCACCCGGGACGTCAAACTGTGAGTGTGTCTTGGCCTTACCTGTTTGTCGCTGGGCAGCACTTCTGACTTACACTGGCAGTGAGAAACCCCACAGTTAAAAGTATAGAACTCAAATTAATGCAGGTCTATTTTAAGAGATGTAATTTATTATGGCTTTCTTTGAAAAACATTTTAAGGGCACCAAACTGAGGCGAGTATTGATGAATTGATCTTTATACTCCCTTTCTGCAAACACACACATAGGGAACAACTTCTCCATAAGAACCACTTGTTAGCATACTTCTTCCACCTGGTAGAGAAGTACTCTAACTCCAGAACATGGGCATGTCATTCATAAACCCTTTTCCTGCCCGTATCCTAAGGGGTATTATATTGGGTCAAAAGAGAGGCCTGCTAGATGGGGCTAGGAAGAAAAATGCCATGTTCTTTAGGCTTGGACCTAAAGAACACAAACACCAAATCTCAAGGAAATTATGTATACGATTTATACAGGCCAGGACACATTTCTTTTCTCTAATAGAGACATAGGACACTATCTTTGGTCTAGGTATTCAGCTAAAATCTACACTTTTCCCTTGTCTTTGGCCTTAGTCTTTGGTAGATCAGATAACCACCTTCCCTGTCATTTCTGGCATCACAGACTGGATGAGACCAGGGATTGTCATGATGTTACCATCATATATAATTGGCTTAGCAAAATCAGTAATATTAACAGAGCAACAAAGCATATTGCTTGGAATATTGTTCACATGTGAATATTCACTTTCCGACATAGGAAGTTATTCTAGATGCAATCTGGAATCTCTTTTTGAGTTTTTGTTCTTGTTGCTATTCTCTCATTCAGTTGAAGAGTCAATGTTGTACAGATATTTTTGCCTTCAGGAAACGTGTATTTCTGAAAGAAGAAGAAAAGCCAACTCAAATCTTTAAAATCACATACAAAAAAATGATAAGGTTTATGGGCAAAATAGTATCAGGGTCAAGTCACTCAAACCATATTCAATTTCATTCAAAAAATATAAAGCTCCATGATGATGTGCTAACAAAAGAATTCCTCATAAAAATACAGCACAGTTTAAAAAAAATATTGCATAACTAATAAAGAAATACTGCTATGTAAATAAGACCTTGCATTAGAAAAACACTTGCATTAAGAAAAAAAATCAGTTAAAAAAAAGAAAAAGGAAAAAAAGAAAAGAAAATCAGCAAAAGCAGTTTGTAGAAGGGCTGGGGCAGCTGAGTTATGGAGATAAGAGCCAAGAGCACAAAGAGCAGGGAGGACCTCTCTGCAGGCACCTCCCAGAGAGCATGGGGCCAGATGGAGCCAAGAGGGGGAGCGTAGATGAATGGGCACAGTGCAACCCAGCCTGAGATGTTCAGCCATCCTTGTGCACTTTGCGTTCAGCTGTGGTTACACAGTGGTCCAAAACACGAACGTGCTGGGAAAAGTCATACATGAGCCAATGTGACCTCCAAGACAAAATCGTTCCCTGATTTCAGTTACACATGAGCTGACTCACACTGCAAAAACACATAGACAGAGTAAAGCAGAGCAAACTGTCAGAGGAGAGTGCAACAATAAAAACAATGATTCTGGAAGCTATTAATTATGCACAAAAACAATGATTAAAAACTTTCAAATAGAGGGGAAAATAGGTTATAATTAATCTGATTTTTAAGAGACAATGTCGTAGCTAGTTAGCTTTGTAAAGTATGTTATGTAGAATTTGAGTCCATAAATGTGTATAGAAATTTAGATACTAACATGAGGTACAATTAATAAGAGAGGAAGGAAAGAAATATAAAGGAAGATCACATACCCCAAAATATCTTGCTCTTCCACCAACTTCAGTCCAATCGTCATTCATGTGGAATCATCAATTTGCAGTAGAGCTGCTGAGATATTGTTTCTGTCCTATTTAGTACTATTAGAAATTTGACCACTAAAGTTTTTATAACACATTTTTATAACAAATGGTAACACTTCACATTCATTGCCATGCCCCAGAAGTTGCTGGTAGGATGGTGATATTCGGCTGTGACTTGGCTTCAACTAAATACCAGTTTTAACACTCAGCCATATCACATATTTGATTTACCTCTGTCCCTAATAAAGAAAACTATTGGGATTTCTGAACAATTTCTTGTGAATGACAAAACATAATTTAACACTCTAAAGATAATTTTGTCTAACATGGTAGCCACGAGCCACATGTGATCATTTAAATTAATTAAAATTAGTAAAAGTACATGTGCATTTCCTCCGTCACACTCGCCACATTGCAGGTGCTCACCAGTCATGTGAGACTAGTGGCTACCCTACTGGGCAGTGCAGATGTGCAATATTTCCATCATCACAGGAAGGTCAAGGGTGAGGCAATAGTTCTGTGGACCTAGGCAGCTTTTGCCAGATTTCTGAAAGAGTGCAATAGTTCATGGGTCAGTGCTGCCTTTAAAAGTGTTAGTGCAGGGGCGCCTGGGTGGCTCAGCTGGTTGGGCGACTGACTGCCTTCAGCTCGGGTCATGATCTTGGAGAACCGGGATCGAGTCCTGCATGGGGCTCCCAGCTCCATGGGGAGTCTGCTTCTCCCTCTGACCTTCTCCCCTCTCATGCTCTCTTTCACTCTCTCTCTCAAATGAATAAATAAATCTTAGAAAAAAAAGTGTTAGGGCACCTTTAGCCTCCTGATCCCCTTCCTTTATAGTGATAAGTGTGGAAAGATTCTCTCCTGGTTTTGCCTTGGGTGCTGGGGAAGAGTGAGCGCACCCACGCACCCTTGGACACAACAGACCACTTCTTGCAGATGCCGTCACTGCCTTGCCCGTATTTTTGGCTCTTCTGACTTCAGTGTGCTCCAGCTATCTCCCACCTGCCAGTATCTTCCTCTCTTTGCCCAAGGTCTTTTTCTGAAGCTGCTGCAAGACTTTCTGCCTGGACCCTTGGCAGGTGAGAAGTGCCAGGAAATTAACACCCAGGGACAGAAAATGCCAACCGATAATCAATGAAAGTTGGTGTGAAAATACTCTAGCTCTCCCATTCCTTAGGTGGGGAACCACTGACCTGTGTGTTTTGGAGCACTTTCTAGAATGGCCTGAGGTGGTAGCTGGTTGAGTAGACACCCTACATCGGCCATCCTGCTTCTCCACAATCACTTTCCACACCTCACCCTGTGTTTTCTTGCACCTCCAAATAAACCCTTCGCATTCAAATCCTTGCCTCGGAGTCTACTTCTGAGGAAACCTAAACTAAGGCGATATCCAAATGGAGGGGTAAGAGGAATAATTAGAAAGAAAGGGGGCTTCACAATGCTAAAGATAACCAACATTTACATATCTTTAGACTGTGAGCTCCTTGAGATCAAGGATTGTATCTTAATTTTCTATTCCCAATATCTGGCACATGCAAGGAGCTCTGTGTTTCACACGGAATTATTTTTTGAAAGTCCAACAATACTATTTAGTAGCTATTACCATCATGTTTTTAGCTGAGTAAATTAAAGATCAAATAATTTAAATGAATTATCCAAAGTCACACAGTAAGTCACCATGTTTAGCGTGGGCTTCAGACTCCAAGCCCTGTGCTTATCTCTGTATCTGGGGAGGCTCATGGGCTGGCCACTCCAATGACTTTTCTGCTGGCCTCTTTGTGGGCCTCAGCTATGCCCATGCCACAGTCTGTGCACCAACCTCTGCCTGACTGGATAGAGTGAAATGTGGTATTTGTTTCTGCTCCTGTTTCAATGTGCTGAGTGCTATTAACCTCGCACAGTAGTTTCTATTTTCATGGACCATGGCTCTTTATCTCTAGACTTGATCCTAGAACAAAATGTGAAAGAAGATAACAGTGAATTCCTCAGTGCCCTACTCATCTCTGCAAGTCACAATCTCTCCCAGACTCACCCTGGGAAGTCTCAAGGAACTAATTCTGTCCAGAACTTCCCCACGCAAGCTGTGCCAAAAGTCTGGAACAATCGAGAAGTGAGAAGAGCTTCTGCATCTCAAGGGATCACTCCGGGTTCTGCCCCTTCCCTCAATTCTGAAACTTCTGCTCTCTGAATCTTTTGTTCAGACTATTAGCTTGGTTCTTTTTTTTTTTTTTATTTTTTTATTTGACACAGAGAGAGAGATCACAAGTAGGCAGAGAGGCAGGCAGAGAGAGAGGGGGAAGCAGACTCCCTGCTGAGCAAAGAGCCCAATGTGGGGCTCAATCCCAGGACCCTGAGATCATGACCAAGCTGAAGGCAGAGGCCTAAACCCACTGAGCCACCCAGGTGCCCCAGCTTGGTTCTTGATTAGTGCTATTTTCCTTTTTGGGGATATGTTTTCCCTTTAAGGGATCGTATGGGGTTTTGGTCAAGCTGGTTGGTTCTGGAGTGAGAATGCCCGAGTTAGAGTTTGTTTCCATAGCTTTATGAGACAGTGAATGTGGGCCTTGGGCAAATTATTTTAAATTCTCTAAGCTTTGGTTTCCTGATCTATGGAACACAGGTGATAGTGAAAGTGCCCACTTATTTAAAAAATGTGCCCAAAGGCTCTGAGGATTAAACGAGATAATCCACGTAAAGCACCCAGCACAGAGCAAACACGTGTTACTACCCAATACTGTAATTGGCCATACGTTCTGTGTGTCCCACCCTTCCCCTCACTTCCCATAAGCTTAATTTGAACCCCAAGATCCCCAGACTTATCACTCATGGTGCAGCCTGGCCCCCATTTATCCAGAAATGGAATTTAGATTAATTTGTTACCTCTTTCAAAATTAACAGGAGCTCTGGGACTTACAGTTCTTCAACTGAAAGACATGCATTTTTAATGAGTGCAGTCTAGGAAGAAAGCCCATTTGCAAGCAGGGTGCCACAAGATGGTAGAAACCATTTGCCTCCACATAAAAGCCAAGCTGTTTATCTCCCAGTTATTCACAAGACTGTGCTAAATGATCAGTGTAGGTTAAACAGTGAGCCTTGTACACGAAGGTGGCAGATACATTCTGGTAAACACATATATGTGCCTGTTTTTACATCCAAACCCTGTAAGAAGAAGAATAATTAAAGGTTGGGAGGGTTTTTAAAATAAAAGTCACCTTATGGGCTATAGGATTCCTCTTTATGTGCTTGGCTAAGGGTATAATATTGATTTCTTATTTATGACCTTCTATTTTGAAGGTAGAGATCATATAAATATGATACTGTGCTTCCTGAACCAAAAATTTGCATACAGCGTCCGACAAATGATTTTAAAAATTTTTATATTCGTGCAAACTGTCACTGTTACAAATACATAAGAATTAAATTCCACATGGCTATACATTTAAGGAAGCATCTAGTGAAGAGCACAAAACTGAAATTAGAAAAGGCCCCGAGCATCTGGACGCCACGGTAGCAAATCAAGTCACTGTGCCTAATTTCCTTGTCAAGGCTTTTCCACAGTGAAGCTCATTGTCCAGCTCACAGACTTTCAAGCTGGGATGATTAGCTGGGCCACCATCTTTACTATATCCAGTGAGAAACTGTAGTTTTCAGGAAGGCAAGGACTTCGTCACAGAGTTGGAGTTGGCAGAAACCTTCGCAGCTTCTTATTTTGAAACAAGATGGAGTCATCTACTCCAGAGAAAAGTGTTCTACTATCAAACTTGCCTTGGAGTCTGGTTGGCTTATAACCTTTTAACGAGCTTTCCTGAAGATGGCGCCACGTGCTTAGCTATGTTACAACCTGCACCATTCCGTGATTTCCTTCTGAAACCAACTCCCCAACAGCCACAGAGATTTACAAAAAGATCTGTAGGAAGTGCTACCTTGAAATGATATTCCTGTTTTAAAGTATAAAGATTAATCTAAGTTACCCAAGGAAACATCTGATTGAATCATGTCTAAATTTTCAGTTAGGAAAAGGAATTATAGGAAAAAATACAGCATGCTAATGCTATTTGAGTTAGATCAAGGGCATGTTCTGAAAGCCAAAGTCCATCCCTGACCTTGTTCCTTCTTCTTTGTCCCCTGTTTGCAGTCAGGGGCACTGCCATGTGTCAGATTGCCAGAGCCAGAAACTTGAATGACATTTTTTTTTTTTCTCCACTTTAAATTTCCCCTACCAGCCATGCTACATCCAATCACCCAGTTCTGTCTCTTCTGGTCTGTAAATGTCCACATCTTTCGATTCCCTCTGTACCAGTGATGTCCCAAAGCACAGTCACCTACTCCCTGTACCACTGAAGAACATGTTAACCATTTC
The DNA here is from genome assembly GCA_028646535.1 of Procyon lotor. Classification (NCBI taxonomy): domain Eukaryota; kingdom Metazoa; phylum Chordata; class Mammalia; order Carnivora; family Procyonidae; genus Procyon; species Procyon lotor. The sequence continues at coordinate 43,619,513 of CM053605.1, forward strand.
CCTTCCAATCTCCTCTCTTCATCTAGAGTGATCTTTCCCAAGACAGACGCCATCACATAATCCCTTGGTTTATAGTCTTCCATGGCTCCCTAGTACTCTCACGTACAGTCCAAACTCTTAGATAGTCTGCAGTGTTTTTCATAATGTTGCAACCCCCCCCTCCCCCATTTCTCCAGCTTCATCTTGCAACACTGTCCCACTTGTTCTTTGGCCTTAGTCATAATAGACTCCTTTTCAATTCCTGGGATATTCACCTCAGGGCTGTTTATTTTTACTGCTTCTGCTTATGTCCCCAAGAACAACTGCATCTCACGCCTCCCCATACCCTGAACCATCCCCACCTCTAGCCAATTTATGCTTCTCCAGAAGGCCTCAGCATATCCACCATTTCTTCATGGAAGAAGCACTCCCTAGCACCCTCTACTGTTCTACTTTTAATAGTTATCTCATTTTGTCATCATTAATCATGGAATTTTCCCTTGCTAGATTATAAGCCCTTGAAAGCAAAGGCAGTGTCTTCCTTGTGTAAATGCTTGCAGAGACCTAGAAGGCCTTCTATCATCTGCCTCCCTCACCTGATTTTTCTGCTCTCGTTACCTACGTTCTCTCCTCATTCCTTTGCTTGTTTCTCTGACTTGCTTTCTCCAGCTTGGCCTCTTCGTTGTTTCTCTACCTTTCCAGGCATGAACCTGCCTCAAGGCCTTTGCACTTGCTACCCCCTTTACCTAGAATGTATTTCCTCCAGTTTTCTGTGTGGCTCTCTTCCTCGCCTGCTTCAGAGTTTTACTGAAAGGCCACATTCTCAGTAGAATCTTCTCTGACCATCCAATCCCTTCCACCAACATTCCTGTCCTTCTCCCTCCTTTATTTTTTTTACTCAGCTCTTACCACTGTCTAATATGCTTTCATGGTTTATTATCTATCTCCCTACACTAGAATGTAAGCTCCATGAGGGCAAGGACTTTTGTCTCTTTGATTCAGCCAGTGATATATCCCCAGCACCCAGAGCTATGTCTGGTACAAAGTAGTCATTTGAACTCTTCATGCTAGTCCCACCCTAGTGATTTTATAATCTAAGTCGTTCACCTTTTTAGGTATTAAATTGTTCTAATTTATGGGTGGAGAGAATTGTATCTGCACCTGGAGAGTCTTTCCTCTTACTGATTACTTTAGCTTCTTATTTCTAGAACATGTATATCTTTGGAGGGGTTGGAGAAATTAGAATTATAAATCAATGTTCCCATGAAAAGAAGAAAGCAGAAATTTAGTGAGGTCCTGTTTCAGTTGTTTCTGAATAGTAAATATCTTGAAAACTGAGAGAACATTGGGTGTGAGGCGAGGGCTACTGGTCTCCTTAAAAATGTCTCCTCGTGGACAGCTCCTAGGGTGGCAATTCCTTATCTTTCTGTTAACTGAGGAGACATTTAGAGAAAAACTGACTCTCTCAAGTCACTGATGCCCTTTTTATGTGGAAACCCATGGATTTGTCTGGCTGTACCATCAGCCTGACTATTTGGGTAGAAATGTGAGGTCTCTCAAGCCAAACCAGCTGTGCAGTGAGATGGAGCCCAATTTCCTGAGCAGGAAATGGCAATGAAGACTCTGAATAAATGACTGCAATATGGGTATAGAGTCATTTTGTAAAATTCCAACACCTTGCAATGATCAACAACTCTCAGGGAAAACAGCATTCAGTCTCACAATATGTAAGACTGATTCATGGCTAATGATTTATCACAGATGTTTGATTCAACTTCCATTTTCAGAGTTATAAGATGAGCAAACAGATGCTCACCACCCTGTAATTTCAAGGGAACATCATATCACAACTACAATTAAGCAGTTTCTATATGAACATGTGAAAAATAGTTACAGAGAAAAGTGAGAATAATCATTTATAACAAAATAGAAGTGAAAGTAAATACATGAAAATTTGAAGTTTTGACTCAAGGTAAAGATGTTAATTAAAGCCAAAAGAAAGGAGAAAATTGAATGCCGTATTTGGGAGTTTAAACGTAAGATTTGAAAACATAGCTCATGCCATGTCATCATTACAAAATAATATAAGACTTGCCAACGGAGAGGAAATCATGCGGGTATAATGAGAAAAGGGAGATGAAGAGGCTGTTATTTAGTTAGACATTCTGACAATGCTGAGGATTTGGGTAACAGGCTGTAAACGGTCAAGATACGTTTTGTGGAGAAGAAAACAGCAGTCATAATTTGTGTGTTCATGGAGAGAAGTTCAACAGGAAAGAAAATGAAAGTCTGCATGGTAATTTAGTTAAAATAGGCATCCAGACCAGCAGAGATGGAAGGAAGAGAAAGAGATGGAGAACTAGAAAGGAGGACTTCTGGAATAATTCCCCATAATTGGGAGAGCTCAGGTGAAACAGCAGAAGTACAGTCGTAATTCAGAAGAAAGGATAAAAAAATGGCCGAGACATGAATGATACTATGTAAACTAAGCTATATAATGACCTTTTTCATTCCAAAGGACTCATCTTTGCAACATGCTAATGGGATTATATTTTCAAAGATTCTTCAAATTAACAAAGAGATGAAAACCAGACAGAAGAGAATAGATCTTCTGGAAAAGAAAAGCGTTCCTTAAAATTCAGGAAGAGATTTTGCACAAGAGAAGCCTAAATGATCAAATGAGGGCTACAGTAAAGGCTAGGGAAATCTCCAGCCATTCCTATTTGGTTTTGGAAGTGATTACCCTACATCCTGACCAGAAAAAATTAGAATATGTAAGTCCTAGACTTGGTTCAAAGACAACCTGATTGGAAAGAAGCGGTAAATCTTAGAAAAGAAACTGCCCGCTTAGTCCCATGTTCGGCAAACTCTCCCTGATATGGATACTAATAAAAATAAATAAATAAATAAATACATACATACATACATACATACATACCTATGGAGGAACCTAAAATGAAACACTGACCCACTTCCACCATGGGGAATCCAAAAGCATGACCAAATAGAAATTAACTTCCTCAAAATATGTTCCACTGAATGTTATTGTTTAGTGAAGCATGTTGGGAATTTCTGGGGTGATCAAATGAAGCAGGCTTTGTTAGACTTAGGAGAAACAATCCTCAGGGGTGCCTGAGCATCCCCGGGCATTCTTGCTGGTTACGTCAACATTGCAAAGCCCTGATCATTCCTTGCCCGGGCTGTTTCCCATGGGTGTGATGCAGTGAGCAACTTGCGAAAGGCCACCTTCAGGGAGAAGGTGAAGTCTCCCTCTGGGACAAGAACAGCCTTGCTAGAGGAGAGATGGACTCCCAAGCTCAGAGGGAAATTCCTTAGCTGCGGAAAGACCTGCCTTCTCTTTCAGTGGCCTGCTATGCTACTCACTCACGGTTCGCACCATTTGAATTATTCCTTGGGTAAAATGCATTCTTTCCAGAAGGCTCCTATTAAAATGCAAACACATTACCTGGAGGTGTGAATATATATGAATCTATTTATGCTTTAGTGTATATTTATTTATGCTTTAGCGTAGATTAATACCTTCACAGTGAAGAGATTTGGAGGAGAGAGCTGGGCACTGAAGGAACGTGGAGTGTGGGCTGTGAGTTAGGAAAGGTCCTGGGCTTGAGTTTCTGTGTGGGTAGAAAAGGCAAAATAGAAGTTCTGCAGTGATGGGCCCTCCTTTTTCTTTCTATCTTCTCCCCAAATACGGGTCTTTGGGCCACGATTCATGTTTAAAATTCTTCTACCTTTCTAAATTTCCCCTTTTTCCTTTTGGACTAGAATGTATTTGTCAGTCTCACCAGGTAGGTAAAAATTTGAATACTCGGTTTTTAAAAAGAGGCTTGAGTTTTAGGCAGCAGGGGAGGAATGGAAGGGCTGTCCGGCAAATATCTCAAAACAAAGTCTTCATTTCCTTGAGGACAGTTCTGTTGGGGTCCAAAGAGGACAAGCGAGGACCTGAGCCTCAGGCTTCTGGTTCCCCGGCTCTGCCAAATGCCAGCCTTGTCGGTCTGGTGTTTTTATTTATGTTTTAGCTTTGTTTATTGTATGTGGTATTTTTTTAAGCAGGAAACTGGAAAGCTTATAGTAGATATGGCTCAATAATTCTTTCAATTATGACAATTTCTGCTTGAAAACAATGCATATTCTAGTGCTCGTACTTGACTCACAGCTTTCTAGAAGCTGTTTATCACAGTTACTTAACTTGTACAAGATTTTGCTATGTTCTCATCACCATTTGGGGGAAAGTTATTCAGAGAGAATAAATTAAGAGTTTTTATATTTGCTCTTTAAAAAAAAAGTTGTGTGTACTCAGCACTCAGGGCATTGTGCAGCAAAGAACTGCGATTTTCCGTAAAAAAAAAAAAAGAAGAAGTCTTTCCCTGCGGTGCTTACAATGTGTTCCACACATATCGGGTTTTATGCCGGAGGAAGGACCAGCATCCTGTCATCCTGCAACGGCATTTCAAACATCGCCATGCCAGATGGGCTATTACAAGAAATACGTAACATGTTCCAAAACAGCCAATTAAATTTCTTTGCATTTTATGAACAGATCTAACATCATGTAGTCTCTCTGGAAGAAAGTATTCCTGGATCAACCAACTCTCAGATTTGGTATCATATTCAAGGGTCGTTTGCATTAGTGGAAAGCCTCTGAAAAGTCAGCAGAAAAGCTTGACCCTGGTTTTAAACATTGTACAAAGTACCGGGTCGTGGGGACCTGATGAATTCTAAGTCTCCAGGGCACATGAGCTCCCACTTTCACATGATCCTCTTCTGGATTCTTACATGCTGAAAGTCCAGACACAATGAGAAATAAATATCACTGCATATAGACTCCCTGGTTCTCAAAAAGAAAATTCACAAGCAAACCGTGAAAGACAAGACTGCCTGCTAGGTATTTTCTTCTCCTCCTCCTCCTCCTCCTCCTCCTCCTTCTTCTTCTTCTAAGATTCTATTTATTTATTTGACAGAGAGATCACAAGTGGGCAGAGAGGCAGGCAGAGAGAGAGGGGGAAGCAGGCTCCCTGCTGAGCAGAGAGCCCGATTCAGGGCTCGATCCCGGGACCCTGAGATCATGACCTGAGCCGAAGACAGAGGCTTTAACCCACTGAGCCACCCAGGCGCCCCGGTATTTTCATTTCTAATTACAGATGGGGCACTTCTTTGGCTCCTTATAATTCACATCCCAATGTACTGGTCCTTCCAGGAATTTAAGAGCATTCTCTGGCATAGGAAGATCATTTAAACATAGAGGATCATCAGTACATTGGCATTGAACCTAAGATACCCACCCACTGACAACACCAAAAAAGATGAATTTTCATTTTACTTCTCAAAGTATCAAGAGATATTGAAAATCTTCCTTCCACTGAAATGGATGCAGCGAAATATTTTAGCAGTGGACAGTTTTTGGTTTTTGTCATTTTGTTTCATTTTCCCTCGAAGATTATTATTTTTTTTAAGAGGGGAAAATGCAGTTTTAGTCTACTCGGAATGAAGAGTTAGTAGGAAAAGCAAGCGTGGCTCTTCAAGTGCCACTAAAGTTTCATTTCAGTGGCATAGTGTCCCTTATGTTTAGGGTAGGCTCCTTCTTTTAATAACTCCTTCTTGCTGGTGACCATGGCTGCTGGAATGCTCTAAGTCACTGTAGATATCTTGTTCAGAAAATTCCCTTTGGTTTTGTCTCCTTTCTTATTTTGACTCTTCTTGCTTCTTTCTGGCTGCCCCCATTTGTGTTCTATGGCCTTCCCAGCTTGGATTATGTTTCATCTTAGAGCTGTTGTTGACCTGCCCATAGCCCCCAAGACCTTGCCACTGAAGTGCATGTTGGCCAGACTTTCAGCTGCCAGCATTCGCATTTCATTGCATAGCCTGCTTGGCCCATGTGCATGGGAGGTGCCCCCACCAAGGATGGATAGAAGTTGGTATATACAACATTAAGTATCCTACAATAATGTCATTTATACCTCAGTAAAGCTGGGGTTTGGGGGGGGTGTGAAATTGGCTTATACATACCCCAGCTCTTTCAAACTCAGGTGGAATAACTGTGACGCATATGTTCTATAATGGCCCCATGATTCCTCCAGCAGTATAAACTTCAGTTTCCCTCTGTAGTAATTGCCTGACAATGCCTTCTTTATTAACTTTCTTTATTTTTTTCTGTCATATCTCCATTCCCCTACCTATGTTTCCTAGGATAACCTCCCAAATAACTACCTGGGTTTTGTCTTTGGACTTGCTTTTAGGGAAACTTCATCAAGATACCGTCACTGGATTTCCTTCTTTCCCTCGTGTTTTCAGTCTATGGTCAAGTCATGTCATACTCCATGTCCAAACCAGGCAGCCAGATAACATCCCAGCACCAGAACTCTACATTTCCTGGGACAAGGCTGACGATTAAATGCCATATTTGTATTTGATAGGTATGATTTCATATGCAATATGGTTTTCTTTTATTATATTTTTATCTGCCTAAATGAATTGCTCTGTTACGTTAATAGCTAATGATTCAGAAATCTGAGTCTGCAGGCCAGCTGGAGCTCTCTCATGTTTTGAACATATATATCGGACGGCCTATGTGTCCCTTGGATATACCCACATCCGTTACACTTAGCATAGACCATCTTTAGCCCAACAGACTTCCGTTTTGCCTTCAGGCTTAGAAACCAGAAAAAAGCCTTGCAGTTCTCATTTAACCCGATATCAAAGAGGTACATGTTCAGCTACATGCAGTAGACAATTTATACATCCTTTATTAACAACAGCTTAAAAGCTATTGCTTCATTTTCCCCACATAATAAGCAGGTTCAAAGTAGGTGGCTGTGGTATTGATTTAGTAGCTGGAAAACACCCAGCATTACTTCTGCAGTTCACTTGGTGTTCCCCAATGGGATTGAAACAGAGCTGCATTATTTCTTTTTCAAGGAAAACAGAAGTAGAAAGACACAGCAACAGGCATGAGCCCCTTCAACCAGGAAAAAAGCTTTCCCTGAAGAACTTCCCAGCAGGTTTCTCTTTCGGGTCTACGCCAGCTCCAGAGGAGACTGAGAAAGTCAACAACAGGATTGCTGCGATTGGATTACCCCAGTCAAGAGCCATCGCCTCAAGATGGGCGCATTGGCACTTCAGAGAACCAGGAAGAAAGAGAAAATAGATGGTAATTAAATAATTTGTAGCATCTGCAACAAATGCTAAACTTCTTCCAGTCAAGTGTCAGGCTGGGTCTATTCTATGTCTTAAATATCTTTGAAATGTGTCTGCCTCACCACTGCCCCCACTTTAGTGTAAACAATTGTCATCCTGCTCAGGACAACAGCAACAGACTCTTGCTCAATGATTTTCTACACTTTAAGTCAGAGTTCCTTCTTCCCGAGATCTTCTCCCACCTTATCCAGAATGATCTTTCATGGAGATAAGTCTGAACTTGTTATCCATTTGGATTAAACCACAGCAGTGACAAACACCAGACTATTTCTTTCTTCTAGTCATCTTGTCTCTCCTGCTTGATATTTGCTTCACCAACCACTTCTACTTACTGCTTTTAGCTAGCTCTTCCCCTCACATCCCTCATCTCCCAGCTGAGGTACGTGCAATTTTACAGATTCTCAAAGAGTACATTGGTATTTATAGTTGTTTGTCTAATACAATGTTGTGTTGTCATTGTCTCATTATATTGTTATCATCACCATTGGACAGACTTTCTTTAAAAGCAAGGCATTTGTTTCATTGACATCCAGGTCCCCACCAACCAGAAGTATCTGGCATATAGAGTTCAATTAATGTTTCTTTTTTCCCCCTAAGATTTTATTTATTTATTTGAGAGAGAAGGAGATAGAGAGGGAGAGTAAACAGGGGAAGGAGCAGAGGGAGAGGGACAAGCAGAGTGCGGAGCCTGATGCGGGGCTTGATCCCACCATCCTGAGATCATGACCTGAGCTGAAACCAAGAGTTGGCCACTTAACGGACGGCACCACCCCGGCACCCCTCAGTTAATGCTTTTTGAATAAACAGATTAATTAATTAGAGAAGAACATTTGCATATTGTTGTTAATTGAAAAAGTTGGGTAGTAATTATTTCTCTAGCCAGCTGTAATAAAAGACTGAACAAGGGACAGCATAGCAAAGTTATTGAGAGGATGGATGCTGGATCCCTACAGACTACAGACTAGCTTCACAAGGTCAGCTCTGTGACCTTCAGTCAGTTAACTTAATCTCTTTGTATGAATTTCCTCATATGTAAAATGGAGATGTGATAATACTTAAAAGATTGTTATAAGGATTTTAAAAGTTAATGCATGCAAGTTTTAAGTAATTCATAGAATAATACCTGATACAGAAGTTTTTTTAAATAAGTGAATAAGACCGTCATGATTCCTGTTCTCATAGAACTCACGGTAGAGGTCAGTGCTGTCCAATAGAAATATAAGGTAAGCCACATATATAATTTAAAAATTTCTAGTAGCTACATTAAAAGTAATTGGACTTTAAGTAAAATTAATTTTAAGAATTTATTTAAACCAATCTATCAAAATATTGCATTTTAATATGTAATCAATATAAAGTTGTAAGATATTTTGCATTCTTTATTTTGCACCAAGTCTTTGAAATACAGAGACTATATTATACTAATAGCACATCTCAATTAAGATGCTTAATTTTCATTTATATTTAGACCTGTATATAGATTTAATAAACTTACAATTGAAAAAGTAGATTCACATATCCAAGTAATTCCAAATATATTTAATTTTGTAATAACTGATTTTAATATTATTTTTAAAATTGAAGCTTGCTGAAGTAAAGTTAGGAAGCCATTTTCTCAGTCACAATAAGTTACAGTTTATTGTTTAAGAGCCACATATTGGATGGTACAGGACTAGATAAAAATATGATATATAAGCAGGAAATTATAGAATGTGGTAAAGTGCTATGTTAAGGCAAGAGTAGAGTGCTCTGGGAGCACATATTAGGGGTGCTGATATAACTTGGGCAGAGGGAATTTATCAAAGAAATTTTCCTGGAGAAAATACTGTCTATCCTTAGACCTCAAGCAAGAGCCAGCCAGCTGACAAGGAGGAAAGGGTGTCTGACAGAAGAAAGGTATTAGAAATGAAGGGAAATGCATTTTCACAGACCTGAACATATTTCAGAGTGGCCAATTCAGAATGTACATGTGTGTAGTTAGTAGAGAGCAGGTTAGAAAGGAAGAAGTAGAAAAGGGAGCCATTGAAAGGGGAGGCTGGGAAAGTAAGCAAGGGAAGAAGACATGATGGGTTTCCTGAGACACATGAAGGGGGGAAGACTAGCCTGAAGGCAATGAGGAGCTACTAAAAGATTTATTTATTTATTTATTTATTTATTTATTTATTTATTTTTATATAGGATGTAAATTTTGTGTAGTTTTGGGTTTTTTTTTGTTTTTTTAAATTTTTTTTTAGATTTCATTCATTTATTTATTTATTTAGATTTTTATTAACATATAATGTATTATTTGCCCCAGGGTACATGTCTGTGAATCATCAGACTTACACATTTCACAGCACTTACCATAGCACATACCCTCCCCAATGTCCACAACCCAGCCACCCCATCCCTACCCCCCTGCCTCCCAGCCACCCTTAGTTGGTTTCATGAATCTAGGAGTCTTCTATGGTTTGTCTCCCTCCCCATCCCTTCCTGTTTCATTTCTCTCCCCCACCCCCCCAAACTCCTGCCTTGCCTCTCAAATTCTTCATATCAGAGAGATCATGTGATACTTGTCTTTCTCTGACTGACTTATTTCGCTTAGCATAATAGCTTGACATCCAGGTTCTTTCCATAGTTTGGCTATTGTGGACATTGCTGCTATAAACGTTTGGGAGCACGTGCCCCTTCAGATCACGATGTTTGTATCTTTAGGGTAAATACCCAGTAGTGCGATTGCTGGGTCATAGGGTAGCTCTATTTTCAACTTTTTGAGGAACCTTCATACTGTTTTCCAGAGTGGCTGTACCAGCTTGCATTCCCACCAACAGTAAGGATTTAAACAGAGTAGTGGAGGTGTCTGGGTGGCTCAGTCAGTTGGGAGTCTGTTTTCGGCTCGGGTCATAATCCCAGCCAGTGAACTGGGATTGAGCCTCGTGTTGGGCTCCTGCAGGGTGGGGAGGATGTTTCTCCCTCTTCCCGCTGCTTGTGTTCTCACTTTCTCACTATCTTTCTTTCTCTCTCAAACAAACAAATAAATAAATAAACAGGGTAGTGACATGATCATCTTGTGTTTATTAAAGATCATTCTCACTACTGTATGAAAAATGCTTAGATGAAAAAAACTGATGCTGGCACCTCATACCCATTAGAATGGATACTATTAAAAAACAACAACAAACAGCAAAATAACAAGTGTTATTGCAACACTTGCAATAACAAGTGTTAGCAAGAATGTGGAAAAATTGGAACTTTGTTGGTAGGAATGTAAAATAGTGTAGCCACTATGGAGAGCAGTATGAAGGCTCCCCCAAAAATTAAATTAGAAGTACCATATGATCCAGCAATCCCACTTCTGGGTATATATCCAAAAGAATTGAAAGCAACATCTCAAGGAGGTATTTGTGTACTCGTGTTCATGGCAGGACTATTCACAAGAGCTAAAATGTGCAAACAACCCAAGTGTCCATTGACAGATGAATTAATAAACAAAATGTGGGCATACACAATGGGATATTATTCTGCCTTAAAAGGAAGAAAATTATGACATTTTCTACAATATAGATGAAGCTCAAGGACATTGTGCTAAGTGAAATAAGTCAGCCACAGGAAGACAAACAATGTATGATTCCACTTACATGAGATATTTAGGGTAGGCAGGAGCACTAAGACAGAAAGTAGAATGATGGTTGTCAGGGGCTTGGGGTGGGCGGAGAATGGGGAGTTACTGTTTAGTGGGTATGGAGTTGCAGTTTTGTAAGACGAAAAGAGTTCTGGAGATGGATAGTGATCATGGTTGCACAACAGTAGGAATGTACTGAATGCCAATGGATTGTACACTTAAAAATGGTTAAGAAGGTAAATCTGAGGTTATCTGTTTTCACCAAAATAAAAAAAATGTAGGTATCAAGTTAGGAGAGGTTATCACTGTGATGCAGTCAAAAGTACAGATTAGAGCTGAAATGGGGTAGGAGAAATATGGATGGAAAGAAATGGGTTGATTTCAAGGATATCAGGAGTACAGATGACAAGAATTTGTTGGTGATTGATTTTAGTCAACTGTGAGGGAGGGTCAGAAGTCAACCTATGCCTCAGGTTTCTAGTATGATAAACCAGGACAGAGAGTGTTGACATTCTTTGAGGTAGGGAACAAAGAAGAGACACAGGTTTGGATGTGTCTCTTCTTTTGGGGTTGGGAGTGAGGGAAATAAGGGTTCACCATCAGACACACTGATTTTCAGGTGCTTGCAGCAAATCCAAGGGAAATTGTCTAGTAAGGAGCTGGAAATAAAGGTTATAATTTCTGGAGACACATCCTGGAGCCACTCTCATATGGAAAGTAATTAAAGCTGTAAGAACTGATGTTTAGGGGCGCCTAGGTGGCTCAGTGGGTCAAAGCCTCTGCTTTTGGCTCAGGTCATGATCTCAGGGTCTTGGGATCAAGCCCCATATGGGGCTTTCTGCTCAGCAGGGAGCCTGCTTCCCCCTCTCTCTCTGCTTGCCTCTCTGCCTGCTTGTGATCTCTTTCTCTGTCAAATAAATAAATAAAATCTTTAAAAAAAAAAGAGTTGATGTTTAACAATGAGTATGCCATGGACATTTATGGTTTGCCTGCCAGCACATCTCCCTTGGTATTTTTTTTTAGTGCTTTGTACAGTCTCATCAACAGTGTGTGATTTGGGTGGGGGATTCCTCTCTGGCCCCAAGGATAGAATATGAGACTTAGGTTGAGGTCAAGCAAAAGGTCACATATAGCTGGTCACAATGATTAAGGTAGAAAAGTGGCAGCCTAAACTAGTTATTTAAGTGGGAATTGAAAAACTAATACTGGAACTACTGATTAAAACAAAACAAAAAAAGCTTTCTCAGCTCTATCCCACGGTCTAGAGACTAGAAAAATGTTAAACTAGGGCTACTGCAGCCATCTTGCCACCATGAGAATGAGAATCACTTAAAGCCTGAGAAAGAAGCAAACACAGACTCAAGATAAAGAAAACCTTTCTATTTATGTCATTTCAGCCCTCAATCCAGCCATGCCTGAAGGAAGACCTAACCTTGGACATTTAAATTATGTGAGCTAAAATACATATATATATATACACACACCTTTTTCTTCTTAAGCCAGTTTGAATTTTTTATGTCTGCATTAAAACAAGTACAGGTAGTCCTCCCTTTGCGTGGTAGCACGGGACCATAAAAATGCTCTTTCAAGCAGAAACTATTCAGGGATCTTAAAAAGCAGTAAGAAAAATTACAGTGGTCGGTGACCTTTAAAATGTTCTTGTTGGGGCACCTGGGTGGCTCAGTCATTTAAGCATCTGACTCTTGATTTTGGCTCAGGTCATGATCTCAGGGTCCTGAGACTGAGCCCCTAGTGCCTCGGGCTCTACACTGAATAGGGACTCTGCTTGAGATTCTCTCTCTCTCTCTCTGCTTACCCTCCACTTACATGCGTGTGCATTCTCTGTCTCTCCAAAACAAACAAACAAATAAATAAATCTATCTTTTTAAAATTTTATTTTATTTATTTATTTGACAGAGAGAAAGAGATCACAAGTAGGAAGAGAGGCAGGGAGAGAGAGAGGGGGAAGCAGGCTCCCTGCTGAGCAGAGAGCCCGAAGCGGGGCTCGATCCCAGGACCCTGAGATCATGACCTGAGCCAAAGGCAGAGGCCTTAACCCACTGAGCCACCCAGGCACCCCAAAAAATAAATATTTAAAAAATATATTCTTATCAAAACATTAAAAACAATTATTGTTGGTAAATAAAAATAATTATAAAATCAATATTAAGTACACAAAATTTTCAACATTAGAAACATTGAGAATTAAAGTGATTTATTTCTTTGTACAAAACTTATCAAAAGGAGTTTGAGTAGTTTTTGCCTTCTTTTTATGATGTGACCTAAGATACAGAGTGTCTTTTCTAGGCCTTGGTGAACTCTTGTATTCCTTTCTAAGTTTGGGTCAGCTTCCAACATTTTCTCTTTTGTACTTTCAGTACCGTGAAATTCTCTATGATTTCCTTTCCTTTGAGGGTTTTTGCCAGTGTTGCTTCCTCTGGGACATCATCCATGTTGTCCCAACCACTCTCCTCATTTATGTCGGTACATTTTTCTTCCTGACGGTCCTGTGGCTGCACGACTAGTCTCCTGGATAGTGACAGTGTCAATACTCCTACAGGGAGCTATTTCTTTTATAAATCCATTTACTTTCACTTTGAATTCTGCAAAATCATCCTAATTTCTGGAAACAATGAAATCAGCCTTTACTGGCAGTAAAAGGTTCTTACTTAGACTTCTTATAATTACTGTTTTCTTTCAATATAACACCTCACTCCAGTGTTTGGCCTAAATGCTGTTTAAACTGATTCAATATGTGTTTTCATTACAGTCTTCAATCCAAAGTAGAGGTAAACACTCTATTTCCACCATTTAGTGGATTTCTGTTCTGAGAACAACTTAAACAGTGTTGAAGCCACTTTACCTTGTTTTTCTTTGGTTCCTCAAACTTTTTCCAATGTTGTTCACTCAGTGGCTTCATGCAGCCCAGGACTTGTCCTATCTTCGCTTTGCTATCTCCTCCCAAATCTCCTAGTCACATCGTATTTTACTTCCAGTGTTATCTCTTTTAATTTCTTTGCTGCACTTTCAGGTTTTTCTATTATTCATTTTTGTAAAATATCACATGGGTTTATCACTGAGCGACAAGGAGGCAACCCAGCTCCAGGCTTTGCTGTCTGTGGATGACTAAATAACTGGTATGTAATAGCCAACCATCAACAGACTTTGAAAGAGGGGGTGTAGCTGGTCACTGATGTGTATCTATTATTTATCTGGGTCTTGTGGAGCTGGTTGTGAAGTTTATATTTTATGCACCTACAGTTCATATATAGTATAACCGAAATTTGAACCATGTTATCAGGATACTGATGTTATTTAACTAAACCGTGGTAAATAAAATTTGTGCGTTATCAGATCTGTTCAAAGCGATGACTGTCTTGCAGCCTAATGCAGTGATTAGGTAAGAAGAAAACAGAAGAAAGCCTGGAAGAGAACCCTAAGAAAAGCCAAGATTTACGGAGTGGCAAAAGAAGAGAAATGTGCACATTAACTTATAAAGAGCGACCAAAGAGGTAGGAGGAAAATGAGAAGCTTGTGGTATCACACAAAGCGAGAAATGAGATATTGCAATGCATTTTGAACTTCTTTAAACTGAAATATAATTCTCATCCCATGAAATTCACCATTTTTAAGATTTATTTATTTTAGTGAGAGTGAGAGAGAGAGAGAGAGAGAGAGCAGGTGGAGGGGCAAAGGGAGAGGGCAAGAGAGAGAGAATCTCTAGAAGACTCCCTGTTGAGTGTGGGGCCTGACACAGGTCTCCATCCCAGGACTCCGAGATCATGACCCGAGCCAAAATCAAGAGTTGGACCCTTAACCAAGTAAGCCACCCAGGTGCCCCCAAATTAACCATTTTAAAGTATATAATCCAGTGATCCAGTGGTGGTTTTTAGTATATTCACAAGGCTGTGCAATCATTACCACTATCTAATACCAGAGTATTTTCATCATCCCCAAAAGAAACTCCATACCCATTCACAGTCACCTCCCATTTTTCCCTCTTCCCAAACCCTGGACACTACTAATCGACTTTCTTTCTCTATAGATTTGCCTATTTGTGACATTTTTAATAAATGGGATTATATAACATATGCCCTTTTGCAGCTGACATCTTTTACTTAGTATAATTATACTTAGTATAATTATAGTCTTCAGGGTTTATCCATGTTGTAGCATCTATCTATACTTACTACCTTCTATGACTGCATCATACTCTATTGTGTGAATATACCACATTTATTTATTCATTTATTGGGTGATGGACATTTGAGTTGTTTCTATTTTTTGCAAATGTTTCGATGAATATTTGTGTAAAGTTTTTGTGTGAACATACTTTTTCAATTTTCCTGGGGATGTACCTAGGAGTAGAATTGCTGGGACACATGGTAACGAACTTTTTGAGAAACCACCAGACTGTTTCTGCAGTAGCGGTACCATTTTATATTCCCAAAGCAAAATATAAGGGTTTCCTCACTTCTTTTTTGAAAATCTTATATATGAATATTTCCTCTTATTTTATTCTGCTTATCTAATTTCTCATTTTATTTCACCAAGCATATTTCCTCCTTACATATTTGACTTCTGTATCCTACATTTGTTAAAGTTACTTCTACCTTTGCAAATAATACATTTTCTTCATACTGCAAATCACTTATGGCTCCTTTTCCCATATTGTATACAATTTATTTAAGCCATGCAGAGCATAAGGTCTCAAGTCATTTGTCCAAGCTGTTCATAACCACCAAAAACATTTCCAAAGTTGCTGCATAATAATCTTAGCAGTAAGTGATGCATAGTGAAGAAAATGGCCCTTTACCTCAAAAGAAATATCTCAGTGTGTCTCCCACAATTGGACTCTCATAATCTTCACTGAGGTATCAGTCTCCTAAATTTTCCTTGAATTTACTTCCCATCCTCTGGCATGTATGAACTTCCTTAATGCATCTAGAGTATCTGTCACTTCCTACATCCCACAGTTAACAACATAAATGCCATTGACATAGTAGATCAGCATGAGGTTCTATAGAGCAGTGAGATGATCATAGTCCTCGAAGGCTACATTACTGCATGTATCTGAAATAGAATGTGTCAAGGCAAGCTATTTCTGCTGTTCTTTGCTTATCAGGATAAAAAAGAAAAATTATCGGAATAGTAACTGGCTGCCAGGTATCAGGGTTGTATTGACTTACTAAAGAGATCACGTGAAATAACACCTACATTTAAAATCATCACTTGTTTAAATTTATAGTAACTCACTGACTTTCTCCAAGACTGATTGATTATCTGTGCAAAGTAAAAAAAAACAACAACAAAAAAACGTATTTTTTGTTTTTTGTTTTTGTATGGAGATATGACAGGAATCACTACCTAAGTTTGTTAGCACATGGATTCATTCGCTGAAGAGAGATCCAGGGTGATAGAGGCATTAACAAGATTAAAATTTATTTCTCCTTAAATACAAGTCTTTCTATAAGTATAGCTGGCATAATGGTACTCTCAGTGACCAGTTTCTTTTGTCTTATTCTTACAATTTCTCTAGAGAGGTACCTTGGTCTGCCTTCTAGCTGGCACAAAGGGGAAAAGGAGAAGGGGTAGATATATCACTTCATTATGATGACAAGATCCCCAGAAATTGCTCTTATCACTCCTACTCATGTCCCATTGATCAAAACTTAGTCACATTGCGATATATGGCTACAATATGGTAGAAAAATATTGACTTTTTCCTGGAGAGGCTGTTTTTCTAGCTAACATGTGGAGATACTACATCTGTGAGAGAAAAAGGGAGCATAACCATTGGGGGACAACTAGTAGCTGCTGCCATATCACCTTAATCCTTCCGAACCAGTGATGCTGGACTAATCTCTGCAGTTCCCTCAGTGCGCAGCTTTGCTTTGGGTAAGATCAGGAAGTTCAAGATGTTTGTGTAACCCTTTGTAATCCCACAATAATGCTCATTTTGGGGGTCAGGGAGCCAACCTGGATATTCAGTCATCTCTATGGAAATATGGAAATAACCACAGTATGGGTTTGCAGACCCATAGGTACTACTGAAGCAGAATTTGGCCCCCAAAATCTAATTGTCATCTCACCTTCATATGTCCCCATTCTGCCAGGTAGATCATAATTACATCCTGAACTGTTACTTCAGGGTCAGGGGACAATAATCCCTGGAAAAATCCAGCTATTTCTCTTTTCCAACTACCCAGTTACCTTGGTAAATAGTTGAATATCCTTTTGGAAAAGGATGAAGGATTTATAAGATGTACTTTTGATTATATTACAAGGTCTTCCTTCAAGGTTGGCTGGTTTCCTCTACATTCAAAGAGCAGTGGGTTTGGGGATAGACTCAAGTTTAGAAATTGATTGAGAAGCCATGGTGATACCTTGGTGACCTGTGATAAGCCTCTATTAAGTGTTATCATTCATTCATTATTACTGTTGCTATTAACCTGACCTAATTCATTCCTAGGGAATCCCATGAAAGGTTAAGATACCACTAAGGATTTTTCTTTTAAATCTCCACAATCGCCACTCCAGCTCTGCTGCACATTATGGTTAAAATTCCACTTTGCTTCTGGTTTTTATATGATGCTCCCTGGCCTGTCACCCTAGAAACCCATCATCACAATTGCTATCAAGGATCCGGTTCAATAGTAACATCACCCTCCTTCCTTTCCAGCCTGAAGAGGGGATTTTTAAAAGATATTGTTGGTTCCAAATCAATACATACAGTGCTGCTGGTTATAGTTAGGCATAGTGAGATGGTCATCAAGAAGGTTGCAGATAGTGAATTCACTCTGATCTTTTCTGCTTAAAACTTTGGATTGCTGGATTGCTTTTTCTGTCCTTTCAGGAAATTTTTTTGTATTTCAACTTCATGCCATGTAGGTGACTTTTGAATGTACATTTTATTCACCCTCTGAGCACTATTCCATGAGGCTTCACCAGCACCTTGAGTCCTGAATAATTAATAATTATAACAGTATCCCTAAATTCAATCTGATCTGAAGTAGTGTTCTATCCTCCCTAGATTAGTATGTTCAGAATCTGTTTCCACACATTTGCCAAGCCATTTACGAAAATAACAAACAAAACCTTGCAATTATTTGCTGGCCTTCTGCATGTGCCATTGCTCTTGTCTCACCTGCTGGGGTCTGACACGTTCATCCGTGAGAGGCAATGAGAAGTGGAATGAGTGGGGCAAGAATAGAATTTCTGTTCTCTTGCAAGTTGATTACTTCAGGCAAGCTCTTAAGCAAATCCACATCAGCCTCGCTGGATATGGCAGGAGGAGGTGCTGTAAGTTGGACATCAGTTGGACATGGGGAGACTCTCAGCATGACTGGAGGATTCAGAGTAGTTGGAGCCACCTCAGTCCTCCTCAGGACATTATAATTCTCAGTTTTTGCTCCTTTACAAAAGAGATCTGCAGGTGGTTGTCATGAAATGTTGAGAACCTTTAGTGGTTCTTAAATATTACCATGAGTCAAAATCACATTGAAGACTTCTTCAAACATAGGTGTCTGGGCCCCACCCCCAGAGTTTGTTTTAGTAGTTCTAGAATGAAGCCCAAGAAATGCCTTTCTTAATGAGTTCCCAGTAGTCACTTAGGCTACTGACCCAGGGACCACATTTTGAGCATTACTGCTCTACCTTGTAATTCAGCAACCTATCTTTGGTATCTGGCTATAACAGTTCTGTAGTCACAAATGATTGCAATTTCTTTTAGAGAGATCAGAAATTCCTAGCTGTTTGACTGTTTCTCGAGTAATTCCATGTTCTTTCTTGAAGTTACTCTGTATAGTTAATGGAAGACAGCCCAACTCTTTATCCCTTGTATTCCTGTGCTCCTGGGATGGTTAATTGCAGTAGCTACTGAGTGTGCCATTTCATTCCAGGTGACCACAGGTGAAAAGTTAACTAATCTATTATTGGGTGTCATGAATTACTGTCATCTTTTAAAAGCTTTAGCCCAATCATATGTACATATATATTTTTTCATTTCCTGATCACATATTCCCATCTTTTAAATACTCTATTTTCCATAAACCCTTCTGGTACCAATTACTAAATAAGAAAGAGTTTTTAATGACAGATAACGTAGTCAACACTACCTGGAGTCTATACAAATGGATTTCATAATGGTCATAGAAAATTCAGAGAAACATTATGAGACCTGACAAAAAGCTGTAACCTAAGAATTCCAGGTGAGAGATACAACAAAAAATTGTATCACCGAAGTAGGCTATTAAGAAAGATACTGCCTTTCTAGACTCAGAAAACTAACAAATAAAAAAGCCCCACCACATCTGCTGGCTTCAGATTATTGCATCAGAATTTGTGCCAACCAAATAAATCCTCTGTCCTCTGACTCCCTCATGTAACTTTGTTCTAAATTAAGGACTACTGCATATGAATACCAGGACACATACCACATCTTAGGGAGTGTAGGAAACATTTTTCATTTATTCCTTTGTGGTGGCTCTCCAGCCTTCTCACTCCAGAAGAGCATGCAAAAAGGGAACAAGATTAGGTGCTGAGTGAACCAACCCATAGCATCTGCTACAGGTAGAGCCAACCCATCGATGCTGCTACAGCATCTGCATGTATTTTGCGTGACTGTGCATGGCTGGCTGAAAGAGAAGAAGAATGGAGAGAATCATAATGCTGAAGAGAAAGTGGAATCACAACATGCTGGGCCACAAAGTTTCCCAAATATATGCTTTTCTTCATATTGAATTAAATTGGTAGTCGAGTAATCTGAATACAAGTAAAAGTAAAAAGTAAAGGAGCTCCGCCCCTTCTTAGATATGTAACTTCAGCAAGTTACTTAACTCCTGTTTCCTTATCTATAGAATGTCAACAATGATGAATATGATAATACCTGTTCATAGAGCTGTGGAGGACGACATGACATAACTTTTCGGTATCATTTAGCACAGTCCGTAACACGTACGTACTAGTTTAATATTTATTATGAGGTGTAGCTACGATTTCAAAATTCTTGATATACTTGTAAGGGTGGGATATTGATGGAAAGTCTCACCTGAACAGATATTTTTGATTAATCAAAGCATCCATATCCCTGAGTAATCTGGAAGAAATTGAATTTTTTCAGAATAGTGTATCATTTAACTATTGCTACATGGCAAACCACCCTAAAACCTAGTAAATTAAGGGAGCAAACTATTGTTTCTCATGTATCTCTGGGTCAACTGAATACTTTTGTTGATCTGGGCTGTATTTGTCGAGATTCTTAAAAGCCCTCCTTTCTGTTCTTGTGGACCCTGGTACACCTCCAAGTACATTGCTTCAAAACTGATGGTTTATAGAACTCTCTTCCTTGTGTACTAATTTTGATGTTTGATTATATACAGTGGTTTGTAGATACTCATATAATAAAAAATAAGAAATCAAAATAGCCAAAACTGTCAAAATCTAATTGCTAAAACTAATATTGAAGTATTTATGAACATAGGTTTATAATCTTCAATAGAAAAATGACTATTTGGTTATTGTCAATGAAAGAATTCTATTGCATGGAAAACATAAATAATTTGCCAGTTCAATTATAAATATAAAAAACAACAAATTCCCATAGACTATGTCCTATAATTAAGAAAAATTTTGCCTAAACTGGTAGTTTATTCCGACACTCAAGGATAACCTGAAAAGTTATATGGGAATTGAGAGAAGGCAAGGCTTTACTGACCAGATCAGGGGCTAAATGGGAAAAAGGTTCCAAGATGACACATGCACATATGTATGTGAAGAAGAGAGCAGACAGAGGATATTAGTGAGTATATATGTGTATGTAAAACTAAGAAATACTAACATTTGATGTATAAATAACCCCAAAGACCACATCCGGTGTGCTTTCTGAAATAGAAAACTTTTACAACATGGTTTCTGTAAAGCTGACAAAGACTTTCTTCAAAGAAGGAAAAAATGGTACTTTATTTTTCTGCTTTTAAACTATGCATTTGGAGCACCTGGGTGGCTCAGTGGGTTAAGCTTCTGCCTTGGGCACAGGTCATGTTTTCGGGGTCCTGGGATCGAGCCCCCGCATTGGGTTCTCTGCTCAGCAGGGAGCCTGCTTCCCCCTCTTCCTCTGCCCTCTCTGCCTACTTGTGATCTCTTTCTCTCTGTCAAATAGATAAATAAAATCTTCTTAAAAAATTTAAAAAATAATAAACTGGGCATTTGATGTATCTCCTTGTCAGCTACCCAGATTGAAACACATATATTATTGACTTTTGGAATATTTTCATGTTTAGAAGCTAAGAAGATCATCAATAAGTTAATCATGTTAATAAGAGATGCCCATTACAGCTTTTCCCTTTTCCCTCTCTCCAACTACATGTGAAAGTACTCTTTTAGACAATGAGTTTGCTAAGGAACAAGGACTAAGCTGCAATGAAATAAGATAGTTTTTCCAAATAAAAACAAAAATCTTTGATTCTTTATTAAAGGCTAAAATAGCAATATGGTAAACAAGGATTATTTGTTTTGAGCTAGATATGTCCAGAGTCAAAACAATTTGAGGACTTCAAGAAAAACAAATTTTAGTGTAATTATTGAATAATGAAGTTTCAATGAGAATGTATATTCCTATGATGTAGAATGACTTCTTTATATGATTTCCTCTGACTTGATCAATTCTCATCAATTGGTTCACTATAAAATTTGAATGGATATAACTGACTGAATTACTGGTTATCATTTCCCCATTCTTATTTCCAGAAAGACTCAGCAATTTATAATATAGTTGTATTTATTAATGTTATTTTTAGATTAATTGAATGATTAACATCAAGCTTAAATTAAATTAAAATTAAATTAAAGCGTGTGTTTGTGTGTTTATAAAACATAACTTATAAATAAATCTTGGTCTTCTTTTATTGGTACAATGTAGTGGCTAAAAGGTACAAGTTTTGGAGTCAAGTAGACCTGACATTGGGCATATTACCTGACCTACATAAGCCAAATTTTTCTCAACTGTCAATGAGAATATCATAGTTGTTAACTCAGTGCACCTGAAATGTCTTAAGTGCCCATTAAATTTGTACTGTTGTTCTATTACCTGCTTTGCAAAGCAGGCAGAACTGTTAGATTGTAATTTTTTAATTAGTTCATAAATTCTTAATGAATTAAATTAAAGTCAGCATGTTACTTCTGAGGAAGCCAACAATAGTCCCACAAGGTTGTAAAGAATCATGGTTTTTTAGTGGCCATTGGGTAATTTGTGTGAAACTACACTGTGGTTTCAGGGTAGTCTTTCTAAGTCTATTGAAATGTGCTCTCTAATTTCCTCTGCAACCAGCCTGATTCGAGTACCATCATCTCCTGCTAGGAAAGCTGCAATAGTCTCTTTATACCCAACCCAGCCTCTATGCAATCAGATTTCTATACTGTGGTTAAAACGATCTTCTAAAAATGTAAATCCTACTCAAGTCTCATTCATACTGCTCCCAGCAGTTCAAAGCTCTTCAGTGGAAAGCAGGTTCTGGGACCTGTCTTTCTTTTTGCTACTTCACCTCTTACCATTATCCCTCCTCTTTTTAGTGTTATGGTGAATGCTTTTAGGTTCTTAAACTTCCCAACCCGCTCTTGCCCTTTACATATATTCTTTCCCCTGCCTGGAACACTCTCACCCACACCAGCCACCTCCACTGGGTAACACCGTTCTCATTGCCTCAGGTATGCTAATGTAGGGAGCCCTCCCACATTAGTCTTTTGCCAGTCCTTTGTCTTCAGTCTTATGCACTTGTGGGTTTTGTTTTCCTTTCTTGCACTTATCTCAAGTTAGATGGGTTCATACTCGCTTATGAGTGAATCTTATTCACTATAGATATCTCTATAGTGAATCTCTATATCTCTAGATATCTATATATCTCTATATATCTCTCACAAAGAGATAGAGAAAGTCTATCTCTTTCCTAGATAGAAAGCTTTGAGAAAGCAGACTAATGTCTGTTTTCATGTATGCCTAGCACCTAGCAGTACAGTGCTTAGCACATAGTGACACTTGATATAGATTGCAGAATACATTTATTACTCAGTGAAGCAGGCAGTTTCTGAAAGGAGAGGAATGAAGAGACAAGCTCTCCAAAAATAAACTAAAGCCACTTTAGAGTCTTTGCTTAGTCCCATCCTGGCTCTCTACATAGCCTCTATATCCCAGCATTATGAACCAATGTGAAAAGATAGGACTTTTTCTTCTCCCCATCAGAGATGATCAATCTTTTCAAGCCATATGAGGTAGGATCTGAATGCAAAGGAGGAAAAAAAAGCCACTTTTTATTTAATAGAGGGCTGCTTTAAATCATATATCCCTCTCTCAAATTAATTTTTTTAGTTCCTTGAAAAAAGTTCTCCATGTCTAAGATAAATAGATAAAAAGTCTACAAGATGCTTTCTCCCTGAACCATCAAAGCATCTGAAAGTTTCAGTAAATGATGGTTAGAGAGAGAACCTCCCTGGAGGCTGGACCCTCTTTGTCTCTAGCCACAAATGCCACCAACTCAGGACCAGTCTCAAAGGCATCTCAGGCAGAGAGATTGTAATCTGCATAATACAACTGCAACAGAGCATGGTGCTCCAGCCTCCATCCAAAATATAACTCCCTTAGGCTTTATTCATCTCTGAATGTCAATATCAAGTACTCATTTTTTTTCTTCTGTGCCTTGTTACTTTGCAAGTGCTGTAGGTAAAGGCATCAAGTAACATTTCTCTCTCTCTATCTATCTCTATCTCTTAAGATGCATGAATTTACAGATTCCTTTCAACAATAAGTGTGGACCAGAGAGAGTATAAAGGTGCTTAGAGCACCTGAGGGGACTTGGAAAGATGTCTTCAGTGGCTAGAAAACAGGAACATGTAAAGGGTTGCTGAAGGGCACCACAGATGCCAGGGCCTAATTTATAATCTTGGCAATATTGGCTGTAATCTGCCTCATCAATTAAACAGACGTCAAAGAAAAGAGAAAAAGTTATGTAGAAGCTCATATAGTTACCAATGGGTAGAGGAGAATTTGTCTTACATCAGTCAACTATGGATGCCTCACCTCACAGCTTCTCACCACATATTAGGATCATGAGGGCGGCCAATTCCCTTTGAGATAACTCTCAGCATTCATACTCCTTTCCCTTATGCTTTTCTGCTCCCTTTTCTTCTTGTAGAGCCAGCTTGCCTGCTTAGTGAAAGAATAAGTCAATGAGTATGAGTGATAAAAGTCTCAGATCATCAGATCATCTCACAGTGGAGCAAAGATCTCACAGGAGGAAAACAGACAGACGTATTTCTTCATAACCTGGTAAGTCATTTTTAAAATCTAGTCCCATTACAAGTAGATCCTGTTATAAATCATTGTTTGTAAAATGCCTAGAGCTTGGGCACATTTGTGTCACTTAGGTATGTACATATGTATTTAAGTATTTATCTGTTTATTTATTATTAGAGCCTAACTTCATAATCAGATTGTCCTGTTTGGGCCCCAAAAGTGGTTTGTCACTGAATAAAAGTAATTTCCCATGGCAGGTGCTCCCAGCAGGTGGCTGCTCACAGTACCTGCATCAAAAAGGTAGATTTAGTCAGAGATTTTATTTTAATATGAAATCTGTATTACAGCCTGAGCCACTACTGGGTGATGTGCCAAAATTCATGTCTGCAGCATGATTTATTATGTGAAAATACCACAGAACTAATCAGTTGAGTTACTAATTAATACAAATCTGCATTTTTTGCATAAGCAATTAGTGCAAAGAGAGAGCAGTGAAAGAGGAAGTTTGACTCCTTTAATCTCAGTGCCTACTCAAGCAGAAAGACCCACCAGGGCCAAACTCCAAGATCTACATTTGGAATTTCCCCCCTTTGATTAGTTAAAGACATAAAAGGTCAAATTATCAATATTTAATTCAGGTGAAAATATATTTGTTAAAGAAAGAAGAAAACATTTTATTTAATGAAAGTGAGACTCTGTAAATTCTTGAATCAAAAATAATTATATTTTCCATTTCAGTAAAGTCTGAATAATATTTAATAAGGATTCTAATTGCTAACAATAATGACATTTAAAAATTACATCAATATTGGGGGGGAGGGGTGTGCGGCGTATGTTTCTAAGATGTTCAAATCACCAAAGCTGCTTGTTCTTCTGAGTCACATCTCTACTAGATTTTTCCCAGTATGTTGTGGATATAATGTGTTTAAGGTGCAAAATTCTAAATCTAGTATTTAGATAATGTGGCTCACCAAATCTGAGCAAATAATGCCATTTAACGTCAGTTGGTTTTTTTCCCCATTAATTTAATAGAAATTGTTCATAATATGAAATAACTTGAGTGTTGAAAGAGTGATGGCAATGTAAAAAGATTTCTATCATCAATAAAATGTACACTCCACAGGATAAAAGCAAAATTAAAAATATTTTCAGATGTTTTATTATTTCTGTGCACAGCAAATAAGAGTTCATTTTGATTTTGATGCTGTGTGGCAAACAAGTACAACTATCTTTCCAAAAGTTATTCAGTATATCATTTCTTTGTTTCAGGCTTGCCAGTTCAATTGATAATTTAAGCCCTTCCCTCGCCCCTAAACCTGGATATCTAGTTTTCCAGGAAACTTATTCAGAAAAGAAGGTGGCTAATTAAATGCAGATTTACAGGGCTCTCTCATTAAAAGTTCGCATGTGGTGGTCAGTGGTTTTGTGAAAGAAGGCAAATAAGCAAAAGCAAAAGCTCCTGAAAGGGCTTTTTTGAATCTGAGTACTGAGCATTTCAAGGCCGCGAAGTGGGAATTGTCCACGGTGCTGATACCTTGAGGAAACTATTTTTCCTACAAGCTGCCTGAGGGCTCTAAACTCTGCTTGCCTCGCTTCTGTGCAGTCCAGGAACTTGCCTGGTCTCCTCCCACAAGCCCGCAGCAGCCATTGTTCAGAGGATGCTTAGGCGTCGTCGGTGTTCTTCTGCTCTCGGTACCGGCAGCTACAACCAGTTACTGCGGCTTGTCTGCTTTCTGCTTTCCGTTAAGGCGAAGGTTGGCAAAGACGGGGCGCTTGTGAGTTACCCAACCAGCCCACGGTCCCCTTTAGACCTCAAGCTGTTGCTCAAGGCGCTCGAAACAGACACGCGCCCTCCGTTTACTTTCTCTACCTGAGAACAGGAGCCCCCTGTGTGTGAACACGAGCACACACACTCCTGCACACACACACACTTAACTCACGTAACTCAACACACTCGCTGACACAAATCACGTACACATCCACACACTCTCACATTCACAGAGTCACACACATTCGTACAATCATGTACACACTGCCATTCAAACAATCTCACACACTCTTTTACATTCATATTCAGATTCACACACACTTGTACACTTAAGCATACTCACACAGAGCATCTAACGCACGAGGCCTTGGGCAATCATGTAGGTGACCTACGCCTGCCACAATGCTCAGAGCTGCGTTGATTTTACATTGTGGATATGCGTGTTGGATGGTTTAAGAAAATCCCCTCATTTCTGACCGAGAATCAGAGACAAGGTCCCTCTGAGCCCTGAAGGCGCCGTAAGGGGAGCCACCCAATCCCCGGCGGGACAAGGAAGACGTAAATAATAAATAAAAGAGCACAGGCAGGCCGAGCCCGGGAGGCCTGGTACTAAATCACTTCCCAAATCACAGCCGGGTTGTGCTCCATCCAATAGCTCTAAGCGATTTGTGGGGCTGGGGGCTGGAATCAATTTTTTTTTCCGTTCTCGCAGGTGCAATATGAATCAATTATCTTAATTAAGATTATGCCGCAAGCCCAGGAGATTTGGGGAGGACGGGTTTTGCGCTCGGGGCGACGGCGAGGCATTTTAATAGCTTCTCTCTTGCTCCCGGCTTTCCCCCCGCCGCCTGGCTGTCGAGCCCGGGCAGCTCCAGCCTCTGGCCAGGACCTGGGCGCCCAGTGGGCTCCCCCGAGGCGTAGTCGCAAACCTGGCGCGGCGCAAGCGAAGTGGGGGTGAACCCGTAACATTCCCCTCTGGGTTTCCATAGGCTCCTGAGCTGCCGGGCCTCTAAAAGACCCACCTACAGCTTTCAGGCCCTAGGCTTCTTTGGCCCCGGCGCTCTACGTTGTCATCCGCCCCGAAGCTTCCCACCACTCCCGCTTCTGGAAGGGGATGAGGCCAGGACACACCACCCTCCTGGGAGGGGCAGGGAGAGGACGGGGGTGCCGCTCGAGGCCGGCGAGGCCACCCGGGCTACACTTGATTCTTTCATTGAACGCAAGCCTCCCTTTGCAAGAGCAAGCATCTGTTTCCGCGAGAAACAGGTCACCGCCGGGGACGCCGGCCCTGCCCCAGCTCTTTATCTAGGCCCGGTGAATGCGTCGAACACCCCACCCCCACCCGCGCCGCCAGCTACACTCTTCCCACTCCCTACATCCCGATCACACGCCTCCATCTCGCCTCCCCCCGCCCCAAACATAGTGCCACAAGCCTCCCTCCCCCCAATCTCCCCGCCCAGGCCACACTCCCTTCTCCCCACCCCCGCCACACGCCTCCTCCCGCCCCCCTTCCCGCCGGCGCTCCTGCTGCCGCTTTAACGGCCGGGACCGCCCGGCCCGCGCCGCGCGCTCCAAGCAGGGACCCGGGGGGCGACAGATTTGGGGCATTGCTCGAGGGCAGTGAGTCATGAAAGCCGCTTTTGTTACCCGCGCGTGCGGTTCGCGTGCCGCTCAGCAGCCTGCAGCGCCCAGTGGGGACCGGAGCTGGAGAAGTACCGCTAACTGGCAGCGCGGGCAGAGGGAAAGGGCGAGAATTTAGGCAGTTGGGAGGAGAAAAGTGTGCAACTGTCGAAACAAAGTCCAAAGAGGGAGAGGAAAATAAGAAGGCGGGGGCGGCGACTATGCCTCCTACCGATCCCCACAGCGCCCGCACTCCCTCCTCTTCCAGCGTTACCACCACCACCACCACCACCGTACTCTGGCCTCGCTTTCTGGCCTCGTCTCTTCTCAACAATAAGCACCTCAATCTAGGTCCACTCTGCAGTTCTCCCCTCAGGGACTGACTACTCGGCTGCCGCCTCGGGGAGGTCCAGCCTGGGCTCTCACGTCGCCAAGATTCCCTCGCTGGGGGATTGACATTCCCCGCGCAGAGGACGGTTTGCTCTCAAGCTCTGTGGGCCATGAGGCTCCTTAAGAGCCAGTGAGACCGAATCTCGCCAGGTCCCTGGAACATCCCAGAGTGGCCTTTTCTTTGTACAAATCGCAGGCCTGGGAGAACGTCGCACACTGGGATCAGGGGTGAATTTATTAGAAGGAAAGGGAACGAACGGGTCGACTAATTTCTGCACTTTGCGCATTTGAGTGCGGGAAACACCCAGTCCTTTTCTGCCCTGGAACATCTGGTTCCACCAAGAATCTCCTCCATTCTACAGGATGTCGCAAACTGAGGAAGTTTCCGCTTCCCCGGGGAGGAAGGATTCCCTAGGTCATCCCCGGGTCTTTGGGCAGCTAGAGCCATCTCTTCCCTTGCCTCTAACATTTCCCCTGGAGCTCTTCTAAGATCGAGAAGGGAGAGCCAGGGCGCGAGTTGCACATTCCCGCCGCACTGTGGGGCGCTGCCGGGGAGTGGGGAGTACTTGGTCCGCCTGCAGCACGTGTCCTCAGACCTGTGAGTTGTGGACCCGCCTTAACTTCGATGCCCACTGAGTTTTAACCCATCATTGATGATACAGGTGGTGCAGGGGTAAATAGTGAGACTAGGCTCCTAGGTGAATTATTTTACATTCTTCTGTGCTCTTTGTATACTGACGAGTGAATGCAGAAAAGCAAAAACTCCTTGCAGCTCTGCTCTTGGAAACTCAACATAGCTCACATCAGGCTTTCAGTGGGCGGAGAAGGTTGCAACCGCCACCTTCCAGACCCCAGCAATCTCCTTAGGACCCTCTTCCCTCTCCACTGTGTTGCCCCTCCAGTTCCCAGAGGCACCTAGCTTCAGCCGGTGGACCCTGACATTGTTTGCAAACTTGAGGGGCTTTTAGAGGGATTGCCTTTAAATAAACAATCCAAGTTGGATGGATTCACTTGAAGGGGCCATGGGTCTGGGAGAGATAAGGTGTTAGTTAATGGAGGATTAGAGACTAAGCTGGTGGAGAAGGAATGGAAAAGATGGGATATGTCTTGGTAGGAATGAATAAATTAGAGAATCACCATTCAAACACAAATATAGCTCCTTCAGAATTAGTTGAGAATCTCTATTATCTTTGCTTGATGTACAAGTTGGAGGTGGCATCGAGTCAGTGTCTTTGAGGTCTGGAGGAGTCATGGCCATTAACCCCTTCCAGAGTTGTGCTAAAGGCCTTTCTTGAAAGAGGAATGAAAAGAATCATTTAGCATATGCCTTTTGAGAAGGCTTGTCTGAACCAAGTAGGTACTTACAGGCCTGAGAGTGTGGAATGCCAGCCTGTGGCAAGGAGCAAGGTGCATAGGATGAGGGCATCCTTTGTAACAATCCAAGCGCCTTGGCAAATAGGCAGAATCCAAGCATGGGAGGAGTCCCCCAGCTTTCACACAGAGAGTTCTGAGGCTGAAGGAGCCAAGGCCTGAGCGCATGGACTAGCTTGCACTGAGGACCAGGACTTCTGTGGGGAAGTCTCCAGAACAGAGGTAGCTAAAGGTGGAGGCACGCAGTTGCATTATGTATAGTGGAGTAGTGAAAGGTGCAATATTTCCAGACTGTCGAGGATGGGAGTGGGCGATACAATTAAGGAGGCTAGAGAACTAGCATCAAAGCTGAGTTTACAGATGAAGCCATTTTCACATGGAGTATATGTTTTTTTAACGGTTTGGTGGAGATGAGGAAGAAGCCACCCTTTGGCGCCAATAAGCAAAGCGTTTGCCAAGTGGAGGAAACCCAGAGATGGACAACGCAGAGAGGGCAGAAAGTCTTGGTGCTCTGGAGACCAAAGCCTGGACGAGGCATCCAACGGAGTCAGGACGCTTCCCTGCACGCCTCAGTCTCCAGGCTTTGGCCTCTTTCACCTCTGCCCTACTTCCCGCCCCAACGCGGGCCGCTCACTCTGATCTAAAGCCAGTCAACGTTAGCTTTCCCGCTCCCTTCCCTCAATTTTCCTCCCCCCATGCTCCCTCTCCCTTCTGCCGCCTGAAAGGGTTAATCTCTCCTGCGGGTAAAAACAGGTCCGCGGAGTCTCTAACTGGCGACAGATGGGCCACTTTCTTCTGGCCACAAAGGGGCCGGAATGGAGCGCTCCGCGGCATACAAATGGGCAGGTCACGTGGTTCCCGGCTCCTGGCTGGACCGGGAAGACCATATGGCGCATGCCGGGGAGGAAGGAGATGGGGCGGGGGTAGGGGTGGGGGTGAGGGTAGCTGGAGTCGGAGGAGGGTGGCAGAGGAGCAAGGCTGACGGGGCGGGCGGTGGGGGAGGGCGCAAGGGAGCGCTCAGCCTGGACGCGTGCGCAGGCGCCAGGCGCAAGGACCTGCTAGCCGCTCGGCTCCCGGCCCCGCCTGCGCTCAGCATCACCAACCCGCCTATATAACCTGAGCGCCCGCGCGGCCGGGAAACGAGGAATTCGCCCCACGCAGAAAGCACGGGATCCGGAGGCCCCAGGGTTATGAGACCATCACTGCTCAGGACCTACTAACAACTGCAGGTAATTACAATTCTTTCAATTTTGCCTGGGAATAAAAGCAGTAATTGAAGACCGGATGTACCTACACATATTCTGAACGAGTGTATTTGCGAGCGTGTGTATGTGTATTGAAACAGGCACTCCTCCTCATGATTGCAGGCAAATACGCACACATTTCGGCTCACGTCACTTAAATAGCCACCGCAGGCTTTCTAATTAAAAAATATATATATATATATATATTTTAGGTGTTGGTTTTTGAGGAGGGGGAAATTATAGGAGCATCCTTGGATTTTTAAAATAATGCACAGTAACTCTGATTGTTTGCTAGCGGCGATTTCAAAGTCATGAAACCAAATAACTACTTCACTTTCTCACTTCTTCCAGTAAGGAAAAAAAGAAAAAAAAGAAAAGCCCTGTTAGGAGATTTGTTTTGTGTGCATCTACTTTATGCACATTGGAAGTGCCAACTTACTTTTTCAGTGAATAAAAGGGGCATTTGATAGCCAAAGTATACACACCCCGGAAAATAATCCCATTGACAGTTTAGTTGGTGGGGGTGGGGGGGAGTGGGGAGAAGGAGAGAGGAACCAACTCCTGCTACCTGTTACTGCTCCAGAGGCTGCCAAGTCCCCAGCAGCCACTGCAAAAGCCAGAAATTCAGTTGTCTCACTAAAGGCTTTTTATTTTCTTTATTAGAAGCGGCAACTTCCCTATTGCCCATCGTTGACCATTATAATTATTCATTCTTTTAAAGAGAGGTTTGAGGCGAAGTTTGAAAAGCCCCAATAAAGAGCGGGCGGCTCTTTCAATGGGCTGTTTATTAGAGAGGAGCCTTCCGCACCTGATCCCAAGTGCGTGGAAGGGCGCTCTGCACGGTGCCCCCAGCCCTGGTCATGTAGCTAGCGCTTTTGTACAAGGTGGAAATTCAGCAGAGGAACAGTGGTGGGAGGCGAGAAAAGAAAGGCGAGGGTGGGATGGAAGACCCCTGTCCACTTTTGTTGCCAAATGTTTCGTTAATGGTGAAATAATTTGGTGGAAACTACTTTTTCTCCGCCATGCATTTGCTCTTCAATCTCTGGTTAGTATAATCTTCTTAAAAATCACTGCCACCGTTAGTAAATTACGTAAGGGCTCTTCAACAGTAATCGCTAAGTACAAGAAGCCAGGGCAGAGAAGGGAACAAACAAAACTGCGATTTTCAAACTCATCATTTTTTTGGAGTTGTGAGTGACTTTGAACTCATGCAGATAAACGTGAAGTAGTCAGTGGAAAAAACAAACATGCAGTCGAAATGTATGCTCATTTTCACACATATTATTCTGCCACATAATCACCATAAACACACTTTCACCAATCACTAGGAAACATACAGGAGTGTACATATACACATATTTACTCTCTCCCACACCTCCAGCCCTGCCCTATGTGTCAGCGGGGCACACACACGCCATTATAAAACATAGCTTTTAACTTTTTCTTAGGAGCATCCATTTTGTAATGAGCTGGTACTTCTCTTCACGTGCATTTCTACAAGGTTAGGGAGTGGGAGAGGAAGGCTTAGGTAGTTTTTGAATGTAGCGTTTTCCTCCTTTTCTTTCTGTTCCTCTCTCCCCCCTGTTGAATGTAGGAAACCGAAACATGACCAAATCATACAGCGAGAGCGGACTGATGGGCGAGCCTCAGCCCCAGGGTCCTCCCAGCTGGACAGACGAATGTCTCAGTTCTCAGGACGAGGAGCACGAGGCAGACAAGAAGGAGGACGACCTCGAAGCCATGAACGCGGAAGAGGACTCACTGAGGAACGGGGGAGAGGAGGAGGACGAAGACGAGGACCTCGAAGAGGAGGAAGAAGAGGAAGAGGAGGATGACGATCAAAAGCCCAAGAGACGGGGGCCCAAAAAGAAGAAGATGACCAAGGCGCGCCTGGAGCGTTTTAAGCTAAGGCGCATGAAGGCCAACGCCCGGGAACGAAACCGCATGCACGGGCTAAACGCGGCTCTGGACAACCTGCGCAAGGTGGTGCCCTGCTATTCCAAGACGCAGAAGCTGTCCAAAATCGAGACGCTGCGCCTGGCCAAGAACTACATCTGGGCTCTGTCGGAGATCCTGCGTTCGGGCAAAAGCCCTGATCTGGTCTCCTTCGTACAGACTCTCTGCAAGGGCTTATCCCAGCCCACCACCAACCTGGTTGCCGGCTGCCTGCAGCTTAATCCTCGGACTTTTCTGCCTGAGCAGAACCAGGACATGCCTCCGCACCTGCCTACGGCCAGCGCTTCCTTCCCTGTGCACCCGTACTCTTACCAGTCGCCGGGGCTGCCCAGTCCGCCCTACGGTACCATGGACAGCTCCCACGTCTTCCACGTTAAGCCGCCGCCGCACGCCTACAGCGCTGCGCTAGAGCCCTTCTTTGAAAGCCCCCTGACTGATTGCACCAGCCCTTCCTTTGACGGACCCCTCAGCCCGCCGCTCAGTATCAATGGCAACTTCTCTTTCAAACACGAACCATCCGCCGAGTTTGAGAAAAATTATGCCTTTACCATGCACTATCCTGCAGCGACCTTGGCAGGGGCCCAAAGCCACGGATCAATCTTCTCGGGCGCCGCTGCCCCTCGCTGCGAGATCCCTATAGACAATATCATGTCCTTCGATAGCCATTCACATCATGAGCGAGTCATGAGTGCCCAGCTCAATGCCATCTTTCATGATTAGAGGCATGTCAGTTTCACCATCCCCGGGAAACGTACCCACTGTGCTTACAGTGACTGTGGTGTTTACAAAAGGCAGCCCTTTGGGTACTATTGCTGCAAAGTGCAAATACTCCAAGCTTCAAGTGATATATGTATTTATTGTCGTTACTGCCTTTGGAAGAAACAGGGGATCAAAGTTCCTGTTCACCTTATGTATTATTTTCTATAGCTCTTCTATTTTAAAAAAGTAATACGGTAAAAAAAAAATGCACCACAAATTTGGTGTAGCTGTATTCAGATCATATTAATTATCTGATCGGGATAACAAAATCACAAGCAATAATTAGGATCTATGCAATTTTTAAACTAGTAATGGGCCAATTAAAATATATATAAATATATATTTTTCAACCAGCATTTTACTACTTGTTACCTTTCCCATGCTGAATTATTTTGTTGTGATTTTGTACAGAATTTTTAATGACTTTTTATAATGTGGATTTCCTATTTTAAAACCATGCAGCTTCATCAATTTTTATACATATCAGAAAAGTAGAATTATATCTAATTTATACAAAATAATTTAACTAATTTAAACCAGCAGAAAAGTGCTTAGAAAGTTATTGTGTTGCCTTAGCACTTCTTTCCTCTCTAATTGTAAAAAAAAAAAAAATTGCACAATTTGAGCAATTCATTTCACTTTAAAGTCTTTCCTTCTCCTTCAAATGAAAACCAGATCCATAACTCTTAAGAGGATAAAAAAAGAGAGAGATGTAGTCCCTATCAAAACATATCAATTCAACACATTACTTGCACAAGCTTGTATATACATATTATAAACAAATGCCAACATACCCTTCTTTAAATCAAAAGCTGCTTGACTATCACATACAATTTGCACTGTTTCTTTTTAGTCTTTTACTCCTTTGCATTCCATGATTTTACAGAGAATCCGAAGCTATTGATGTTTCCAGAAAATATAAATGCATGATTTTATACATAGTCACACAAATGGTGGTTTGTCATATATTCATGTAATAAATCTGAGCCTAAATCTAATCAGGTTGTTAATGTTGGGATTTATACCTATTGTAGTCAATTAGTACAGTAGCTTAAATAAATTCAAACCATTTAATTCATAATTAGAACAATAGCTATTGCATGTAAAATGCAGTCCAGAATAAGTGCTGTTTGAGATGTGATACTGGTACCACTGGAATCGACCTGTACTGTAATCTTGTTTGTAATCCTGTATATTATGGTGTAATGCACAATTTAGAAAACACTCATCCAGTTGCAATAAAATAGTATTAAAATCTAACCAATTGTTGCATTTCTTCTTAAAGTGGTTTTTAGGTATAAATAATTCTTAAGCAAAATAGTTGCTTTATTTGCTGAATTAAAAAATACTAAATGCTATATATAGAATAAAATAAAAGACAAAAGTTTACTTTAGCATACTCCCTAGTCTGTTTATCTTGATTAGGGAGTCACCAGCTCTTTGTAGATAATGAAAGAACCTAACTCATATTTCATTACATGGAATATGAAGCTGGGGTGGTGGGGTGAGGAGACAAACAGTTGTGTTTATTTTTCTTTGTTTTAAGTGTCTTCTCTTTTAGCTTTTTGATTTCTATTCTTTTAAATGATTTTATTATGCTTTTTCCCATTTTTTTTAAAAAAGGGCTATTTAGTTAATTATTAACAAGCAGACACAAACAAGTGCCCTAGCTTAGTTTGTCTATACATTTAAAAATATATAAGAAAACATTGCCATTTTCTTAGCGCTTTGTTATCTGTACATTTTCCTGAATGGAATTGCAAACCAGTACTATCACAAAGTGCCACTGCACTTTGCAAACCAGTATTATACAATAGTACTATACAATATAGTACTGGTTTGCAAACCAATACTATCCCAAAAGAAAGTTTTGTATCTTTAGAAAATGCCAGGGGAAATGATTTAATTAATTTAAAGAATCCAAGAAGTGGCATTTTGTATTTATCTCATGAATCTCTTGTGATGATTTCAATAATTTCTTTCAGGAGAAAATGTTTATTTGCATTCAAGTTATTTGCACTCAAGAACACACTATTTGTAATGTAATATATTTTAAGATGATACAATTGTGTCCCTTCCCTTTTTGGAACATTAAATAGAATTCTGTGGAAAAACTTACAGATGAGTCTGTTCGTTGTTAAGTCCACCAAAAACAAAGTTTGGCATTTCTCTTACTCTGGACATACTGACTGACAGGAATGCTTCCTAGGGAATAACACTTTGGCACTTGTGTACTGGCTCTACCATGGTGCTCTGATTACTGTCATTAGTAACTCCATTGTTCCTCCTCTGATTCGGATGCCACATTGGATGGCTACCTCTCTTCCCAAGCTTGTTCCTTTAATCTCCTTCTCATTGGTGATTTAGGGGGTCCAGAAAGCTGACCTCATTTAGCAAACTGCTCCAGAAAAATGTGAGTAATCTAATGGACAGGAACAATTAGCCATACTAATAACGTTGCCAGTGGGGCTATGTCAAGCTGTGACAGTAGCAGTAAGGAATATTTCAACATTAAAAATGTTTGAGTTCAATTTAAAATATATCATTTTAACATGTTTTCCATCAGCCTTCATCGGATGACAGAAATGCTCTTAAGTTAGTCTCAACTTTATCCAAAATGCAGTGATCTCATTCCAAGTGAATCAGAGTTGTTATTTTGAAATCAAGCTGTTGCTTCTAGGATTGCTCTCACTGTTCGTACGTTAAGAGATGTAATACTGATAGGATATCTGAACGTTGCCAGCCTTCCAGCCTGGGGACATGAAGTGAGCATTCAGATTTGATGTGATCCATTCAGCAGCTTAATTTCACCTATAATTAATATTATACATCTTCATGTAAACTAAACACTGTTGCTGTAGTAAACAGAAGAAATAATAAGAGAATGCTTTGGATTCCAGCTTTTAAAACGTCAAGCAAGGAAATTTATATCGTGGATTCTTTCTTTCTTTCTTTTTTTTTTTGGTAAGGTAGAAATGCAGACTCTTAAGTTAGACTATTTTTTTCCCCCTTTCATTTTGCCTATATAACTTCATTCTAGAACATAAGGATTCTTTCAGTCAGTCAAGGAGTAACTCACATGCCACCATCTTTTATTCAAAGGCAGGCACAGATGTTCCTTCTGCAGGGGAGGTTTTAATTTATGAAAATGATATTGTTTATGCATGAATGAACTGAATGCACTCTGCATAACACACCACACTTCCATCTGATCAGAGAAATACCACAGAACCAGGGCCAATGTCAGAAACATATTCTACAAATTTACTCACTTAAATGTTTAATGAATATTTGGAAGGCATTTTCAAAGCTCAAGAAACCTTTTCAACTATCTTTTTCTTTTCTTCTTGAATTGCCACCAATATTTAAAAGAGACTCGGTTTTTAAAATTGGCTGATGCCTATATCTAGCTAATAAGAAAAGAAAATGTTTTACTAAGTCAAAACCAACCAAAAAGAAGAAACACTGGCAACTTTGGCTTCACTGGAAAAAATATATTTTTTGGTGGTGCTGTATATTGTTTGTTATGAGTAACATTTAGGGTTCTATGTGTTCTTTCATCTTGGACAATTACTATTCCTATCAAATACAAAGGTTAGATCTACTTATCTAATGTGAAAATGCACTAAAGAGTTATTTCCAGGAAAAAAAAAACCCTGATATTTAAAAATCAGCAGTCAGTTTCATAGTGGGAGATAAAATTTGGCTAAATATTTTAACCAGTGCATAATTCCTTTTGAATAGAACACTGCATAACTTAGATTTCATTTACATCACCAACTGAATTCATATAGTTTGATCTACCTACTTTTAATCCTAAAAAATACAATTAAATGCAAATTAAAATGAAGAATTAAAATATCTTAAGAATGTTCTGGTAATTTTAGAATTAAAATATGATACAGTAAAATAACATTTGCAACAAATTATAAGTGTTTTGATGTATTAATCTCAAAAACTCCCTATGTTTTTACATTTGAAAGTCTATAATTCTTACAAAATTAATGCATTTCTGAAAGAAGCTAGCAATTACTAAAATGATATCTGGATCATTAGCTAGCAGTTTGAAGCAAGCTGTTTTAGTTCTATAATTAAACAAGAGATTTAAAGAGAAAATATCTATTCAACAATTAATAAAACTAGACTTCAAATGTAGACTGATTTTGTCCTAATGGGAATTGTAAAACAGCAAAGCTGTTAAACTACACTAAAGCCTCCTCTCTTCCCTTTTCCTCTCCCTCCACCACCACTTATTTCCTAAAATCTATCTAAATAAAATATCTAATTCCAGGGTCTGATAAAGAATAAAAGAGCCATTGCAACATCTTGTGGAACACCAGGACTGAGAACTCTTGTTGCTACCATTGCACTGAGGCATTCTGGCTTCAGATACACAGTGATTTGTATGGTGGCATAATCATTGGCTCTTGGCCAGGCATTATGTTTCAGAGGACACTATTGTCAAGAACCATTCAACTAGAAATCTGCACTGTATGCACTCAAAAGTTGAGATCATCTGCCTTCCCATGTCAGGAAGAATTTTGTGCTGGCAATTGACTCATTGACTCTTCACACACACTAACACTTGGTTCAATGACTCTGATGGAATTAGCTGGGTAACCAAACTAGTGGCATTGACAGGGCCCCAGCCTCTAGGGACTTCTGTTTAAATTATGAATTTTAAAATATCTTAAAATTCAGAGTATTATGCAAATTCTGGACTAAATCTTTGGATACAGTAAATGTGGATTTGGCCATCTAAACATTACTGTGCTATTTGCCCAACTGATAGAGAGGTAAGTGGATAGTGACAATAACCATCTTTGTAGATCGCCAGGTATAGAGCAATCCAAAGGGATAGATGCACTTGTAAAATAACATCTAGAGATCAGAGAATAAGTTTAATCTCATACCTATGAGAAAACTCGGTAACTTACTTTGCTGTTAACAGATTAAAAGCTAACCCTGCTTTAGGCTTCGATGCCTTAAAGATACACCTCCAGTAAGGTGGCCTCACGTGTTACTAGGTTGGTGCTAAGTGCTCTCTGTTCATTTACACCTTTTGTAACCAAAGCAGCCCTGTGCCTTATTTTACAGATGAAGGAATTGCAGGGAGCTGGGTTACCCAGATACTTGGATGACTGGTTTCCTTTCTTCATTTAGGTTCTGGTTCAAAGGCCACTTCCTCAGATCCCCATCTAAAGGAGCAACCCCTTTGAACCTCACCAAAATCAAAAGTATATTGCCCCCTCCCTTTTCCAGAGCATTTATCTGATGTTATCTTGCTTACTTATTTATATCATTTATTTTTAAATTATCTAACTCCCCCTGTAGAACGTGGGCTTCAGAAGAACAGAAACCTTTTTTCTTATTTGTTGTTTCTCTGGTGCTTAGAAGATCTAGAAAATCCTCGATAAACGTTAACATTCCAAGAAGATCAAACCACACTAATCTAATGCCAAAGCTATGTTATAAATCAAGTCAGCTAAGAATGGGAAAGGACCACAAAGGATTCTCAGCTCAGTGAAAGTCGTAAGCATGAATTCTAGGAAAAGAGAACAATTGACACCAGTTTTAATTTTTTAAAAAAATTTTATGTATTTGTCAGAGAGAGAGTGTGTGTGTCAAGCGGAGGGAGAAGCAGGCTCCCCACTGAACAAAGAGATCAATGTGGGACTCCATCTCAGGACCTGGGATTGTGACCTGAGCCAAAGTCAGACACTTAACCAACTGAACCACCCCTGGCCTCCCTTAACACTAATTTCTTATAACATGGTACTAAACACCACTCCCCAACTCTTTTTGAGGATAAAAATCATGATTGATCAGTTCTTTCTTTTTATTTACTATCAATTTTTTAAGTATGACTTGGAACTGTAATAAAAGAGGAACCAAAATATTTAGGCTCTTTCCAGACCCTGCCTTTTTTTTTTTTTACCATTCCTTAAGAACTTGAATGCATGCTACTGTTTCCCTTTCTGCTCATCATTCTTTCAGCAACTGTTCTTGTTCTATTATTAGTGTTATATAAAATTGTCCCAAACTTCCTTATCGTCACTGAAGAATTTAGATTACAGCACACCAGAATCTAACTAACCCATAAGGACTATGAATGTAGGCCATCAATGAGTTTGAGAATTTTTGAGCAGCATTCAACAAATTAAAAAGTAAAAGAGGTCACCCCTAGGTAGGTGATAGCTCAGATATAGAAATCCACAACATAAAATAGTACTTTATCATCACGATAGTTGCTAGTTATATTCAATCCTCCAAAATATCAATTAGAATAGAAAAGTGGTAAGTTTGTGGGGAATATGATCTTTCTCACTACAACACAATGAAAGAAGAACATAGTGTGATTGCTGTCAGCCACACCAGGTATGCATTTTAGCACAACACTTAAATTATTAGGAGAGGTGCTTATGGACCAAAAACATCAAAGGATCAGTATTCTTGGAAGGTGATTTAATTTAAAATCCCTGGAAACCGAAGGACAGCTCATATTCTTTATAGTCATGATATTTATGTGCTATTGGTTGAGATAAATGCTGATGAATTACCTAACCTGTGATTTCTACTTCAAAATGTTCACTGCGTAAACTTAACATGTCAATAATATTTCTTTAGTGTTCTCTCTGAATGATGTCAGTTAGAAGATCATCCCCACTTTCAGCAACATCAATGAAGGGGTATTACAATGCTTAGGAGACTATTAATTCCTTACCATTAGTGTCACTAACAACTTGTCTACTATGTCTTGTAGACACAAGCACTTGTCGTGCTTGTCTACTCCTAGCAGGATATTATAAATTTATAATCTGTGTAGGTCGCAGGTATGTGACCAGGTAACATTCACATCCAAGATTATCAAGGACAACATAAGCATTCTAAAAAGGAAAGTTAGGCTAACTTCACTTGTCCCTGTTAGAGATTCTGAATAATCTTTGTTCCAGCTGGTGATTAAATACACAGTAAACAATAGTAACAAATGCCATGCAAATTATAAGTAGAATCTAAGTATGGTTGTTTATCAAAATATTTCTTTACTAATAGAATTTCTTAGTTAATAGAGGCAAGGCTGCTTATTTGGATAACTTTAAACTTCAACATGAGATTTTTGGTTATAGAAACTGCATTTTCATGCTTCCTTGACTCTGACGAGCATATTAAAATATTGAAGAATGGGTTTTGCTTCCCAAGGTTTCATTTTTGCCAATTGACTAAAAATGCATTTATCTTGCTTAAAATATATTGTATATATATATATATTCTCTCTATATATTGTATTGAGTTAAATACTGCCTTCCCCCAACTCCCGAAAATTCGTGTTCTGCCAGAACCTCAGAGTGTGATCTTATTTGGATACAGTGTCTAAATAACACATCCTAATATGTAGGATGTAAATTAAGATGAGGTCATACTGGATTAGAACGGTGGTTAAAGAAGGGAACTGATGTCTTTATTAGGAGAGGACAGAACACGCAGACAGAGCACACAGGGAGAATGGAGATACAGGCAGAGACGGCACTGACATGTCTATGCACCAAGTTGTGTAAGAATTGCCAGCAATCCCCATAAGCTAGAAAAGCGGCATGAAACAGAGCTTCCCTCTGAGTCCCCAAGAAGGAACCAACTCTGCAGATGCTTTAATTTTGGACTTCTGGTCTCAACCACTGTGAGCAGTACATTTCTGTTATTTAAAGCCATGCCGTTTGTGCTAACTTCTATAGCAGTCCTAGGAAGCAAATATATATGCTGAAGGCTACAATAAATTGGTATGTTAAATATGTGTAAATATAGGAGAGTTCACTCAAATTCTTATGAAAATATTACCATGAAGTTTTAGTGACACAATATATAACTACCAGCTTATTTCAGTTAATTCCAGGTTTGATATTTGAACAAGCTGACAAATAATAGCTATTTCATAAGCATCTGAATTATGTCAAAGTTTTGTTGGTTTTTATGCATGTGAATTATTAAAGTGATACCTAGATTTAGTGGAGTGGGCCTACCTAATAATCTAATTTTGTTTAAAATTCTTATCCTAGAATTTATGAAAGCATGAAATATAAACTGCTATTTATTCTTCACGTGAAAAATTCCATGCTTATTTGATATGTGGGGACGGCTGGTATACTAACAGACCTCTGAAAAAAGAACTATATCATTTTCCTTGTTTCACAAACACTCACTTAACACATAAGTCTATGACATGTAACCTTACATAATTTTTGTAATTATGTAGTCCAAATGAGTTTAAATGCCATGACCTCTAAAAGTTCTACCTACCTATCCCAGGTTATTTAGAGCCTTGAGCAGCTCTCCCCTTGTGAGCTTAAAACCCAAAGCTAAAGCTCCAACCTTAGTTGTATAGGGCTATACATCTCATTATTTGACTCTTTTGATTGCTCAAAATACCAGTTATTTTGAGATATATTCAGAAGATTATATCTTCTGAAGGTATTCAATTAATCAGAAGTTTTAGTGTTTATAGATCCGGGATGCTAACTTGTTTTTAATCTTTTTCTTTTCTTTTTGTATTTAGCAGAAAAGCAAAACTGTTATTTGGCTTCTTTTATCTTATAATAGAATGATGAGCAAGCATAATTTAGAGAAACCACAGAAGGCCCAGGACAAACCCAGACCCTCCGGCTTAAAAGAAAAAATCCTAAAAGCAAGAAGTGGCCTCAAAGCTGAAATGTAGGCTGCTTCCAGTTAAACAAGCCTTCAGGTCAAACCCTAATCAAATGTATGGACACAGTATACCTAGACAAAAGTACTTCTGAAAATAAGTGAAGCACTATACCCCAATATCCTGACTCGGAGTCCAAAGCATAGAGAGGACAATCTCAAAGAGATTTGTGTGAATGGCTTTTGTATAATATAATACGATTATAGATAGATATAGATAGATAGATAGATAGATATAGATATAGATATAGATATAGGTAGATATGTATACATATAGATATGTACATATCTAAATATAGGGATCCACAAATATCACATATTATATATGATAGATAGAAGTGAACTACATAAAGAAAGATTACATAGTTTCTAAAGGGGTTACACCCATTTGAACAAAAAGTTCAAAATTGAAAGAAGCCTCTTGGATCGAAAAAAGGGGGAAAAACTCCTCAGCCATCATCACGGGCAATTTCCTGTTGAAAAGAAGAACCATATAAAGGGCAGAACCAAAATCCCAGAGGCTGGAGAGAAGAGCTGCTGAGAACAATGAATTAAGGAATTGCTCGTAGGGAGCAGAACTGGATGTGAGGTAAGGAACCTTCTCTTCCTCAGAGTCTTGGGAGCTGGCACCACATGCCTGCTCGCATCTCAGAATTGCTCTGAACAGGTGACTGAGATGCGCTGTGGTTTTTGTACCCCCGCCCCGCCCCCTGCCGTCGCCTCCGTTTTCCAATGGGAGCATTTTCTGCGGTTATTTTCTGCTTGTCTCACCGTCGCTTGTTGACGTGTGGGGGCAGAGAACTCGTATTTTTAGTTCACAGTTTCCCAGACTAAGAGGAACACATCCAAGAAACCTCATCTATGAGGTCCTGGAGTTTGAAACTGATTCTATAATTTTTCTGAGGGCATTGCTCTCCACCTTTTAGGAAGCAAGAGCCAGAGTAGCGAGAACATTCTGACAAAACCTCTACTCGGAATGGGAGGGAGGCAGACCCCAGGATAAGGTGCCCATTTTGCATTAGAAATGACTGAGAGTTGGACATAACTAAATCTCACTTCACCTAAAATATATACTGATACGGAGAAATTAAATATGTCACAAATTTTTCTTCTTTCCTCACCCATGAGATATAATATATTCGATGATATAAAAACTTAATCCAGGAACTCAATTTAAACAGTTAATTTATTCCTTCATGGATTCAACGAACATCTTTTGAGCACCTATTCTCCTAAAAGCCCTGTTCTAGGCATGAGAGATAGAGCTATAAGCAAGCAGACCAGGTCACTGCTGTCATTGAGGTACCCATACGCATCGGATGGGACGAGGAGACAGACAAGAAAGAAGTAGGCGAATAAACCAATGACATACATTTGCATAGTGGGAATGCAATGAGGAAAATAATGTTGAGTAGGCCTGAACTTCTGATTGGTCAGGGAAGACCCCCTGAGAAGGTGACATGAAGTTGATCTATGATAGCATGAAAGCCACGCTATCATCAAGATGGCTCCACACCGAGTAAGTAACAACAGCAGAGGCCCTGAAGGAAGAATAAACTTGGTTTGTCTGAAGAATGGAAAAAAGGCCAGTGTGGTTAGACCTAAGTGTAGGAAGCATGGAAGAATAATGATAGGAGATGGGATTTGAGTGGGAGGACAGGAGTCAGGTCACGAGGTGTCTCATAGGTCATGGTGGGAGTTTGGATTTGAGTCTACCTGCAACAAGCAGTCCTTAGTAAAAAATATTCTCTAAAATAAACTAGAGTTTGAAAAAGACTATGTCGATGGTAACTTGATAACACAGGCACCCACTTATGCTCACAAACATCAAACTTCGAGGCCAGCAGAGCCTGTGGGCAATCAAAGGGTGTGATCCAGGATTATCCACTGGCCAAAGCTCAGGTCTGTGAATTCCTTGTCCTCTGCTCACGATGCACTAGATCTGGATGTCTCGGTTGGTTGTAATCTCACCTGCCTACATCTGTGGAACTGAGAACAGGTCCCGGACTTCAGGAGACCGTCCCATTAGGCCTTAATATCTCGGGTACTTAATGGCCTCCTGAAAACAATGTTAATAGCAGAGAGTTTTTCAAGGTTTTCCGCTCAGGTGTGAATTTCTAAAAACAAAACAAAACAAACGAACCAAAAAAAGAAAAACAAAAAACCAGAGGTGCAGACTCTGTTTCCAGACCTAGTCAAATGCCTTCCAAACATAAAGCAACTATGTGCCTGTTAAGTTATGGACTATTACTGTTTAGTGCTTTGAAACAAACAGCTAAGCTTCAGCCAAAGCAGGGAAAGTAATGTTCAGGAAGCTACCTAAAAATTTTCAGAGAGCAACTTTCATGCATTAGCATATCATATATATGCATCATTTACAGAACAACTGAGCCTCAGGAACTAGGGGGAGCACCTAAGGAGGTGCTTTAGCATCACTGTTACAGATATGGATGTATCTGGAGCTCATACTATGTGCTAGGTGCTGTGTCAGTTACTGAGACTTCAGTGGAGAGCAAGATAAATTCTCCGACATCAAGGAGCTTTTATTCTAACAACAAAAATAATAACGCTTACCATTTTTTAAAGGTTTATTTATTTATTTACTTATATGTCAGAGAGCGAGAGCGAGAGAGAGAGCACGACCTCATGCACAAGCAGGGGGAGCGGCAGGCAGAGGGAGAAGCAGACTCCCTGCTGAGCAGCAAACTCGATGTGGCCCTGGATCTCAGTTTCCTGGGATCATGACCTGACCTGAAGGCAGATGCTTAAATAACTGAGCCACCCAGATATCCCAACACTTAACATTTATTGTTTCTTATGTTCCAGCATGGTTACTAAGTGCATTAACTCATTCAATGGGCTATCTAGACAATCAACATACAAGTAAACAGAGTAAGAGTTAATGATGAGGGATGTAAAGAAAAATAAAGCAGGGGAAGGTAGAGAGATCATGGTGCCCTGAAGATGTCTATGTCCCAATTCCCAGAACCC
The DNA here is from genome assembly GCA_028646535.1 of Procyon lotor. NCBI lineage: Eukaryota > Metazoa > Chordata > Mammalia > Carnivora > Procyonidae > Procyon > Procyon lotor. The sequence continues at coordinate 43,664,383 of CM053605.1, forward strand.
ATGAGTAGGTTACCTTGCATGGCAAAAGGGACTTGGAGGACCACAGTTAATGATTATCCAGATGGGTCCAATGTAATCACAAAGGTACTTATAACAGGGATAGAAGAAGGGCAAAGTCAGAGACATAAGATGGAAGGATGGAAGCAGAGAGAAGAGAAGATGCAATGGTGCTGGCTTTGAAGATGGAAGGGGCATGAACCAAGAAATACAGGCAACCTCTAGCAGCTGGAAAAGGCAAGGAAATGAATTCTTCCCTGGAGCCTCCAAGAGGGAGGCAGGCCTACTGATGACTTCATATTAGTCCAGTGAAACAGAGTTTAGGCTTCTGACCTTCAGGAATGTCAGATAATACATTGTGTTGTTTTAAGCCCCTAAGTTTAGGACAATTGGTTACGGCAGCAATTTAAAAAAACAAAAACAAAAAACTACTACCCATGGTTACAGGAAGTTGAATGGTGGAGGATGGCAGCAATGTTCTCTTAGAGATGAAGATCTTTAAGCAGCAAAGTGATTGGGATGAAGGAGGGAGCCATCTGGTTGGCTGGCTGGGAAAGCACATTCCAGAGAGGGAACAGCAAGGCAAACGCTCTGAGAAAGGACTAGTCTCAGTCTGTTTGAGGACTAGTAAAGAGGCTTGTGTGGGGGAGCAAGGGGAAAGGTGTTAGAAGGTGACCTTGGAGAGGTAGCCAGAGCCCAGATTGTGTAGGGCCTCGTGTACTTGCCAAGCATGTTGAGTTTGTTCCAAGAGTGATGGGAGATCATGGGAAGTTTGTGAGCAGGGAGTGATATGATCTTGTTACTTTTAAAAGGAGCAATGTGATTTCCAGGTGGCAAACAGGCTCTGGGCTGCATGAGGGAGTACAGGCAAAGGGGAAGGCATAGAAATGGTGGGAGGCTACCGAAGTGGTCCAGTGAGAAGTGCAGCAGTGCAGACTGGAAAGAGAAGAGGCTGAACGAGTCTTTTTTGCAGATGCAATTGACAGGATTTGCCAGTGGATTGGATGTGAGTCGGAGACAATGAGAAGAGATAAGAATGACATTAAGGATTCTGATGACAGGATTTGCTGAGATTTGGAATATTCTGGGAGGAACAGGTTTATGATGGAAAATCCTGAGTTTGGTTTTAGTTATGATGTTTCAGGTGGTTATTGGATGGCTGAGTGGTGATGTCAGGTAGGCAGCTGGACATAGAGACTAAGGTTCAGGGGAGTGGTTGGGCCTGGTGACAGCGCTCCAGGAGCCTTGAATAGTATGCAAAGCTGTGGCCCTGAGGCTTGTGTAGCTAGATGCCGAGGACAGAGCCCCTGGGCACTGCAACCTTTAGAGCCCTGGGAGAGGACAGCTCATCAAGAGGAAAGAATGGAGTACAGCCATTACGGTCATCCTCAAGAGAAGCAAAGTCAATGGTTTTGACTGTCTGGCCCTAGGAAGCTTGAAAAATGGCAACTTGGCACTTGTGAAGGTCCTAAGAAGTAGCCACGGCCTTGGCCTCTTTGCCCTGGCGCTCAGTGAGCTTAAAATGCTAGGGAGCTCTGCCCTGATGGTCCAACAGCTGTGAATAGAAGATGCTGACTCCAGAATAGGCAACCCGGCAACTCATTCTGCAAGGGCCCCGCAGCCTCCCCACTGATGAGGGCTCCGCTGGGCCACCTGAGGCCCGCATGGGGTTTCGCGGCAGCTGCACTTCTGCTCCAAGAAACGGCTCTCCGCGATCAGATCAAACAGAGGCTCTTCTCTGCTTTGCTTGGAAGCTTGGGTATTTGTCCTCAGAGCATTAAACAGTCAGAGTCCCTGCTTAACTGACACACAGGTACTTTATGTCTGAAAGGGATTTGGCCAGGCCTCCAGTCTCCCTCCCAGGGTGTCTGAAATCCAAGTTTGAGCTGAGAACCTCGAGACAGTCCTGCTACCGTGAGGTCTTCCGTGTGGCCTTCCGTGTGGCTTTGCAGCGTGACCAGGACAAGCACAGGAGTGAGAAGGGCCTGAAGTCACTGGTGAGGCGGGAGCACCCTGGAACGAGAATTCACAACTCTACGAATTTAATTTGCTTTCAGTCCCTCGCCCCTAACTTTTTCTCGATACAATTATTCTGACCTTATAAAAGGGCTGCTGATTTACCTCCCACTATGCTCCTCTTCCAGAGAACTCCGTTCCTCCCTGTTTCCTTGTCATAGTGCTCCCTGTTCATCCTCCGCTCAGAGCAGAGATTCCCAGGCCTAGCTCCATCCGGGGACCTGGGTCCCTTCCCCTGAGATTCCAATTTAATTGTCTTCAAGTGTAGCCTGGGCATCAGGATTTTTTAAAAACTCCCCAGGTAACTCTCGAGTGCAGCCCTGATTGAGAACCACTGGCCTCCAGACTCTCTGTGCTTTCCAAATTAACCACCGGCTAATTTCATGACGCTCTATTCTCAGAAGAAAGTGAGGATCAACCCGTCGGGGCCCTCTCCATCTCCAGGTAACACTACATTACAGCAGCAGCCTTCGAGAGAACAAGGCCTGCTGCTTGTAATCTCTCGCCAGGGACTGCCAAATCCAGGCAAAGACGAGACTGCCATGGACAGATCTTGGGGAAAGTAGGACCCTTGATACTGACAGCACAAAGACACCTCTTTAAGTCTTTTTTTTTTTCCATTCCAGTATAGTTAAGGGACACTGTTATATTCCTTTCAGGTGTCACAATATAGTGATTCAACAATTCTATACATTAGTGCTCATCGTGATAAGGCACCATCTTCTTTCTTAAAGATTTCATTTATTTATTCGACAGAGAGAGAGATCACAAGCAGGCAAAGAGGGAAGCAGGCTCCCTGCCGAGCAGAGAGCTGGATGCGGGACTCATCCCAGGACCCTGAGGTCATGACCCGAGTCGAAGGCAGAGACTTTAACCCACTGAGCCACCCAGGCGCCCCTTAATAGTATGTCAGGTGAGAACTGGTCCTTGCAAACCCGAGGCTTTGGCTTCGCCTCAGGGCTTTTGGGAAATGCTTTATACCAGGTGCATAGAATCAGCTAACAATTGCGGGCGTGCCCGCAGGTTATAGAGCGTGACCTCCGCCTTCCAAGAGAGCCCACCCGGAAGGAGATGGAAAAAGCAGAGGCTCTCGAAACCCGAAGTGTGCTCTGCAGACCAGGACGTGGGCGTCGCCATCACCCCGAGCTTCTTAGAAACAGTATCCTGGGCCTCAGGCCACAATGCTCCAGTAGGAATCTGCATTTTAACGAGATGCCCAGGGGTTAAGTGAAAGTTTGAGAAGCGTCGGTCTATCGAACTGTGGGTAGCGCAATCCACCAAATCCTCCCGAATAGTAGGATTTGGCGAAAGGAGCCACTTTTTCCTCTTCCCGGACGGGGGTCTTTTTGTGGTGAGCGGCAGAGACCCGCTGCCGGCAGGCCAAGGTGCACGTGGCCGGAGTCCCCGCGGCCCCGCCTGTCCGCCCCGCCTCCCTCCTGGGTCTATGCCCTGCGCGCGGTTGCTGTGGCAGCGCCGGACGCAGCTCCAGCAGCGGCTGCTGCGGCCTCCACCTCGTCCTCCAAAGGCCTCCCTAGACCCCTGGCTCCGGCTCAGCTAGGGTCTCCGCCATGCCCCGGGGGAGGCGCGGAGGCCGGGTGAGCGCCCTGGAGGGCGGCCTGGAGGAAGAAGCGCCCCCGGCGGCGGCCGCTGTGCCCTCGGCGCTGTGGGCCTCGCAGCTACAGCCGGAGGCGGCGGCCGGGCAGATTCTGCTGCGGGGCATCTTCGAGATCAGGAGGAGCAGCTGCGACGTGGTGCTGAGCGAGCGGGCCCTGAGGTGGTGGCCCATCCAACCCGAGCGTCCCGCGGGTGAGTGCTCCCGGCCCTTCCCCTCCAGCTACGCCTCCACCCCCTCCTCCTCCCTACACCCCGGCGCTTTCTTTCGGCTCCCCCAAGCTCCTCCTTCCCAGCGTCCCGACGCCACCACTCTCTCCTTCCCAGTTGGGGAGAACCTTATCTACCCCCAGGGGCCTCTCGCTACCTGCTGCCTCTTGCCTGGCTGGCTTCCCGCCTCCGGGTGCGTTCCCTGGAGCCAAGTCACACTCAGCTTCTGTTTTGCGACGCAGAAAAAAAGGACTGAGCCCCAGAGGGGCGATGTTTTCCAAGCTGCGGGAGGGTCCTCTCCTTGCCTCCAAGTTGAAGTTTTAATCATCAACTTCTGCCCGTACGCTGAACGTTAAGCATTGTACAGAGTATACCAACATGTGAGTTCTGAATCCACCTCTCATTTTGCTGACTTCTGAAATTTTGGGTACCTCCCCCCCAACTTCGGGCTCTCTCTGAACTTCTCCGCCCCTCACATTCCTTGCCATTGTCTAGAATCAAGGCTTCTTTCTACAGGCTTCCTCTAGAAACTGTTGATCTTTAATGTTAACTTTAAAATTCTCATCATGCTGTTTACTTGCGTTCGCCTTTTACTGACGAGTTATTTGGAAATATTACAGTGCCGTATTTACAGAACTATTTCAAGTCAGTCTAGAGATGATTTCTCGAGAAATCGGGATGTGACACTGTCTCTTTTAGCTGAATACCAACTTAAAAAATAATGTCTTCCTGGGTTGGAAAACTAGCCACCCTGTACTAGTACTGGCTAGAAACCTGTTACTGTTTTAAAGTTTCTTGTGCAAAAAGCTAACAAAATGCGGCCGGCTAGTTAGGGGCTCCGCCCTGGTTGCGTGTGAATTCTACCTCCGCTGTATAGGCTAGCCTTGCTCACTTATACTTTAATTAAAGTGTGTTCAGGTGTGTTGAAAACCAAGGTAGACTATTTTATTGAAGCTCTGAGTTGACAGAACCCTACATCCATATCCCTAACTTTTACGTTTTTAAGTCTGTTTGAATTTGGGAGGATGTAGAAGTTATATACAGTTTAGCCTCCAAGAGCCAGTTTTACCTACAATGAAGGTGAAACACTACAGAATTAAAATGCGACCTTGCTCAATGAGAGATCATACCGATTGGTGTTGCAGTGCCCATACACAAAAAGGCAAATAATGACAAGAAAGGAAATGTCTTAAATTGAGTGGTGTTGGAGGAAAAGTATGCTTACTTAGTGTTCCTAAATTAGAATTGAAAAACTATAAAGACTGAAGGTCTGTTTTGTTGTTTTGCTCTAAAACTCCTTTTCTTTCACCTAGGTGTATTACTTTTTTTTTTTTTTTTTTTAACACCTAGTGTACAAACCTCTTTAGGCCCTTAAAATTGGAAGTTTGGAATCCTAGCAGCTTCATAAGAACTTCTGTTTTAGAAGAAATGGATGTTTTACTTAGTAAACTTAGTGGGAAAAGAAAAGATATTAAGAAGTTTAAATGTGAGAAATAATCTCTGATGTGGAATTAGTTTTAGATGTGAGTGCTGAAAGACCAATGAAATTGGTCCAGTTAATAGAGGAGCTCTATCAAGTTTACCATACTTGGGAGGCCATGGTGTGGAAGGATGTAGTGGGGGAGACTGTGTCCACTGCTCCTTGGCCAGTGACAGGCTGTTCCAGGAAAGGGTGGGGTGAGGTCACTGGGCATTATTAGATCATACATAGGAAAGAGTTGCAAGACCACTCAGTTTTTAAACCTCACAGTAAAAAGTAGATTTTATTTTTTAGAGCAGTTTTAGGTTCACTGGAAAATGGAACAAAACGTACAGAGATTTCCCCATATGCCCTCTGCCTCTTACACAGGCACAGCCTCCTCCATTATCCCCATTGCTCACCAGCGTGGTACATCTGTTACAATTCATGAACCTACATGTACCCATCAGTACCCAGAGTCCATAGTGTACATTAGGCCTCACTCTTGATGGCATACATTCTATGGGCTTTGACAAATCTAGAATGTGTCTTTGGGTTCTCTGGAGAAATGGAACTTTGGCTGTAGATTTGAGGAGATCTACTACGGGATTATGGAGGCTGAGATGTGCCACTTGCAGGCCATCTGCCCGCTGGAGAGCGAGGAAAGCCGGTGGTAGAATCCAGACCAAATCTGAAGGCCTGAGAAGCAGGGGGAGCTGAGGGTGTAACTCTCAGACTAGATCTAGATGGGGGAAAAAGATGTTCAGAACATCAGTTTGTTTACTGTCAGTACTTTGAAGAGTGCCTGACACACGGACGATTGTTGAATGAATTTGCTAACCGGTCCCGTGAACTTTACTTTTGCCTATTGCATTGTGTCATTTATTATACTGCTACTTAACAGTGGTTTTCATCACCTGCAGGAGGATCCCCTCCGTTTTTGTTAAAAGTATTAGAACTCTTCTTAAAAAAAAAAAAAGCTAATGTTGGCCCACTTCTCCACTGTGGGTGTCTTGGCCAGAAGGTTCCATCTTGCTCAGTTGCAGGGTGGTGAGCACACCTGGGCATAGATTGACCAGGATGTCACCACTACAATGTGTGTAAAGTATCTGCACAAAAGGGCATCATCTGTTCAGAAAATGTTGATGATCTGCAATGTTACTTAATGATCTTCCTATCGGAATTTTAAAATCTGGCCATTTTACTTGTGTAAATAGAAGATAAACAGTTTATTCCTGTGAATATAAAGTAATTACCCAGTTAGCTGTGACCCAGGAAGGAACAAAATCCTGAAGAAAGGGGAGAGGGATCAGGTGAGTTCTCTGAGGCCAGACAAGTCTGGGTTATGGGACCTGTCTAGGCAAAACAGGTTAAGAGTAGTGCCACATGTATGGGCAGCACCCAACATAGTGCCTGGAACTCAGGGGGGAGGTGTCAAAAATGACGGGCATACAGGAAGGGGGACGTGGGCAGATGGATTAGACAGACCTGCATATTTTATAACAGTCCTTATGCTCTTGCTGGATCACATACATTCAGAGTTTAAGGTTTTCAAAAGCATCACCAGTTGCCTGTTGGTGTTGTTCTAAATCTCAGCCAAGGACAAACTTCTAGGCATGTTTGCTCACCAGGTAGTAAGCTTCTACTGGAAAGGTTTGATTAAAGCAGAAGATAACAAGCATTTCTGTGCATACCCAAAGCTGGATCTGCTTATTGTACTGTGTGGCCTCGTGGATCATGTTTTACCATAAAGCAAAAGCTCCTGGTGGGGAGAGTTAGAAATGGGTAGGATTAGGCTGTATTAAGCTCAAATTTTAATACAGTTAAGAATGATCAATTTAGGAATTTCTGTGACGGGAATACTGAATGCCCACAAATCTCTCTGCCTTTTCACACTGGAAGCCTCACCATTTACTAATGGATAGCACCCTGATGTATGAAAAATGTGATGGGCTCTCTTATAGGTTCCCCACTCCAGGTCCCTGTAATCTCCCCCCTGGGGCAGGAACATTCTCAGGGGTGGGCACCAAAGGACCTGCCATCTTATCTCTGTGACTTTCGGGACTATAACTGACTTGGGGCAAGTGCTTTAACCACACTTAGTTTCTTCACCTGCAAAATGAGACAGTTACATTACAGTTGACCCTTGAACAACTTGATTTGGAACTGCACAGCTCTTTGGACACCTGAGTTTTGTTTTTTATGCAGTACAGAAGTATAAATGTTAATCTTAAAAGATACATTTTTTCCTATAGCTTACTTTATTGTATGAATACAGTATACAATACATTTAACATACAAAATATGTTAATTGACTATTCATGTTACTGGGAAGGCTGCTGTTCAACAGTTAGCTATTAAATTTTGGGCGAGTCAAGAGTTAAATATGTGGATTTTTTTTTTTAACTACACATGGGCCAGCACCCCCAACCTCTGCATTATTCAAGGATCAACTATATATTAATTGTCAAAAACCATCAACTCTGAAGTTGCTTTTTAAAGAACATGCCTATTTTCATAGACTTCAGGTGTTAGGACATAAATAAGTTTCAGGTTTGAATGACCAGTGGGGTCAACCCTCTGGTGCCTGCGGACGAGTCGTGTTTGACAGCAGGAGCCACTCAACCCTAATGAATTTCTAATTAGAAGAAACACATGAGGAAAAACAGGCCCCTTCCTGCCCTTTCATAGCTTCAGGGCATGGTGGAGAGAGGTGGACAGTCCTCTCAGCCTCAGGCCTGTCTTTGGAAAGGAAAAAACCATTTTCTATTGGAAAAATGTTAGTCAAGGCTAGTCATCGGCACATTTTTTTTTTATAATGGATGAAAGGACTAGCTTATGTTCAACTTAACTTATGACACCTTTTAACCAAATTTCATGGCAAGGATTATATAATCTGTCTGATTAACGTAACGTTTTTAAATAGGAAAAAAAAATGAGGGTCTCAAATCTTCTGGTTTAAAATTCTGTTTTTCATGGACTTCCTCCTTCAGGTTACACAATTTCATGATCTGCTTCACCAAAGGGTTATTCCTACCCCAACTCTGAGCTGAGTTGGATTAGAGCAGTAATCAGAAAATTTGAGAAACCTGGGCTTCAGAGTAAGATCTTGAAAGTGTTTCTTTTAGGAGCATTAAAATGATTAATCTTTATATGTATAAACATTTGCTGGAAATTTACCAGTATGAAAGGTAATGTGGAAAATGTGAAAATGAGAAAAAATAATTTAAAAACAACAAGAGTTAATGGTTGTTTGGGACTTACCAGAGCTGGGTGCATTCTAAGTATTAATCTGCCTAAGCTGTTTGGGAACAGATGTACGTGAAACAGATCCCAGTCTTCTGTTGTGTACATCCAAAGTGAGACATCTGTCGGTGGACCTTGTGGTCAGAAATAATGGAAGCAGGGGTTAAACCCCGAAATGACCTGTTGTGTGAATTATTGAAGGATTAATTACTCAGTAAAACATGCTTTGATTTATCAGTCTACATATTAAGAAAATGCTTCTTTTGAAAAATGGTCAGTCTGTTCCTAAGATGTCGAATTTGAAGGACTTTCAAAAAGATGGGTATGAAAAATCAAGTTTACCAAGGAACTGCATGTACTGTTTATGAAGTTTTTTAGATGCTTTGAAAGGTCTGTTAAGCTATAGTAGAAATATTAGCTAGTCCTGTTGCATAAAAGTTTCTTATTAAAGTAAATTGGTCTACACAAAAGCAAAAGTAGAGTGAATCTCTAAAGCATGACTGTTGAATTGAACCTACTGTGGGGATGGGATATTCTATGTCCGAACTTGTCCAATACCATTGTCACCAGCCACACGTGGCTAGTATACCTGAACTGTAAGTAGCGTGACTGAGTAACTGAATTTTTTATTTTCATTAAATTTTAATTTTCAATTAATTTAAAAATTAATAGCACACATGGCTAGTGATGATCACATTGGATAATGGGGCTCTAATGCATCCAGAGTTGAAATTGTTGATTTCCTTTATTCCTAAGGTGTCAGTTTTAGTATTTACTTCTATAGAAAGGTACAGTTTTCAAATATTCATGTAGAACTGATACAGTCATACAACCTGAGCTGCCAATTTAGACAAAGCCACGGAGTCTAGACGTAGCAAAGTCCTTTAACACAGTTTGTGAATACAAAAAAAAAAAACAACTTTTGTTATTACAAAGTAGTGGTTGATAGTAAAGTTGAAATCTTGTCTCTGAAAATGATTGTATTATTCCTCATGGTGGCTGTGATTTGCTTGAATTGAGATTGGGCAAATTTAATCTTTACTATAGAAATCGTGTATATGAAATAACTGTCCTTAGCCTATATACCTCAGCTCCCTGAGAGTCTCCATATTGATGGTATTCCTCAACTGTGTGGCACCATCTGAAGGCAAGTACTGTTAGAACCTTGATCTACTTTTGTCTCCCTTCCTTTTGTCCTCCTCCACATGGGGGTCTTTGGGGCTAGACCTGGCACATAAATATCTTCTTAGAAGTGGGGAACAGTACTTGTGCTGGAGCCAAGGGACTTACAAACTGAGAGTCCAATGTCTGGATTACTGTCAATAAACCAGAGCTGGATCCAGATTAAACCAGTTTGGGATCCAGGTAGGACCATGTGAAGCAGGAGGACCTGAAGTGAATTGCAAAAGTCTAAATGTGGAGCTAAAGAATCAAATGAGCCGTGCTAGTAGGTAATGGGATCGATGGGTAGGTTGGACACACAGGATGCTGTTGCCTGGACTGGGCATTTTTGTGCTCTCTGTAATTTGGGAAAAATGGACCATCCTTGTTTAAAGGGCTAGGGATGTAGACCTGATTCAATGTGATCTCAGTACTGCACTATTCATTCTGAACCTTACTGCCTATCCTGCCGAGCCTGTTACTTGACTAGGTCATTAGATGACATTTCAAATACTGACAAATCTACAAACATGAGTCCTCAACATGGGCTTCTAGAAGTCTTCTGTATGACTGTATCCCGCCCAACGTTTAGAAGAACTGAGCCAAAGATGGGGTGTAGCACACACTAGGCAAGTGAAAGCTGGTTGTGTGTGTAGAATGAGCAGAAGGAGGGGATTCTTAGTAGCTGTGGCTCTTCATATGCTCTTAAGTTTTCTGAAATCAGTATGTGATGAGAGAGGTAAAAAGAAAAAGAGATAAATGGAGTTTGAAGGGAATTAAATTTCATGCCAGCTTCTGGCATGTGAACCAGAAGTTGAGGATTTCAGTGTGATAAATGACTAAATCAGAAGCAGGGGGCAGGCAGGTATGCATACAAAAAGAAAATTGGCATAGTGCTGTGGACTTATGGTAAGCCTAAAGATAAATCTAAAATAATATACCAGCTGGCATCAGGGAATTCCTATGTACATTCCAGGATTTTAATCAGAAACCGTGTTCTGAAAAACTACTGCTACACAACAGTGTCCAGTGTTGGACTGAAAACAGTGAACGTTTATTGATGTTTACTCTGCCAAGTGCTGTGCCAAGCATCTTATCTTGTTTAATCTTCCCAGCAAGATTATGTAGTCTAGGTAGGATTTTTATCCTTAGGGCCCAGAGAAGTTAAATAACTTGTCCAAGGTCATACTAGCAATGGAGTTCAAAGTCAAGCGTTCTGACGGGTGAGACCATACTGTGCCATTAGGTTCTGCTGCTTCCTGGATCAAGAAAGAATTCCCCCTCATGCTGTCAGGAGTCTGTCTTGTGTGTGGGTGAGCATCATGGCCCAAACAAAAGCAAAAAGCCTTTAATAAAACAAAAAACCTAGTAATATCATTGGACTTCATTCAGGCCTTTAAGACCATTCTGTCATGGAAATCACATTCTTCTCAGTACTTCCATTTTGGAGTACGTGATGAAAAAGAAATGGAAATTTTTATAGTTTGAAAATATTTTTATTATGAAAAACCTTAAACATAGCCAAATGTACAAAGAATAATAGAAGCCTTCATATACAACCCGGAGAAGGGTGAGACTCTGTATAACACATTGGGCTTGAAACTGTTTAAACTCTTAGTCTTGTTTCATCTATGCCCTGGTTCTTTCTCTTATTTTACTGGAATAGTTAGAAGCAATTCCTACACCTCATAAACTGCATCTATAAATAAAAACATTTCAGCGTGTATCTCTCAGAGATAAGGATTTAAAAAAATAGGCACAACATAATCACAAAACCACTATTCCAATTTAAAATAATCCCCTATATCCTTAAATATCCAGTCTGTGTTCATAGTCCTGATTGTTTCTCTCTCAATTGAAATCAACATGGGGAAATAAAGACCATTTTGCAATTGGTTGCTGGGTTTTTAATATTTTCTAATCCACAGATTTCTCTTTTTTCCCTTGCAATTTTTTTTTTTTCCAAACAGAGTTGTCTGGCCTGTAGTTTTCCATAGGAATATGAGAAGTTTACTGGGGGCAAGTATCTGTGAAAGATAAAAGTAGGGGGAGACTGATCAGGAGGGGATACCCTTGTGACTTTGAGGCCAATCTGACCCCTGCAAAGCAGGCAGAGACAGGGACAGCCTCAGCCCATGATGCATGTCTAGTCAAGTCTTCGCTTACCAACGGTGAGATCTGGGGGAAAAGACTGCCCATTAGGAATCTTGCCTTGGGCAGAAATGGCTGAACCTCAGCTGTGTTTAGTTAGGGGAATAGTGTGACCTCAGCAACAAAGTTGAGGTGGAGCCTGAAGGGACCAACAGCTGGAGATTGTCAGCTAACTGCCCTCTTTGCAGCAGAAAGGAAAGTTCTTCCTCAAAGGGAGATGACGGCAACCATAGGACCAATGAGGTTTATTATGATTGTTATGAACTTAGGTATTGAAATATACGAAATAGGTTTCAATTTATAGCAATGCCAATTCTTACTAATTCCGAATTGTCCTGATTCTGGCATTTGGGATGAGTGGGAACCCCTCCAGGTTGACGTCTAAGTTCTTTTGACATTCCCTCATCTGTCTCTGATAGTTTCCTGGCTTTCTGGAATGGCAGGTCACGCTTCAGACATGGCATCAACCTGATCATCAAGGAAGCTTAGTTCCTTTTGCTGGGTAGTGGTAGTTAGGGACCACAGTTTGAGCACCAGTTGTGCTCATTGCCAATGTTTTCCTTTTTTTTTTTTTTTTTTAAGATATTTGACAGAGAGAGATCACAAGTAGGCAGAGAGGCAGGCAGAGAGAGAGAAGGAAGCAGGCTCCCCGCTGAGCAGAGATCCTGATGTGGGGCTCCATCCCAGGACCCTGAGATCATGACCTGAGCCGAAGGCAGAGGTTTTAACCCACTGAGCCACCCAGGCGCCCCCAATGTTTTCCTTACATGGGCCTGTTTTCCAGGTTTCCTTTTATTTTGAGTGTTTGTTTGTTTGTTTGTTTGTTTTTTTCAGAAAACAGAGCTAGGAAGTATGTATTTTTCTTCTAAAGAAAATGCATTACAGAATTATACTTACAGTTTCAGTTCAGGACTAAAAGGTTTTCACTTTATCTCTTTTCTGCTATCCTTAAAATCCTGATTTTTTAACTGCAACAATACCATTGCTCACTTGCTTTATAATACCTGTAAATCACAGAATAATAACACCAATGCTGCCATTAACAGTATAACTTCTGAAAGCCATTTAAGATCATTCTGTAACTTTTTTAAAGTTGCTTTTAGAGTATATGCCGCTCAGGATAGATGCTGTGTGTAGTCAAATTACTGTGTTTTTAAGACACTTAAAATCATTCCTATCTGTGATATTCTGTCCTCAACTCAATGCACAGAATTATCTGCTTAATTTTGTTTTTAATTTTTGCATTTTTTCAAATCCAACTTTATTTCATAATTATGTAAAAATATTTTTAGGGTTCCGGAGTCAGACCTATTAAACTATATTCTGGGAAGTGTAACTTTTTATGTGTCCTTTCTACACTTTTTCTTCCTTCCTATTATAGGTAAGCTTATTTATCTTTTCAAAGTTTTAGCTTATTCATTTGTAAACATAAGCGAGTGTGTGTGTGTGTGTGTGTACAAGTTTGTTTATATGTATATACTCCTTACCCAACCCCTACCTACTTTCTTAAATGCATGGTAGACTACTGTATTTTTTTCCACTTTGATTTATTTTTAAATTAACAGTATACCTGGCATATCACTCTAGTGAGAGTCCACGTTTGCTTTTACATATGCACAATAATCTGTGTACTGTAGTTTATTGAATCGGCTTCCATTGAAGGATTTTGGTTGTTTCTAGTCGTTTTTGCTACTGAAAACAGTGTTGTAATGAAAAACCTTATGTATCCTTTTGTATTTTTTCAGTATGTTTTTGGAATAGATTCCTAGAAATGGGATTGTTGACTCAAAGAATACATACCTATGCGATTTTTAATATTTTTAGATCAGTTTTAAGTTCATGGCAAAATTAGGCAGCAATTGTAAAATTTCCCATGTATTATTCCCTAACCGCTTACATAGTTTTGCTCAATATTTCCAAATTACCTCATAAAAATTGTACTATTTTGCCTTTTTATCATTGTATGAGGGGACCTGTTTCTGTGAAGTTTCTTCAAAAGAGTATATTGTCAAAGTTTTAAAAAACCTATCTGACAAATGAGAAGTCATTATTTCCCTTTGGTTTTAATTTCTGTGTTTCTCATTAGATCATTCATATTTTTAGCTTATTTCCCCCAATATCAAGGAGCCTCTGTGATGTGCTGGGAGGCTCCAGAAATGCTGTAATCAGTTTGACACAATTTCTGCTTCCAAGTATTTGCAGTCTGCAAGGAGAGCTATCGGCAAAATTATTAGTGGTCTATCTTACAGGCATTTGAGATCTTACAAGGCATTATAAACACACATGGAAGTTATAACTTTTAGTTATAAAAGAGAAAATCATATTGTTGGGCTGGGCAGAGGAGGTCAGGGAAAGCTACAGAGGGATGTGAGGGTAAACTTGAAAGTATGACTAGGAATTGGCAACACAAAAGTGTAAAAAAAAAAAACTACAAAAAAATTTTTGGGATTTTGGCATTTTAAAAAGACATGTCTTTTTAAACAAACAAGACTTTCTCACAGCAGAAAGCCTCACTGCAAAGACCTAAAAGTCTGTTATGGTCTGGTCCCTAGCTATAGCTCCACTTCTAGAATTTGTCCCTCCACCCCCACCCATTCATGTATGTTCCACTGTCTTCTTTCTGTGACCAACTCTGAAATCCCATCAGTCCTTGAAGTCTCCCTTCAAGCAGCTCTTTCTCAGGAGAGAATGCTTTGACCTATTCGGAAAATCAGCATAGGGTGTAAAGCGCATGTATGTAAATGAGGGCGAGGACAGCCCTTTGTGGTAAGTCAATAGTTTGTACTGACTTGAATATCAGGCTGGGAAGTTGGTGTCTCACCCTGAATTGAGTAAGGGATGGCAAATCTGAATGTCAGAGGACATCAAGTTTTTGGGCTTTTTTCTAAGCAAGTGAATTTGGATTTAGAGAAGGCAGTCATGGAACCAGGATGGGTTATAAATGGGCTCCACAGTGGCTGGTATACCAGAAGGTCCGGGAGACCGTGTGTATGTGGCAGGGAGAATGAAGAGGTGAAGCTAGATGAAGGGATGTTGTCAGAGATAGACTCTGGAGGGTGTGAGGCTTGAGGGAAGGGGAAGAAAATGGTGATGCTGGGATTTTTAATGTGTATGACGGAATGGGTAGTGTGGACACTGCTGAAATTCCCAGAATAGCAAAGTGAGAAAGTATCTTACTTGAAATGCATTGTACCATGCATCAAATATGCCAGTGACTAGCGAAATGTCCGAACAGAAGGGAAATTGAAAGCTTGAAAAATGTGTAAGCTGCAGAATTGGCTCCTGAAGGACTGTGAGCTGAACCGTACTAAGCTTCGGATCTGTGTTTCTCATGAGCCTTGGGCTACCTCCTGTGTCATGTTTCCTACGAGGCTGAGGCTACTTTAAGAAAAGAAATTAAAGCTATTTTCAGAAAACATTAAATATTGGGAATTTATGATCTTTGTACAGCCATAATATTTAGGTATTACTGAAATTTTAAAAATCAATGAAATTATTCTAAACATGTCAACTTTTGCATGTAGGAAAGAACTTTTTACATCATCATTTTAAACTCAGAAAAAATTCATTTCCTAAAATTGGAGTTTGTCTAATACAAATAATATTCCAAATTAACCTTTTAAGTGTACTGAACGTTTCACATAATTCAAAGTACTTTCTATGTCCACCTGTGCAGAAAGAATATCAGTAAAATTGAGGAAATGTTGCCATGTATTGGTTTCTTTATTTTAGGCATGTTTTCATGTATTGAAAGTGTAAAGGGAAGGTAGAGTATGTTTTGTTTTCATTATATAGATAGAAACTTATTACACTTAAGATCTTGGATATAATGCATTTTTAAAGTCCCATTCATAACCCACTTATTTTAAATAATTTATTTAAATAGGGTAAACTAAAAAATATAAATACATTTTTGTCATGAGGTTTGATTTATAATAAGTTCTTATTTCAAAAGTAGAAATTTTTCTCTAAAAATCATATTTCCATTTCATAAAATTGGCATTTTTCATATTTGGGGGGAAATGTCTTGGTATTCTAGCTTATGAATTAAAAACCAATCTTTTTCCAGGTTGTTTTAATGTTTTGTACTGGGATCAAACCTACTCTGTCACTGGGCTTCATGCTGTGGAAACATCTTATGGGTATAAACCTAATTTTACCCAAATCTTCTTTGAACACTTTGCTAGGTGCATGCCGGATTCATTTTTCCATCCAGAAGCACTGGATGCAAAATATGTACATTGAAATTCTAACAGCTTTTTCAAATTTAACTTTCCTACGGTATAATGTAAACCCCAAGAATTAGTATAAAAAGTTACGGCATGCCTGTGGCACTTGGGTGGCTCAGTTGGTAAGTGGCTGCCTTCAGCTCAGGTCACGATCCCAGGGTCCTGGGATCGAGTCCGCGTGGCTCTTCCTGCTCAGCAGGGAGGCTGCTCCCCCCCTCCACCTCCCACTTGTGCACTCACTGTCTCTCAAATAAATAAAATCTTAGTTATGGAATGCCTTTTGGCTTTGACTTTTTAAAGATCTTTAGTCAGTAACAATTATCATCCATTGTGTGCAGCATATACCTCATGGTGATATGCTGGTTCCAAAGAACTATCCTTGAAGATCTCAGACTTCTGAGGTTGAAGCTGATAATACACTTACTACGTTATTTGCAGCTTTCCGCTATAATAATGACCTAGTAGTTACCAGTTGCTTGAATACTGAGTGTAAGACACCAGACTGAACCATGGATTTGAACTGAAGAATTCCTGTTCATATCCTAAACTAATCTGGTATTACCATTAGCTTTCAAAACAACAGCTATCTCCACCATTATTCTTGGGAAACCTGAAGAGATCAGAAAACCCATGTCAGAGGTGCCTATAAAAACTTAAGTGTTCTTATTTGATTAATAGTCTGCCTTTATAAGAGTCTCCATAAAAATCTGTTAAATGCAAAATGAAAATTCAACATACTGTCTATCATCTTCGGTTTACTGTTAAACAATACTATGCCCTGGATATAACCTTCTAATTTTATTTTTTCACCGTAATGAAAGCACTGGTCATAATTGCTGCCACTGATGCTCTTTTGTCTGCACATACTGTTGCAACATAATGTGTTGTGCATTTGATACGGATATTACCATATTGCCATAAGGAGCTGCTATTATTTTAGACACCAACTGATTCCATGATAGTGTCAGATTTCTTTAACATATGCTTATGTTTTTGTACAAATGACCTCAAGAAACATCTGCTAGTTTTGTGGTGGTATCTACTGTTTCTTTTTCAGAATTTGACCTGTCAGTTACTTTTTAACGTGAATCTACAGTATTTCATTAGAGTAGGCTCACTGTCTGGGTGTTTTTATGCTGTTGATATTAATTAATAACCTCTATGGCATAATTCAGAAAAACTGAAGCTGCCTGTGTGCATTATTTTAAAAATATCTCTTTTAACTTTTTTTTTTGTCATTGATACTTTAAATTAGAAAAGAACCCTCTTACGGATCTTTAGGATCCAAAATTTGGGGCCCAAAATTGCTTTCTGATGGTTCTGAAATTGCTCTCTGAGTTTTATGAGAGTGTGTAGTAGTTGTGGCGTATCCTTGGTCAGTTCATATCCTGTGCTAATTGCTAATCTTAGCATCTTCGATGGGTTTGGAAGGACAGGCAAAGGAAGAGGAAGTAAAGTTTCTATGAAGTCATAATATTTTTGCTTTATGATGCTGGAAAAACCTCTGGAGAACATAAGCCATTGACTGTATTCTAGGTGGGATCCCTTCTTTCACTCACTGCGGTATGACCCCGAACAAAAAGCAATGACCACACATTACCACTGTCTGGAATTAACTTTTTTGCATTCCTCGGTTTTTTCTGTTTTTTTTTTTTGTTTTTTTTTTTAAGACTTAGCTATTGACTCAAAGAAAGCAATATGACCGTATATTTATGGTATTTAAAACCTCGAAAGAACAGTCTCTGAATAGCAATATTGGTCCATGTTTTCCAGATGAAGATGTATTAAAAAGTTTTTTTCCAACCCCATTTATTAGAGGACAGACATCATCAATAAAATTCTTACCTACGCATTTGATCCTAAATCTAAACCCAACAAAGTACATATATGTAAGAGAGATGGTCCTAATCACAGAGTATGTCTGTGTTCAGATGATAGCTGGAACAGCTTTTATTTTCTGCTTCTCTCTTTTCCATGCATCAGCTAAGCATGTCCTCATTTACATCTCTCTGCTCATTCAGTCACCCTTACTGCTCTTAGGCTCTCTCTGTCCCTTGGGTGACTTATGTCATTAGGACAGCCTTCTGTCCCCTGCTTGCCATCCCTTGGCTGAAGCTGAGGGGAGGCCCTTGCCAGTTACCTGAGGTGCTGGACCTGCTGTGGCTCAGTTTTGGCCTCTGTGAGGTCTGTGTGCCTTCCATGCCAAGACCTGGTTCAGTGAGGGGGACCGGATTACTGAAAGCTTTAGTTGCAGTGGTAAAACCGAGTGAGGCTGTGTTGAGTGCCTAAGCAGCTTTCTTTTAAGCCTGAAATAGGAGAAGCAGGGACCTCAACGTCCCTTGAGAAAGAGGGATTTCCCTCCACCTTCTGGACCCAACACACAATAATTTAAGTGGGTTAGTGGCCTGGACCCAACGGGTGGTATAATTCTCCTAGATTGTGGTTGAGCTTCCCTCTGGGTATGATGGGTGTAGGACCAACTAAGGGAGTCGCCAGTGACTTTTATTTTTTTTGCCTCTTGTAGAGCAGGCCTTTTACTTTCAGTCATCGCTTCCAGGACTCTGCCCCCTCTTCCCTCTGAAAGACACTGGAGGAACCATAGGGATAGGGGATGTTCACGAAGAATTTTCAGACGCTGGGTATATATATCTGGAGTCCCATTTGAAGTAAAGAGACTACTTAGCGATTTTCTTTTAAATACTTCTTACTGCCTACACTTTTTGTTGTTTGTTTTTAGTGCAGGGAATTTTGTCTATGATCATGGTGAGATGGAGGAGGGGAAACAGAATTAAACATATTTCCATTAACATTGTATGGTGCCTGGTATGACATCATGAACAGGTGGGCCCATAATTGTTTACTTGATGCTCTTTTTAAGATGTCAGTTATATCATGGGAAATTGAAGAAGAGCAAAATTAATTTGTTGATTGCATTCTTTAGGAAATCTTGCATGCATGTTCGCTGGAGAAACAAGGGGTTTCTCCCTTAAAGGACAAGGCTTTGTTTTGTTTTTAATAAGACACACTCTTTATAATTAAAACAAAATCCTCGAGTTAAGGGATTACTGTCTTAAATAATTGGATTTCTTTCATTTGTTTCCCTGATCCGCATATATGAGAATAAATCTAATGGTGTCTTAGGATAATACATATTTCCAGATTAAATATTTCTTTTAACCACAGAATTTTATTAACGCCTCTCAAAGTTTACAGATGATATAGGAAAAAATGTAAGGTCAGGAACTTATTTTAGATTTGGGAAGAGCACAGATACAGAAACTGGTTAAGAACAACGGAAGCTGTGGAAACGCTTTTGAAAAATGATATATGGATCTTTGCAATAAATTATTCAAATATACACTCATTATTTGTATAATTTTCTTTAACCCTGCCCTTAAAATACTAAATTTAGTGTTATATTATTTCAGGTAAATGCTTTTTTGGAATGATATTTTAATATCTGAAAGTGGTTTAGCTTGAAACGGATAAGATTTAAGTGACCTGGGGGAAAAGCAAAATGTAAATGTCTAGTAGTTTTTACTTTAGAAAAAGTCACAGAATAAGCTCTGTTCCCTTCCCTCTTCTCTCTCTCTCTCTTTTTTTGTTTTTGTCTCCACACTTCAGAGCCCCTTTCTAAGATTCTTAAATCGTGTGTGAGCCTGGGAGAGGACAAACATTAGGGTGAGTGGTAAGAAGGGGGAGTATTTTGCTTGAGGCAAAGTAGTCCTCCATATGCGACCTTCTTAAAGCCCTCCCTTCAGCCCCTTAAATCAGAATTTGAGCTCCCAGTGAGGAGGCTGTTGTAGGGGCAGCAGTTATGGGGTCAGGGGGAGTGAGGGATGGAGGGAGACGAAGGGCCATTTCTCTAGTTGGCTTTGATGAATCTTTTCAAACTGACAGGTTTCTCCACTTAATTCTGGGTCAGTCTTGACCCTAACTTTCCCGGCGTCTCTGTGCTCAGTCCTCCTGGGTTTGGAAGCTCAAGGAAGCACCGGGTCTAGTTCTGGTGGGAGCCAAAATATCAAGGACTTTTGGAAGATTTTCTATTTGATGCTGCAGAAAGGCAATATGAGAAAAAATTGTTAATGGTACTTTCAAATCTTATATAAATTTTTCAGTTAACTTCACTTGTCCTCTCCGGACTAGATTGTATCACTTGCTATTTTAATTAATTCTCACCTAAAATAATTTAGTGTCTTCTCAGTATAAAAGTCTAGCATGCTAACTAATGATAAACTAGGCTCCTTTTGGCGTTAAATATTCTTCAGTGTTCCCACCTGGAAATACTGGACTATAGAAGGAAAAAAAGACATATGATTGGTTTTTCTGCCACATTTTGCTTGATTTGATGAGATGAGACAAAAGGTCACCCAGCGTGTGATATTTTGTTATGGCAGCCCCAGCAGACCAATAAACCATCCTTCCTTAGGTTCTCATTTCTTCTTTTTCCCTGTGCCCCCATGCAGCCTGCCTTCTGTGCACACAGGGAGAGAGAGCTCTGTTTCCTTCTCTTCTCATAAGGATATCAGTTGTATCAGGTTAGGATACCGCCTTTATGACCTAATTTAACCTTAATTACTCATTAAAGGCCCTGTCTTCAAAATCCCATAGTCACTCTGTGGGATTACGGTTTCATCATATGAATTTTGGTGTGGGCGGCATAATTCAGTTCATAAAAGATGGATTTACTTGTTTGGCTAAATCTCCATCCTGAAAGTAGATTTTATTCCACCTCCTCCAAATTTCTGTAAACAGTGCGATGTATTTTTATTGTTTTTTAAATTTTTTTATACAATTTTTTTAAGGTTCTGTTTGACAGAAACACAGTGAGAGAGGGAACACAAGCAGAGGGAATGGGAGAGGGAGAAGCAGGCTTCCCGCTGAGCAGGGAGCCTGATGCGGGACTCCATCCCAAAACTCTGGGATCATGACCCAAGCCGAAGGCAGACGCTTAACGACCTAGCCACCCAGGTGCCCCTGTTTTTTGATTTTTTTAATGCAATGGTTAATGTACGGTTACTTACTTTCACATAATTGATGATAAATAATAATTGTTAGGAGTGTTGACCATTTGAAAATGGTTTGGAAAGATGTGTTATTTCTTTTATTTTGTAGTAGATTTCCTCCACTCTACATCTCTATGAACTCAGGCAATCTCATTAGTCTAAATGCAGCCCAAACAGTAATCTTTTAGTTATATTATAGCAGCTCTCAAAAGATAGTGAAATACATTTGAGTACCACTAACACGGTCATGAGTTTGCTTGACTCCCTGAACTTTTCTGAAAGTGTGATGAGTTCCAAAATTTGATTTTTTTTTTGTCAGTGATTGCAAATGTTTGGTGAGAGATGACTGTGTCTGATTGTTTTCCTCATGTTCAGGGCTCATTTCAGGTTTGGTCCTGAAATCAGTGTTCTCCATCTTTGTATCTTTCTGGAAAATCTTGCCAATAAACAATTATCTTGCACATGGAAAAGTTCTCAGGATTATCAGATTGGTGGGCAACCCTACAAGGCCATGCAGAGAGTGATTTGGGTCAGTTCTGCTCTGCTTTCTTCAGGTCTGAACGATTCACTTCTGTGGTGCAATCAAAATCCTGACCTACATTTGAAAGTGCAGCACAGTCCTGTCTGTTATCTAAATCCACTGTGCTATTAAAGGGTGAAATACAGAAAAGAGGTCACCAGTAATTATTTTTTCTTCTGTCCTTGATTACAGGTTGCTTTGGTTGATATTGTTAGATGGCCTGCTTCTGAAAGAGAACTGAAGTAGAAAATTCACTAAGGTTTCTATATGAAATCGTAGTAAAGATAACTCAGGATTATTGAGTAATATTAAAAATGCTACAGCTGTATTAAAATTTATCTAAGGATCGAAATGAGTTAATTCTATTTGGAGATATTTGAATTAGAATTAGCTTTTACTTTTGATAAATACAGCCTAAAAATACTTCTGCATATTTAAGCTTTTAATACTTGAATCATTCTTCCTAAGGTTGGCATATAAGTGTGTCCCTTACTTTGGTTTGGTAAGGCTCTGAACATGCAAAGTGACAGATGTTATACCCAGCATAATTATATGTATCCTGGAAACACATCTTTATAGAGTGGAATTGGTTCTTGGGAAAACAAAAATTTGGCAAACAAAGGGCATTAAATTGCTGATCTCAGCAGTAATTACCTGGGATAGATTACAATAATCCTGTGTAGGTGGTAACAGCATTTATGCATTAGAAAAATAATATAATTCTAAAATACATTAAAAGAAAAAGGAACTTGTGTAACCTTTAGCTCATCTATCCCTTTAAAGGGCAGAAAAAGCCCTCAAATTTTTTCTTTTCTTTTTTTTCCCCTTCCCTCCCTCCCTCCCTCCCTTCCTTCCTTTCAAAAATTCTTTCATCTCTTTAAGAAAGATTTCTGGTATTCCAAATCCTGATAATATTGGTTTTTGACCATGTCTCTGTAAGGTTACTGCTTTTTTTTTTTTTTTAATGCCCACTGAAAATAGACCATTTTAAATAAATAAATTGATCCCTAATCCTCAAGCATCCAAGTAACTCTCTGAAACAAATTGGGCACTATAAAATCCATAGTTATTTGAACCAACAACCACATTGAGGTTTCTGTAATTTTGGTCTCTTCATTCCAAGGGCATCTTAAAGTACCTGCTCTCTTCTTCCCCAATAGATAAAGGAGAGCTACTTAGGTCCATCTTTTGGAAGGTCTAGAATTATCTGAAGGTCAGTTCGAGAACAACTGCATCAAATGTTTAAGTAGGTAGATACAAAGTTGTTGAGGTCCTTAAAAAACTTCAGAGGTTGATTGTGTTGGTTTTGGTCTGAAGCTATACGATAAGGGTTTGTCAGTAGTTGTGGTCTAAACATCCAGTTAGCACCAAGATCATCTGAACACAGTGTTGTTTCCTTTTCCCCCCACCAAAAGATTTTGAACACAAATCAAATCTTTAGGACAAGATATACTTTGAGAATGTTCTGAAATAATTATGCTATGGATCTTGTGTATCTCAGAGGATAGGCGTGTATTTTGTTGTTATTGATGATCATTTAGATATGCCATCACCTCGTCTCCAATTTTTAGCAACTCCTTTACCTGTAAACTGTTGCTACAGCATCATTTTCATATCTGTTGAGAAGCTGAAATGGTGATTAAGGAAAGTAGCCCGTTTCAGGGCCGGTGTGCTCTTATGCCTAGTGTTTCCTTCCAGTCCTGGAGCGTGTGTGTGAAGGTTTTCTTCCTCAGCACTATCTCTGTATTTCCCTAACAAAATCCAGGATCCAAAGAAGAACCACATAGATGATGAAACCAGGTGATTGTGATTAAATTTTGGCTCTATACTCTCTCCATATACTCATTAGTGTTTCTCAAAAACTCACCCCATCCTAGGGTGGCATTAACGGGGAACTTTGTGAGTAGGGCACATAAGCCCTTTCAGGATGGATACATACCAAACCTGATACATTGCCCAAAATATTTGGGGAAAATACTTGTGCCTAACCAGGATCAGTGGGATTACTGGTGGCATGTAAGTCAATTTCTAGTGATTTTCATTTTTTACAATTCTAATATATCTGCTCATTATTTTCTATACTCTCAATTCCTAATTTTCTCTTTCTAACCTATTCCATAAATACCTTAGTAGACCCTTTGACCAAGGGAGGCTTCCTAGTCTGCTTTAGGGAAGGTGCTCGGGATGCTCCTGATTAATAGGAGCTACCTTTGTAAACTCGAAGTAAGGCCACAGCATTTTTGTATTCTAAGTGTAAGGTAGAGTCTTACTCAAATTATTCCTGCCTATTATCTGTCCCACATGCTGCTTTTTCTGGTTTCTCTAATTCAGGTATTGGTGTGGTGACTGCAAATTGTTTGTTGAATTATTTCAGGTAATAATAGCCAACACTTGTATAGGACATTGTATGTGGCGGTTACCAGCATCTTACTAATTCACTGAATCTTCAGAACAATTCTTCAAAAGGCTATCATCACTTGAATTTTCTAGAGAGAGAACAGAAGAGGAAGACTTTAAGTAATTTCTCTAAGGTCACAGGATAAGCAGATCCTGGATTCGAGCCCCTTTCAGAAGAGGTTATCTCTGCCTCTCTGCCACTTCTCTTTGGTACCTTTTTTTTTTTTTTTCCTTAAAGTAGGCTCCGCACCCAGAGTGGAGCTCAATGTAGGACTAAAACTCCCAACCCGGAGATCAAGACTCTACCCAGAGTGGAGCTCAATGTAGGACTAAAACTCCCAACCCGGAGATCAAGACTTGAGTCAAAATCAAGGGTTGGATGGCCCAACCGATGGAGCCCCCTGGCACCCCTCGTACCTTTTTCTTCATAGACCTGAGGTGTTGCTTTTAACATCTGAGGTTTCAGAGAGATCACAAAAGAGACACTGAAATGTGAATCTGTTCTATGGAATGAGCCAAAGCTTCTTGAGTTAAATTATAAAGCATGCAATAAATAATATTGTTGTAATTACAGTGTGGTACTTTACAAGTCCTTCTAGCTTATAGAACAGAAGGAAAAAATATGAGCTTTAGAGCCCAGCCTTAGGTAATAATGAAGGTTTTGCCATTTACATCTGTAATTGATAAACCCTTTTTGCCTCTCTGAGGATCTGTTTGCTATTCTCTAAAATCAAGAAATAGGGATGCCTGTCTTTTTTAACTCTCACTGTAACCTGAAAATAATTTATAGTCAAATGAGATGGAGTGTCTGACTGAGGGCCTAGCTTGGCAGGCCCTTCATCGCGATTTCCAGTCCCTGTGTTTCTGTGCTGTGCTATTTACAGTAAGAACTGGCTGCTTCCTTGCATGGCGATGGCACCTTAATGGGATGTATGTATAGTGTAATTTGGCAAAGAAAGAGAAGTTTTATTACTTAGTATTAACATTATACCTACTGAGAATTTGGGAAATAACGGAGCCTCTGAATACAGTATTGTCTTCTCTAGTCCATCATTCTTAGCTGCCTATAGAAATTAAGAACAGAAACGTGGGATAGAGAATTAATTTTAGGCAATGTAAAAGCTACAGGTTTGAAATGTTGGGATTTTTTTTTTCTAAGTGGCACTCAGTGTAGAAATTCAGCGAATGAAGAATACATAGAAGAAAAAACATGTTTCTCAGAGGGAAATTTAGTTCTAATTTTCCCGTTTAATGCAGACTGTTTTTGAAGAGGCCTTAGGGCACATGAATGAATTGGAATCTCTGTCAAAAAGGTACTCAACTTGGATAAACTAGAATGATGAGTAGAGAAAAAGATTGGATGGTTGTTTCTTAAAATCTCCGGTGGGTCTCAGTATCCTTTCGTGAAACAGTAATTTGGGAATAATCTGGTGAAGTTCCACACAATGGTTAGCTACCCAGTGTGCTTTCATTCCCCACTATACAGGGAAAGAACCGTATCTAATCATCCCTCAATCACTGTTTCATTCAGAAAACACCTGGCATATGGCAGTTACTCAAAATTTGAAGCTAAATAGATTATTGATGGATAATACATTTGTCTCTATATTTTATAAGGCAATATGATCATCAGAACACTAGGAAAAGTGCTAGCTTTAAGGATAGTTATGCAAAGTGAGAAATCCAGTTATTCTAATATCACCATTCTCTGTTGGAATCTAGGGAAAATAAAATGGCTCCCAGCTACTGAGGCTTTGCTCTGCACTTGGTCCTGCCTGAAGGTCTCTAATGTAAAGGGAGGGGCTCAATACTGGCCCTTTGCTGAAAATCAGAGGGAGTCCTCTGTGGTAGTAAGACCAGGCGACTCCTCTCTGCCTCCTTTCTCCTATTTCCTATAAGGATTTCAGCTCTTAACCCTCAGGAACTTCTTAACTTTTTGACGTGGTTGGAACAAAGAGTATGAGAATGTATCTAGGGCTCCTTTCTGAAATATTTTTGGTGATGTATTTACTTGGTGAGGTTTATCAGAAGTGTTGATTCCCAGTAGGGTTGACGGGTGGACAAAGATGTGGGAGGAGAATGGGAGAAGGCAGACCCTTCAGTTACAGCAATCCCTGGAGCCAAGGTTGAGGAGGCCTCGCTGTTGTCCTGTATGGTTAGGCATATGGTATCTGGTGGGCCACCCTCTGAGGGGCTATTGCTCTCTTTCCTTGTGTGCCCTCAGACCTCTTCTTTGTTCATGTTACTGTAGTATGGTTTTCTCAATTTTTTTTAAAACTTTATTTCACTATTCACTTCTGCAGTTTCATTGTTTTTCTTTTTCTCTCTCATTCCTCACTGTTTGCCATTTTGAACATTTAGAGCCCATCAAGAAAAGTAAAATAACAGGAAGAGAAAGTTAAGCACAAGGAAAGTGAAATATTAGAATAGGAACTAACGATCCTATCGAGAGGGACTGAAGAATGGGTTTCTGGTGTTGGACTGTTAGAATTTAAGCTCTGTCACTTCCTGTGTGTGTGTGTGTGTGTGTGTGTGTGTGTGTGTGTGTCTGTGGTACAAGCTATTTAAGCTCTCAGCTTCTCTCCCTCCCCCTCCCTTCTGTAAAATGGGATATAATAATAGTACCTAGCTTACAGTGCTATAAGGTTTCAGTGATACAGTAAATGTAAACCTCTTGGCACTAGCCTAGGATGAAACTTGTCAATTAATATTTATTAAATAACTACTAAAGCATTTAGAGCTGGAAAAAACATTAGATTATTACCTTCCTTACTACAGGGTAAGTTTCCGCCTTTTAAAAGTTTGTTTTTTTAAACCACTGTTTAGCACCTAGAATAGTGTTACCCAACAAATAAGGACTGAATAAATATTTGTTGAATGAATAAATAAACCTGTTTCCATATCCTTATTTTAGGAATAAGGAATTTGATTTGATTCCTTGATTTAGGAATTAAGCTCAAAAGCTCAAAAGTTCAAAAGTTTTGAATCAAAACTTAAAAGTTAAGGGATTAGCCTCAAGATAGGTGACCAAGCTAGAACTAAAATTAAGGTCTCCTAACTCCCACACCAGTGACCTTTCTGGGAAGACTATGCCATTTTCTCAGTATTTATTTTGTATGGTAAATTCATAGGAAGCTGTACAACAGTCTGAGGATGAGCTTTGATAATCAGATGTGCTTAGAATCAATCTAGAATTTTCATTAAATCATTGGCACACTACTTAATTCATACATCTTCATCGATAAAGTGAGATAATTACCACCTTTCAGAACTATTATGAGGATTAATTAAGATAATCCACATAGAGTACTTGGTCCCATTTCTTTGGCCTTTCCCACACCCCCTCATTTATTAGTCTAGACTAATTCAACACTCGCAGTCTTCACTTTGTTTCTCATTCTTTCTTGAATCTTCTATGATCAGCCTTTTGACTCCCATCACTCTACAGCTCACTTGTCAAAGTCAGTTCTCATTTGTCTTGACCTCTGGACAGAGTTTTAACATATCACGATGTGCTCTTCAATACAACTTTCTCCACCTACCCTCTAGGACGTCACTCTTTTGGTTCTCTGCTGTCCCACTGGCCTGCTCCTTCTCAGTTTCCTTTCTTAGTTGTCCTCATTTTCCCTTGTCTGTCCTCTTCTTGTCTTTCATTCTCTCTCTGGTTCAACCTCCTCTAGTTGGTGGCTTCTAATACTACCTAAATGCTGATGACCTTCAAATTTATATCTTTAGTCCAGGCATCTCAGAATTCCAGATTCATAAACCTTCTTAGATCTCAACTTAGCGTTTTAATAGATTTCTCACTTAGCATCTTCTAAAACTTGACAATTTCATCCTACAACCTAAAACTATGGACTTCTTATGGGTCTTTCCATCTTAGTATATGAGGACTTCATCCTTATAGTTGCCCTTGCCCCAAACACTTGGAAATGTGCTGGATTCTACTCTATCTCTCTCTGTGTCTAGTCTATCAACAAATCCAGTGGCCTTTCCTGAAATATATCCAAAATTAAGCAGCATTACTGCAACTGTACGAGTATGAAACATTATTTCTGACATGGAGTGTTGGGTTACTTACTGTTCCCTTTTCCCAGAAACCTATGGAACCAGCTATGCCTTAAAATTCAGATGTTTACTAATTTTAGAAAGCTAATGTGGGGCATATATTATGTGTGTGTGTAACCCCCACAGTGAGCCTCAGGTATCATCCCATAATCAAATATTAATATTTCTGAATGAAACATGAGGAGGATCTGTGCTAAATGGAATAAATAAACACTTAAAGTCTCATTGTCAGTTTGGGTTTAGTTTTGCTACAAAATGAGGTCAGCTCAGATTTTGCTCCCAAATGATTTAAGAAAAAATATACACAATTTTCAGAGCTTTGAGGATTTTGCAAATACAAATGAGAGATTCTGAACCTATATCTACATGGCCTGTTCCCTTATATATTTTTTATCTTTATTTAGTGATTATTGAGTAGTCAGGGAAGATCTCTAAGGCTTCTCTTTGTAGAGTCTCTTCTTTTGTAGAGTCTGGCATATGGAAAATGTCCAGTTAACAATTATTGATGAAGCTGAAATCCCTTTTTTACTCAAATATGTGCTATTTGGAAGAGTGTGTGACTAGTTTAAAAATAACCATTGTTGAAAACAAGATATTATTTGATTAGTGACAGTTCAAACACATTAATATTCAGAATATCAAATTCTAATGGATGAGTCATTTGTGGACATAAAACCCATTATCTACCTTAGTGCTGGGTACCCTAATCAGTTGGAACCTGTTTCATTGATCTGTTATTGATTTGGCATGGAACTTGAAATCCCTTTTTAGTATAACTAAATGCTCTTCCGATCACCCTGTGTCTTTGAGCATATCAAGTAATTGATCAAGGATATTGCCACTATTTTAATCTAATTAAAATGGAAAAAGTTAATATTTCCATTTTAAGTATCACTCATAAAATTGAAAATAAGTGAATAATTCTTATTAAAACTACCTGAAATTTTAATATCCATTATATGCCTTACATAAAGGAACTCATTTCTTTCTAAAGAAAATGTAATAAAGTGCCATAGTGTTATTTGTCTTAGTTTTGGTTGGCCACCCACAGGAGACAGTTAGGTATGAGTAGAATTATTGGAGTACCACTTTTCCCAGTGGTAATCCAGCAGGAAAGATTTTGTATACTTTTAGAAAGGAATCATTTTTCTCTTCTTTTGTGCTTTGAGACCATAATTTTATTTAAATTGCTAATCTGTTTTTGAAGGATACATAATAAATTGTTTAACATTTATATTCAATCAAATTTGTAATTTATATGACTTTTTCAGAACATTGGAAAAATTGAATTTAAGAAAATGAGAAAATGGAAATGTGATTGGAGTTGTACTGTATTTTAAAAAGTTGGCCCCTGATTTGCTTCAATTATAAATTTTTATTGCTCTTCTCTCCCAGACTTGATAGAGCAGATGTTTTTTTATTTTTTATTTCACATTATGGGGAGAGCTTTCTTTGGGTTTTATGGAGAGAGTTTTATTTATTATGGTAGTGATACTCAACCAGCATAAGAAAATGCTATTTTAAATACAATCGGCAATTTACTTGCAGCCTTAAACTTAGCAAACATGCCTTTAGTAGTCCGTATTTTTGAGGGTCTTTATCTGATCACAATGGCTTATATTCAACAGTGCTATTAAATGAAATACACATGGAGGCCGTTTCTGCCACAGAGGCACAGGTGGACATCTTGGTAGCAAGCCTCATGCGGTGTGACACATGGCACAGCCCAACATGGGGGCAGAACGCACGCAGCTTGAGCTAGGAGTCATTTTATGGATACTTTGTTGTAGATTTGTGTTTTTATATGGGACAGCCGTTATTCAAGACATTTACATAGGATGGTTTTTTTTTTTTTAATTTTTTCTAAATGTTTGTTAGTTCTTAAAACAGTCAGGCCTTGACTAGCACAACCTCTTGGGGAGCCAACGTTCCTGCACCCCGCCCCTTGCCATCTATATAAATGATATTTTTGACTCTGTCCTTTATAATGTTGGCACCCTGTGCATATTAGATGTAATCAGGGCTGAAAGGAAACTTGAATCCATCTGGAAGCAATAAACTTTTCTAAAAGACTGCACAGTGTTATTTAATCCTGTGACTTCTTACTGTGAGTGAAATTAAGGTTTGATGCAGTTGTGTCACATCGTATTGGTATCAAATTTATCTTTCTAAAAAAAAACTGACAGTAGTAGAACAGTGCAGAGGAGATGGCCTGCTGTAATCCCAAAAGCTATTTTGCTTTGACTACATGTTCTGTCGTGTAGCTAAGTATATAATATGCTTGATCTAGAATGTTTAAGTTTTCTCTGAAATTTTTACACTCTCAGGTAACCATTTCTTTTACCTTTAATTTTGCCTTTTGATGGTAGTACTAGCTATCTGGTAGAAAACCTAGCATGATGAAATGCATGGAGGAGAAACTATTTGAAAATTCTGTAATTGGGAACACATTTGCATTAAATACCATAGATGTAGAACAATTTTTCAGAAAAAAATTAACTTCTAACTTCTTCAAATTAGTTAAAAACTTTTTTGCTTCAAGTATCCAATACAGGATTATATTTTGCGTGAATAGGAGCCTGGATGGTGTCAACTGACTAGCATAATTTATAGTGTTTGTGTGTGTGTGTATGTGTGTGTGTGTGTGTGTGTGTGTGTGTGTGTGTGTGTACTAAACTTAAATTTGTTCTTTAAGTTTTGCTTGTATCCAGTTGAAAACAAATGAGATCGGACTACATTTTATAGGTAATTTCATTGTAATTTTTTTTCTTAGTGAATCAGTTCTTGTGGATTGACTTAGCCAAAGGTTTTGAATGCCAAAAGCAAAACAAACCAAACATATTTGTCAACTATTTGCTTTTAGTGGTGGAAATGAAATAAAGGCCATATTCCCCCATGTACCTAGCATATTAAAAATAAACATGAACTTTATCTTGAAAGTTAATTGGATTTTTTAACAAAACCATGATAAGCTATATTAAAATTGTATAGCACTTTTCCTTTGTCTCCACTAAATCTAGGGCTTACAAATCCTCATCAAATGAATAAAGGCTTACGAATATTTTTAGAAAATCTCAAATGGTGTCTGTTTTTTTGACATGTAATTGACATAGAATATAGAAATTTCAGGTGTAGAATGTAATGATATTTGTATATATTCTGACATCACTACAGGAGTTTAGTTAACATCCATCACCATACATAGTTATACATTTTTTCTGTTATGAGAACGTTTAAGGTCTACTCTCAGCAACTTTCAAATATGCAGGGTAGTATTCCTAGTCA
The DNA here is from genome assembly GCA_028646535.1 of Procyon lotor. NCBI lineage: Eukaryota > Metazoa > Chordata > Mammalia > Carnivora > Procyonidae > Procyon > Procyon lotor. The sequence goes on from CM053605.1 coordinate 43,695,739, forward strand.
CCACACTATACCTTATATCTCCATGACTTACTTTTTTATAACTGGAAGTTTAAACCATTTGACCCCCTTCCCCCATTTTGCTCACCGTTCACCACTGGTAATCATCAATCTGTTCCTTGTATCTATGAGCTCAATTTTTTGTTTTTGTTTCTGTTTTTTAAATTCCACATATAAGTAGGATCATGTGGTATTTGTGTTTTTGCTGTTTCTCTTCTTAGCACAGTGCCCTCAAGGTCCATCCATATTGTCACAAAAGCCAAGATTTTTTATTTTTATGTCTGAACAATATTCCACTGTGTGTGTGTATCACATTTTCTATATATTCACCCATCTGTGGACATTTAGGTTGTGTCCATATCTTAGCTATTGTAAATGTGTATTTGTTTTAAGTTTGCTTTTGTACAGTTAGTATATGTAACTTCTGGCAGTCTCTCTTTATCCTCCCTCCCTCGCACACATGCAGTGATTCCTTGACAGCAGGAGGGCCCTCTCTGGCATCAGGAAGGTAGACTGATTTTAAGTTCAGGTGTCCTGGAAGTCAATCATGTAAATCTCTTCCAGTCCATTTCCAGACGGTCAGGATCATGGCCTCCTGTTCCTGAGCTGTCTTGGCTCCTCAGATGAACTTCTTCCTTTCTGGTACTAGGACCAGTCTCTTTATCGGGTAAAAATTACTACTTGGTCCGTCATGTAATGGTCGCATCCCCGTCCGACAACACGGAGCTGCACGTGCTAAGTTCAGTTACCCCAGACTTTGATTAATTCTGAGCATTTTTTTGTTACCTTGGGAGCAAATAATGACCGTCTTGAGGGTATACCTGAGTGGGAATGGTAATAAAAGCGAGCCTCTTAGTGTCTGTCAGTAGCAAATGCATCAGATTATCTGGAGGACTGTGAGATCGCTTCACTGTGACTACCGGGAGGTAATGGGGGATCTGAACTGCACAACAGGGTGTTGATTGCTAGCAATGGCAGAAGTGAAAGCAAAGCTGCTGAAACAATCTTTGAGGTCCTCAGAAGAAAAAAGTGGGACTTGAAATATAAGGGCCTTTACCAAGCAGAAGGCTCAGATCCAAACTTTTTTGGATACTGGCAACAGAGGCCATCACTCTGGCTCAGATATATATATAGTTCTATTCCCAAAGCCCAGCAAGTTCCAGGTGATGAAAGAAGAAAAACACATTTACCTTTGTTCTCACAGAAATAGTTGTCCATGGAGATTGTCAAGTTCACATTAGCATTTAAAATTTTTTTTATTTGAAGTAAATTTGATTAACATACTGTATTAATAGTTTCAGAGGTAGAATTTAGTGATTCATCAGTTGCATACAACACCCAGGGCTCATTACTTCAAGTGCCTTCCTTAATGCCCGTCACCCAATGACCCCACCCCTCACCCCCTTCACCTCCAGCAGCCCTTAGTTCCCTATAGTAAAGAGTCTCTTATGGTTTGCCTCCCTCTGTTTTCATCTTATTTTTCCTTCCCTTCCCCTATGTTCATCTGTTTTGTTTCTTAAATTCCACATATCAGTGAGATCATATACTTGTCTTTCTCTGACAGACTTATCTCACTTAGGATTATGTGCTCTAGTTCCATCCATGCAATTGAAAATGGCAAGATTTCATTTTTGATGGCTGCATAATATTCCACCGTGGATATATACCACATCTTCTTTATCCATTCATCTACCGACAGACATCTGGGCTCTTTCCACAGTTTGGCTATTGTGGACATTGCTGCTATAAACGTTGGGGTGCGTGTGCCCCTTTGAATCACTATGTATCTTTTGGATAAATACCTAGTAGTGCGATTGCTGGGTTGTAAGGTAGCTCTATTTTCAACTTTTGAGGAACCTCCATACTGTTTTCCAGAGGGGTTTTAATGTACACTCAAAAGTATCTGGAATATAACAGGTGTTCAAATATGTTGAAATAGTAAATTTTGGGGCTTAGCCTAAACTATTAGTTTCCTCTTTATCTAGCCTCTCCCCCATTAGTATTTTTGAACCATCGTTTAGTTAGTGGAAAAAACACATATAACTTAAGTTCTTAAAAGGTTTTGAAAGACCTTTGTGCCCTCATACTCTGGTAGGTTAGGAATTTCCAATATGTGACCGAATCTCAACTGTGTCCCGGGCCATAGGATCTCAGAGGGACTGGGAAATGAAGGATATTTGTTAATGTGCTTTGCTAGATGGTTAATGTTTCAAAAGACTGGAGTCAAGAAGACCTTCCATTTGCTGGAAAACAAAGCAACACAAGTTAGAGGTTGAAGTGCATACAGTATGATTGGGATATTATCTGACTGATGGTAAGAACAGTCAATGACAAACTTTTATTGGAAGCCAAGCCTGTGTCTGAAGCATAGAGCTAGGTGCTAGGATACAGAGATTAGAGACGAGGACAATTACGATACTGCTGAAGTGATTTTCTGAGAATAGAAAAAGGAAGACGAATTATCATACTTGGGAGGTTCAAGGGGTATCTGCACAAAGGCTATCTGGTGTGATGTATATAAACTGTATATCACATGAACTGATATACGTACCTGAACGGATAATGCCCCCCAAACGATTAGAGTAAGAGGTTAAGATGAATCAAGACCCTATTTTATATTGGTGCCATTTATCAGTGTTTTTCTTAGAGAATCGTGATAGAAGTGGATATATAAAATACAGACAGAGGCAAATATCTAAGTAGATCATAAAGTTGAGGAATAATTGTTCCAACGAAAAGAGGACACTCTTGCTCCTGCAGAAGTGAAAATGACAAAACCCAATCACGTTGCATGATAAGGCCTGCTATAGAATGTGATCAGTGAATATGAAATTTTGAAATGTACCATTATTTTGCTAGGTTTCAGTTGTAATAGGGGCTCATAGCAGAGTCTAAAAATAATCTTTTAGATATTTGATTGAAGGGCATGAATTATGCCATCTTTAGGCCACATTTTCTTATGCTCACCGCACTATAGACCAGGGGTTCTTGAGCTCTTCAGTCTCAGGACCACTTTATAGTCTGAAATTATTGAAAACCACAAAGAGCTTTTGTTTATATAAGTCATACTCATTGGTATTTATTAGGAAATAGACATTTAAAGTATTTATTAAATTTAATAGTATTAAATCTATTTCATTTTAACAAACTATTTTAAGGAATATTTTCTAAAATGAAAAAAAAATTTTTAAAAATGCCACTTCATTATCTTAGATTTTTTTCAAATGTCTCTAATAGAAAACTTAGCTGCCTTTAATAGGATACTTAATTTAAGACACTGAATTTTCAAGATTGTGCTTGTATTCAATCTGTTGTGAATATGTTGTTTTGGTTAAAGTGTATAAGTAAAATCCATTTTCACATAGATGTGTATTTGGAGGAAGGCAAATATTTCAATATTTTCAGATAATTGTAGATATCCTTCTTTGAAACTACAGCAAAACTTAAGTGCCAGTTTATTAAGGTTAGTGACAATGTTGAATCTGAAAACATACTAATGAACCTTTGTAGTCTATTTGAAAATGTATTGGTCTGTCTTGCACTTTGATTGAATCTTTTACTCATGCCTGCTTCTATAACATCCTGCACTGGTTCTGTGGAAAATTTGGTGTATGTAGGAAGTTAAATAGAGCTTCCGATGTTGACACATATTACCCAATATTTTAAAAATATCAGATATATTAACATGACCACCAGTCTCACGAGAAAATTCTTGAAGTATTGGGAAGCTGTCCAGCTCATTGTCATAGATACAAGTTTTGTGAAGCTTTAATTTTTGCTCTGAAGCTTGAATTTTGTCATTGACAACAAACGTTTTTAGTTGTTTTTCTTGAGTAACTGGATCACTTTGCTTTTTTCCCAGAAAATGTTTGCCAGATAACTCATGTCTGAATAGCATCGTCTGTCAGTCTGTCTTTGAAGTAAAAATAGTGTTCCACAAAACCAGCCAGTTCAGCTGCAGCTCAAATGGTGTAAGTGCTTTTCCTGGAGAGAATCCTCACTTTCATTTGTAGCAGACATGCTTTATGTGTATTTCCCATTTCATCTCACATAATATTAAAAAGAAATATAGTCCAGGGTAGAGATTTTTATTGACTTTTATTTTTTTATTTTATTTTTTTTAAAGATTTGAGACAGCAAGTGCCTACGTGCATGTGTGCAGGAGGTGGAAGGGAAGAAGGGAAGGGAAAGACACTGAAGCAGATTCCCTGCTGAGCCTGATTCCCCACTCGGGGCTCGAACTCATGACCCTGAGATCATGACCTGAGCTGAAATCAACAGTCCGAGCTTAACCCACTGAGCCACCCAAGTGCCTCCCAGGGTAGAGATGTTTTTTAAAAAAATTAGCACTTCTACTTCATCAAGCACAGTTAAGTGAAATAAACCTTTTAATTTTTGAATTGGGAGCTCGAGATTTGGTGAAGAATGCAAGAATTACTGGTAAAAGTTAGTGTCACTGCCTTAATTCATGCTGACACCAGAGGTTTTTAACACTTTTGGTGAAAAAGTGTTAAACATGGTGAAAAAGACAACTAGCAGGTTGCCTGGGTGGCTCAGTCGGTTAAGCGTCTGTCTTCAGCTCAGGTCATGATCCCGGGGTCCTGGGATCGAGCCCCATATTGGGCTCTCTGCTTTGCGGGGAACCGGCTTCTCCCTCTCCCTGCTGCTCCCCCTGTCTGTGCTCTCTCTCTCTCTGTCAAATAAATCTTAAAAAAAAAAAAAAAAAAAAAAAAGAAAGAAAAAGGCAACTAGCACGTTTAGTAGTATGATAAGAATCATTTTGATTCTGTAGAACCCCTGAGACTTGACACTGAGAACTGCTGATGAGTGTTTTGGTTTAAATTATTGACCTAATTTGCCAGTTTCTCCTGATGAATTATTTGTCTGTATAAAATAACAGCAAAAGTATAGACATACCTTTTTAGTAATAGTATAGTAGTAAAGAGATTTAGGGGAAAACTGATTTCTACCAGCTCACCAAGATTTAGAACATGAATAAGTTCCATATGAAGGAAAAGCTTTAGAACAGAAAATTGTCTATGTTTAGAAAATAGCCTAAATTTTCAATATTTTGCTTTTTTAAAGTATCAGTTTTATGTGGTGTTCATGATTAATAAAACACCAAGTAATTTAAAATAGCTAACATCACTTTGTATCCTAGGCATTAAATGTTGTTTTGAATAAAGAATTACATGTCATGTGTATCTCAAATCTGTAAATCAAAGACTAATACTTATATTTTTTTGACTGGTTAGTTCATTGACTTCTTGAAAAAATACATGTATATTCAGGTGCTTAAATTCTTAAAAGTATCTAAGCTGTTTACAGGTGATAAAAATAAGTAGAAAAAAACTGCAGATAGAAATTGAGTATTAATTTTTTATTTGGTGTGATAAAAATGTGACTTTTGGATATTGGATTGGCAGTTTATCTATTTCTCCCTGTAAATGATAAGTTTAAAATTTCCTGTATAATTTTTTTTTACTAGATAAGAATGTTATTTCTTGTCACTCTTGATATGTTTATGTATTTAGACACTTTCTCTGCTAACAAATGTTATGTGATAATTCTTGAAGATAGTAATGCATTTTGAAGGTTTTTCAGTAAACTACAGGAGCAGCCCTATTTGTTTAAACCCTGGTTTAACCTGATTATTAACAATTAAATTGTGTTTTCTTCTTACAATTAAAGTGTATTCAAATTTATTGGTCCCCTGCTTCACAGATTTATCTCAGTATGTGGTGTATTCAAACAGAATTTTGTATTTTTAATTAGGGGATTAGATAAGTAATTCTGAAGAGCCAAAAAAAATTGTTAGACATCACATTGCTTAACCATCTAATATAGCATAAGCGTGTGTATACACTATGTTGTGGGAGCTGTCTATCAGGCAGGCCTGTTTTGCAGGCAGTATCTTAAAGAGTGGACATGTGCAGAAACTGTGAGCACAATTAGCGCCAAGCAGATAAATCCAGCTCTAATCCTGTTTACGGTCTGCATCAGACAGATGTGCCAAGATTGATTTAGACAAGCCCTAGGCTTACAGTAATATTTTTAAAAGTGCCATTCACTGTTCTATTTTTGCTAAACCTTTGTTAAATATTCTTAAGTATTGCTGGTTTTACTCTTCTTGTTAACCATTGTAACCTACTCTGAGCAGGTCCTGCTTTGCTCTCATGGCGACGGGGTAACCTGCTAGGAGAGGTTATCTTTATTCCCTGTAATTAAATTGACTTTTCCCCCCCAAGAAAATACAACAATAGGAAGTGGGTGCTGAATTAAATAAATAGCATGATATCCAATAGACATATACTTAAATCCCTTGCAAGAACAGATGGTCCCCAGTATCTCTGTAAGTAATGTGAGAGGACAGTTAATGTTCTGAAACAACTAGCTATAACCAATATGATACTAATGAACCAATAGATTTCAAATAATAAACCACATGCCACAAAGAAAAATTATATGTCATCTGTAAGGTTTACGTTTTTATAACCTGAGAAAAGTATACAGAGGATTTCCGTATTTTTAACTACTGTTATTAGATACTATTTTATGGATGAGGTTTTATTCCACATTTTTCACCAATAAAGAGATCTCTTAACATTAAGGTAAAATTAAAGTTGCATTTAAAATACATGCCCCAAAGTTTTTGTCTGTCTGTTTGGTTTTTTAACTCCTCCTGTAACATGCTGTCTCGCTGTGTTCGGTTGTACATGGAAATGTGGCTTTTGCATCCAGTTATGAAAACATTTGCTTTCATTTGTGGTGGAAATTGGTTGTATTATAACAGAGGTAGTTAGTAGCTAGCGTGTGGATCCAAGCAACTCTCTTATGGATGAAAATTTAAGCAGAGATATAGAACCAATTTTTTTTTTTTTTAGCATTTATAAATTTACAAATTATATATATATAAACAGTATTTTTCTGGTTGGCAGGGAGAATAAAGTGAGTCTGAATCATTGCTAAGGTATTACTACAAAAGGGTATAGAGAAGTGGTCAATTTTATATTTAGCAATAGTCCTCTCTCAGAATGGTTCATTTTTTTTTCCCTTTAATCTTATTTCTCATAAGTATTGTGTATTCTAGATGTGTCCCAAAGAGTAAGTGTTTTTGAGTGGGGATTGAGGAGACGCAATGACCTTGGATTTTTCAGTTTATCCTATCAGATGATTTCCAGAACCTTCGCCTTAACGGGGGTGAGGGGGTTGTTAGCCTCAGGGCTTTCCACCTAGAAACCTGAGGAACCTTTGGCCTTTGCTCTCTTTCAAGTCTGGGAAACCAGTGTTCTGCTGCCCTGCAGAGCCAGCTGGTCCACTGCTCCTGTCTTAAGAACTTCAAAAACAAAGACCTAGAAAAGCACCACCTAATCTGATATCTGCTTAGTTTGACTAAACAATAGTTAGGCAGTTCCAAGCCTTTAAATAAAAACAGTTTAAATTCAAGTTCACAGAATTATAACAAGTTTTATTCCTGAAGAACATATTCAGAATGAAAAAACAGTTTTCTCTAAAAGCTGTAATACTAGACACATCTTTAAGTGTTAAGGAAACAGTTATATTCAAATGAATCCCATTTTAGAAAACTGGGCAGATTTACTTACGTAAATGATTACCATTGCAGAAACAATAGATCAGAAATTCTATGTAGGAAACTGGTAGAGATCAGTATAGCTGCTGAGAAAAATAAGGGTGAAAAACATTTGTCTAACCATAAGAGACTCCTAGACTCAAGAAATGAACTAAGGGTGGCCGGGGGTGGTGGTGGGGTAGGGATAGGGTGGCTGGGTTGTGGACAATGGGGAGGGTATGTGCTATTAAGTGCTGTGAAATGTGTAAGCCCGAAGATTCACAGACATGTACTCTGGGGCAAATAATACATTATATGTTAATAAAAATTAATAAAAAAAAAAAAACATTTGTCTATTGTTAGAAATTTGTCAAATTTTTTTTAAAGATTTTATTTATTTATTTGACAGAGAGAGACATCACAGGTAGGCAGAGAGGCAGGCAGAGAGAGGGGGAAGCAGGACCCTGAGATCATGACCTGAGGTGAAGGCAGAGGCTTTAACCCACTGAGCCACCCAGGCGCCCCAGTTAAATGTTTTATTCATGGCTCAATTACCCTTCTTTTCCTTTCAAATTAAAGGGAAGCATTTGCCCTGAACCTGCCGGTCTTTCTTTTAGTCTCTTTTCACTTGGGCAAAAAGACCATTCACCTAAAAACTCTGAATTTGAATCTGTGGGCAAATGCAGGAAAAGATACAAGAAGCCTGAGCAAGGAGAGCAGGAACTAAGGATTGGGGTTACAGGGGTTCTCAGATACTCACTCTGTGAGCTCCTGGTTGCGTCACCTCAGTGAAGGAGGTGTTTCTCCGAAGGTCACCTCAGTCTGATCAAGTACTATCTGTTAAGGGACACATTCCTTGTCTTGCTGGTAGAGACACAACAAAGGTTTGTCTAGTGTTTTGGGTTTGACTGGATTTAAAAGACCTATCCAGAGGGTCAGAGAAGAACGTGTTTACTCGAAGAAGGTGTTTATGTCGGGGTTTAAGGAGTTGTACTTAAGACCAGCCAAAGTGCTTGGATCGAAATCATGGGTCTGCCCCTGCAAGGTGTATGACTGTGGACAAGTCACTTAAACTGTCCTGAATTTTTCATTTAGCAAGCAGCTGGGCTTGCTGTGAGGATTAAATGAGACAATGGATATAAAGGGCTTAGGGCAATATATGGCATATAGAACATGCTCAGTAAATATTAGCTAGCCTTCTAGGGAATGGAATTTAAATAAAACAAGTAACATTAAGGAACTATTTAAGGATGAGCAGAGGAAATCATCTTCTCCAATTGATAACAGAAGTATTCTCATTGTAGAAAAATTAGAAATTCATATACGCAAACTAAATCACAATCTATTTCAAGTTTTCATATATTTTCATATATTACACATACATGATGTATTCAGTAAATGTATACAAAACAGTAATGGCAATGTGCTGTGCTATTTTAGACACTTTTCTAGTCCGATTTCTACATTTTAATGGCTGAATAGCATTTTATTACACGAATAGATTTTACAGAACCAAAACTCTGTTACTCATTTAGTTTGTTTCTAAGTTTCACTCAATGCTTGGGGAAGCATTCTTTTAGCTAAATTGTGCATATTATTTATTCTCTTAGGGTAGTTTCCTGAAAGTAAGTTGCTGGACCAAAAATAGGTGCATTTTTTTTAAAATAGGTGCATTTTAAAGCATTTTTCCTTTTATACATTTTTAAAAATTATAAATGTGATGCTGCTTACAGAGAGGGAAGTTATGGAGGTTTACGGGGAAAAAATTAATCACCTGCTCCCTCATATTTATGTTTAATAGGACCGGTATTAAGTTTGTTGTGTGTTCTCGAGTTTGTTTTTCCTTTTTAATGAAAGTAAGATTAAATCCTTCTGATTCCTTTGTACCTTGCTTTTATTCTATTTCTTCATACTTGTTGCCGTGAATGTCTCTAGAGTTCTAACTTGCTCCTTTGTGAGCTGCAGAAAACTATGATTTCTATTCTATTTCCATTCTCCTCTTGAAGAACAGGAACATTGCTTTAGCTATTTCTGCTATTATAAACACTGCTGCAATTAACATTTTGAAATCTTTTGATACATATTCCCAACTTGTTCTCCAGCAGTTACCATTCTTGCATGCCCACCGGTTCTGGGATTGGTTCCTTTCACCAGCACCATTGTGGAGCAGGATTTTTGATCTTGTGCCAATCTAAAAGGCAAAAACTGGTATCTTGTTGTTTTGATTTGCATTTCTTTGATTACTAATTAGATTGAACTTTCTCATATGTCTATTGGTCAATTTGCATTTCTTCTTTTGTGAAATGCCTGCTCGGGTCTTTTATGTACTTTGCCACTGAAGTGTTTTGTTTCCTGATTAAATAGATTATTTAATTGTCACGTGTTGCAGATATTTCTGCCTGGTTGGCTTCCGCTTATGACATCTATTTATGGTTCTTTCGGTCTTTATAGGCGATGGAATAATCTTTTTCTTTCTTTATTGAAGTATAAAGAAGATAGTGTTGTGTAAGTTTCAGGTCGGCATTAAATAATTTTTATGTGAAGTATCTCAGTCTCTGTAGGTCTGCCTTTATGGTCACTCTTAGGGCTTTTTCTAATTTATGGTTATATAAAGTTCTGATCTAGAAAAACTGGTCTATATTATGAAATGGGGTTCTGTTTTTTCCTTTTCAAAAGATTAACCTGTTCTAAATCACCTTTTACTGAATATTTCCCACTGAGCTTAGATTAGTGACTTTTAAATGTATACAAGTTTCTTTGAACCATTCTTTTATCTATTCCTAGATGTTTTAATTATTACAGCTTCACAAACTATTAATATCTGATGAGGCATATACTCCTCCCATTACTGTACTTTCAAAACATTTTCTTCATTGATATAATACACTTATTCCAAGAAGATTTGCAAATCATTTGATTAGTCTCCTTGCCCCTTATATCGAAGAAAATACCATTGAGATTTTGATTGGAATAGCATAAGTGGTTATTTAATAATGAAATACTGGCATGGAAAAAAATGTAATCTTGAAACTTAATAGGTCTCCATTTATTCTGTTCTTTCTCAGTATGTTTGGAATAGCATTTCCCCCACACGCAAGCCCAGAATTATTTTGCTGAATTTATTCCTAGGTATAACATGTTAATTGTCAAGGGATCTCTTTATCCCCATTCTGCCTTCTTCCTGGGTATTGAAATATTTGTAACCAGCTTCCTTACTGGGTATTCTTATTAGATCTAGTGATTTTAAATGGATTACTGTGGGTTTTGTAAACATATTGTGATATCATTTGTAAAAATTTATGATTTTAGGCCCCCTTCTGCCCCTTTTATTTTTCTTTCAAATAGTATTGACCAGGATGTCCAGAATAATTGGGAGTAGTAAGAGTGATAATAAGTATTCCTGTACTATTTCCAGAAATTCTTCTGGTTTTCACTACTAAATTTGACTTTGGTTGTCGGTTAGTATCTTTAAATTTTCAACTTGCAAGAGGCTTTAAATTAGAATAGTCATTGAATTGTTTGTTGCCAAAGTAAAGCACACTCAGGGTAAACAATTCAAATGATAATATAGGTTTTCCAGTGAAAAGAGGACTTTACTTCATCTGTTCCATTTTTTTCTTTTCCTCAATGGCTTTTGGTTTCTTTCATCCTTCTTTGGAACACTTATTGTATGTTATTCTACATTAAAAAAATTAAATTTGTGTGAGAGACAAGGTCATAATCCATATGATAAGATTAGCTTGGAAGGAGCACCTTTGACAAGACTGCTTCCTTTCATCCTCGAAGGTGGTGGAAGGATGTATCTTCCAAGGACAGGAAGACAAGATCTCCTTGTCCCTCCGAGCTGTTGTAAAGACCCTGGCCATAGGTCCCTGACTGACAGTAGAAGTGCACCATATGCATACTTGAAGCCTGAGCTTTCTGAGGAAATGACAGGCCCAACAAATTGACTTGGGGTTCATCTTATCCCACCACCATAAACACTGAGAAAAGGGCTTGTTTCTTTTTCCATGCTTTGTGTGCTTTATGAACAATCGGATGTGGTTTGCAGAATGAATGGCAGAGGCCGACTCTGAGAATGCAGGGAAGCAACTTCCCCATGCACCTGAAAGTTCTTGCTCCAGTGGACAATGCTGAGTCTGTGAAAGGACTAAGGAAGCTGAGAGTGGGCCTTGTGTGGCTGCTGTGCACTGCTATTATCTCTGCACCTGCTTCTATTGACTTTTTTCCTCTGGGTCATTTTTTTTCCCTGCTATCTTAGATGCATTGTGATTTTTTTTTTTTTTAAGATCTATTTGAGAGAGGGTACAAGTGCAAGTGGGGGGGGCAGAGGGAGAGAATCAGCAAGCAGACTCCCTGCTGAGTGCACAACTGGACATGGGGCTCAGTCTCATAACCCATGACATCATGACCTGAGCTGAAATAGCCAGATGCTCAACCTACTGAGCCACCCAGGTGCCCCAGGCATGCAGTGTGATTTTTTTTTTTTTTTAAGAATTTATGTATTAGGGTCCAGGCATGCAGTGTAATTTTTTTTTTTTTTTAAGAATTTATGTATTAGGGACACCTGGTTGGTTCAGTTGGTTAAGCAGCTGCCTTCAGCTCAGATCATGATCCCTGGGTTCTGGGATCGAGTCCCTCAGCGGGGAGCCTGCTTCTCCCTCTGCCTCTGCCTGCCTCTCTGCCTACTTGTGTTCTCTCTCTCTGACAAATAAATAAAGTCTTTAAAAAATGGTTTATCTTTAAAAAAAAGAATTTATGTATTAGAGAGCATGAGCTGGGGGTCGGGGGACGGAGGGGTAGAGGAGAGGGAAAAGCAGATTCCCACTGAGCAGGAGCCCCATGTGGGGCTGGATCGCAGGACCCTGAGATCATGACCTGAGCAAAGGCAGATGCTTAACCATCTGAGCCACCCAGGAGCCCTGCTTTTTTGATTGCATGATCTTTGATCTAACGAAAGATATTGTAACTTTTGCTGTGTAAAGTTGGTGATTATTTCCATATCCCTGTAAATAGTCTTGAGCTTTATTCTAGGATGTAGTTAAGTTACTCGGAAATAGTTTAATCCTCCTGAGGTTTGGTTTTAAGGTTTGTTAGGTGGAATCAGAGCGACCTTTAGTTAGCTCACTAAGGAGACAATACTCTCCCAAATACTCTCCTCAGAGTCTCACAAATTTCCATATTCTTCCACTCAGGCTGATGGGAATGCCTGTATGATCTCTGGGCATGGTTTTCTCTAATCCTGAGGGTAGTTCTCTCTCCCTGGCTTCTCACATATGCCATATATACTCAGTTGAAGATTCGAGGGGGACTTCTGCAGAATTCACTTCCCCGCAGCTTTCTTCTCTCCAGTAACTGGCCTAGCGAGTTAGTCATTGTGGTTTTCCTGGACTCTTCATTCCTGCTTCACCCACGGAGGGAACCAGACTCCCCCAGGGCTCCCTACTTACATGGTGGCCTGGAAGCCGGCTCCAGGCAGTAGCCTGAGGCACCCCTGGGGCTCCTGTGTTTGCCCTCCCTCAGGGACCACTGGCCTGGACTATCTACATGTTTCATGTCTCCTGCATACCCTTTTAGTTATTTCAGGCAGAAAGTTAACCAGCCCCTGTGATTCTGTGTTGGCCAGGGTAGAAATTTTAGGAGTACTCTTCAAAAGTATAAAACACTCCTACTTTGAGTCTGTTAAAATGGTCTTTTACCACAGAACATGTTTTCTGACCTGTGGTTAAACATAGCCAGTAAAATTCCATGGCACTCTAAAATACACACTGACCGTGGTAAGATTCGGGTGGCTTGATCTTTCTAGACCGGCAGGGATTCACATGTTTCATCTTACTCCGCTTCCTTTTTGCACATTTTACTTTACCTAGAATGTGTATATCCTTTTCCTTACACTTTGCCTTTCATAATTGTTATAAACTCACTTCTGATAGTGAATTCTCTTCTTCCCATTATTTTTTCCTGTCCTTATGAGAGCCAAGCAGTCTCTTGCATAATGCTAATTTACTATTACTGAAATGTTGCTTTGTGTAAGTTCTTGAAATTCTTCTATTGAATATCTTCAGGTTTTGACTGTCTTGGGCCTTGCGTGACAGGGACTCAATGCCGTTTTTTCCCTTTTTTCATTCTTGGGAAAATAGACCCAATTTTTCTTCTCTTCCCTCCCCAACTCACACAGGGATTGACATAAAACACAATCAGTAAAATTAAACATGATAAAGATTTTTGGGCTTTCACTTTTTGTTATTCATACATAGAAGATATGGACACAGTGGTTTTGATCGGAAAACTTAATTTTTTTCAGGTGACTCCAAGTATGATCAATGTAAAGAAGAATTTGTTGAAGTCAAGAACATATTCTCTGTCAAACTGAAACGACGTTATTCTGCAAAGCAGCAGGGAAATGGTACTTTACTAGGTATCACGCTCTTCATTTGCTTGAAAAAGGAACAAAATAAATTAAAAGATTCTACACTTGACCTTATTAATTTAAGTGAAGACCACTGTGATGTATGGTTTAAACAATTCAAGAAAATTTTGGCAGGTAAGTACTCCTCATGGGGAATTTTTAATGAGTCTAGTTTACTTGCTGTAGGTGTATCTGAACATGATAATGTATATCTGAGTATAGCAATCCTTGATTTTGTGAAGATAGTTTTTTTCCCTTAGTTCACTGAGTGTTTTTATCATGAAAATTGAATTTTGTTATCTACTTTTTCTATATCAATTATGATGATCATATATTTTTTTCCCCTTCATTCTGTTGATGTGGTGTATTACATTGATTTTGGTATGTTGAGCCAACCTTGCATTCCAGAAATAAATCCTACTTGATCATGGTATATAATCCTTTTAATATGTTACTGAACTTGGTTTGCTGGTATTTTGTTGAAGGTTTTTATATCAATATTCATAAGAGATATTGGTGTGTAGTTTTTTTTTTTTTCTTGTATCTTTTATCTGGGTTTTCTATAGAATGAGTTCGGCAGGGTTTTGGTATCTGGGGAATGCTCTAGAATGCCGAACTCATTCTATAGAAAGAATTTGGCAACTCTTTTGAATGATCGCTTCCATGAAGAAACTTTGATAATCTGAAATAACATAGTTCTTAAGTAATTTAGTTCAGTTGAATTATTTTTGCAACTGTATTTTTCTCTTCCTGTCTCTTGAACTTCTATTAGTAATTTTCCTTCCACATACGTACTGATGGCAAGTGCGTATATGTACTGGGTGGCTTAAGGATAACAGTTTGTCTCTATAAGGGTTGATTTTTCTAAAGGTTAATCTCCAGAGGACAGCAAATATCTGTACTAAAATATTATCTCATAATGAATTTAGCGTATCTGAAATTTCTAAATGGCATTTGTATTTAATATGCTAAATAAAAATGTATGAGTAGACATGCAATTTAGATTTCTAGAACATATCTAGTTAAAATATAATCAAACTGAGTTTCAGGATTGATTTTTTTTTTTCCTCCTACACTTGTAAATCTTTTTTTCCTTTTCAGCCCATTTTTTTTTTTAAGATTTTATTTATTTATTAAATAGAGAGCTTAAGTAGTAGAGCAGCAGGGAGAGGGAGAAGTAGGCTCTCAGCTGAGCAGGGAGCCTGATGTGAGGCTCGATCCCAGGACCCTGAGATCATGACCTGAGCCAAAGGCAGCTGCTTAACCTGCTAAGCCACCCAGGTGCCCCATCAGCCCATTTCTTTCTCTTTGTCAGTTGAATCAGGGAGGCAGCTGGTGTAGTTGATGATGCAGTTTGGTATAAGTGACACAGGGCAGAGAGGGGTGCCAGATGAAGAGCAAACACGTAGTGATGTTAGAAAGTTGCAGACCAGGCATCATTGATCAAGAAGACCAAGGACCCAAGTTAGCCAAAGGCAACCAACTGGCAAGGTTATGCCCATAGACAAGGAGCTGAAGTGACATATTAAAACTAGGAGACCCTGTTGCTAAGTAACCTATGCTTCCTTGTTAGCGGCCCTGGGACCTTCAAGGAGAGCTGATTCCTGCAAGAAGGCAAGAAGAAGATGGCAGAGGGTTAGTCTCTGGAAACATATATATATATATATATATATATATATATATATATATATATAACTAAAAGCATTCCCCTTTAACAGTGGGTCTTTTACAGTGTTTTATTTTAAATTCATGTGAGAAGAGATTCTAAAAAGTTGAAGTAAAAATGAAAAAAATTCAGTTGAATTAAATTGCTTTGGGCAGGTACTCATGAGACTCATATTCTATAAAATAAGAAAGCCATTTGATTAGGAGAGGCAAAGCTCTTCCTTTCACTGAGGATCTGAGAAAATTTTCTCCCATGGGGCTTATGAAGGACTGGCATAGTGACCAAAGAGGCAACTTGCTGCATCTATCTCACCCATAAAACCAATAATAAATAAGCAGAGGACATCACAACAAAGCACAATTTAGTAAAAGCAATTTTATAGGAGTAGAGGGGCTTATCTGAACAAAAGAGACCACATGTACACACACAGAATACAAAACAAACAACACTGCCCAATATTTTTCCACCTTAATGAATGATGTTTTGGTTTGGTCTAGGATTAAAATCTAGAAAAATTACAGAGATGAATATATTTATGTATCTTTTAGGATATAATCTTCAGAGAGTGTTACTTTTTGTAACTCTGATAAGAGTTGGAAGAAAAAACCAAAAAAAAAAAAAAAGTAAAAAAATAGAAAAAAAACCCAAAGGAATGATTTTGATATGAGTTGAAGATTGAAAAATATATGAGATCATATTTTCTGGCAAGTTTCCTGCACAACAGTGGTTTTGCTGATTCAAACAAATAGACTGACTGTTGAAATTAACCAATGCAAACAAACAAAACAGTGTTGAAATCCTCTAATAAAATAAAGGAACTTAACCAAGATGGTCTGAATGAATGACTTTGCTCCCAAGTGGACTTAGCAGGTCTTGTAGGAGGAGTCAATTCCTTCTCATCTCCATGCCCCACAGAGACAGTCCTTTGTTGATTTCATTATGTACAAATTCATGGTTATAGCTCCAAATCTCTCTATCAAACTTTATATTATACCACATTTCTTTTTTAAGGTTACAGTTTTAGAACATTTCTCCTCCTCCTCCTCCTCCATCTCCTCCTCCGCAAATCTATGTAATACATGTGTTCATTAAAGAACCTATCAACTGAGAGACCAGCATGGTTGGTTAAAGCCCCATTCCAGAAGTGGGAGGGGGTCCTGTGTCTTTCTTGAGGGGATGAGGGTGATTATTCTTCCAGCTCTGATTTGCAGATTTGGGTATATCTGTGGATTATCTTCCTCACATTCACTGTCCCTATTCCATGCTACACTGCATCAGGATTGCAGATGGTGATTGCTGATTTCCAGTTTTTTTAAATCCCTACCTAAGGAATTTGTGTTTGCACCAAACTTGACTGAAGTTTGGGGTGGGGGTAGAAGAGGGCAATACATAGAAATGTACATCATAAAAATATAAATGACTTATGTTTGAATGTTAGACATCATTATTTTAAGTCCCAAACCTTGTTTTTAACTGTTTCTGTGGCAAAACCAGATTTTAAAAAAATACATTTTTGTATGGATTCATTTTGAATGATGTCTTTAATCAGCAAGTACAATTTTTTTTCTTGCTAGTCTTCTACATCTCCCCATGCCCTTATCTTTTCTGTGAAGATAAGTGTGAAGGAAACATTAAAAGCCTCAGCTGGTTTTTCCTTTAGTCTAATTCATCTTACAATTAGAATTATAGCATATTTGGATATTAAGAGTTATTTTCAAATATGCATACTTACATTTTGAACTGGAGCAATGATAAGATGTGATGAATTTTTGAGGAAAGAACAAATAGGTAGCACTAGAAGGAGGAAAAAGGCAACTTCCAAATACTTGGAGTTTTAAGACAGAGACAAAAAGTAACTAGATTAAAGTGTATATTTATATTAACATTTATGAAAAGAGAGTCTTAAAACTTTCCATTTTTATTTGAAAATAAGTCCTCTTACATTTCAGTTTTTTTTAACACAGTTGAGCACAGTATCTTTTTTAATTCTTTAGTAATAGAAAAGTCACCATAACTTTATTGACTAATAGGCAATATTAGATTAATTCATCCAACACATTTTATATCAGGCCTTGTGTTAATTGCTGAGAATACAGAAATGAATGATGCACGCCTGCGTGGAGCACTCTTGCTTTGGGAGACAGAGAAGAAAATATGTATTATAAATGTGGTAAGGGCCACAAAGAAAATGTGAACAGACCAATAGGGAACATAAACATTGATCATTGATTCAGAAATTAAAATCTTTTAAAAATGCAATTGAATAAGGCTAGTATATAGTCACTGATAAGCCTGATATATAGTTATTGTGGTGAAAGTAATTTAAAAGCTTTTTCTTCTGCTTTTTTTTAATACCTGTGATACAGAGATAAACATGCACAACCTTTAAATATAGCATGTGTGTACACTGGGCATGTTGATTTTTATTCAATTAGGGTGTGACCCAGTCTCTGCATATTTGGGTTTCCTAGAAATGGCGAATTGCAAGCTTCGTTGGACCCAGAGCCGACATTTTCTTAAGAAACCATAACCTATATTTTAAAGCATATTTATAGGCTTTTTTCCCCTTTTTTTGCGGGGGGGGGGTGGTGTGAGGGAGGAGAGAGAGGAAGAGAAGGGGGAGAGGGAGAGAGAATCTTAAGTAGGCTCCATGCCAAGCACAGAGTGTGATGCTGGGCCACATCCCATGATCCTGAGATCATAACCTGAGCCAAAATCAAGAGTCGGCCACTTACCTCACTGAGCCACCCAGGTGCCCCCATATTCATGGGCTTTCTGACAGATGCCCTACAGAAAAGAATAAAACAAATTACCCCTCAGGTGATGTTCAGGACCACTCAGATCTGAACGAGTTTACAGGAGTGAACTGGTTGATTTCCATTGGAGGACTTAGCAGAAGGTTGAAGAAGTGAGGAAAAGATTAAAAAAAAAAAAAATTCTGAAGTCTCATGCCCAAGTAGCTTGGAGAATGTAATGTCCCAAAGAGACAACAATGAACTCAGAGCATTGGTTGATTTGAAGGAAAGATGTTCTGTTCAAGCCACATTTGGGATATATTACAATATATTACAATATCCTCTTGGAGACGTTTAGTGGGCTGGTGTTTTGAGAGGAATACCTGGGGTGGTAGAGAAGAGTTGGTGGGACGGGCACGATGAAAGCTTGTAAGGAAGTAATAAGGAATTATAAAAAAAAAAAACAAACAAACAAAAGCAGAGGGCTAAATACAGAATCTTGGGTGATACTCATATACTAAAACAGAGAAGGGTCCTCTGGGTGGCTCAGTTGGTTAAGCATCTGACTCTTGATTTTGGTTCAGGATGTGATCTGGGGGTCTTGACTGGAGCCCCCAGCTAGCCTCCAAGCTGGGTGTGGAGCCTGCTTAAGATTCTCTCACTCCCTCTCGCTCCTCCTCCTCCCACCTCTGCTGGCTTGTGCATATGCGCGTGCGCTCTCTCTCAAAACAAACAAACAAACAAAAAAACAACAAAAAAAGAGAAGACAAGAGCCAGAACAACAACAAAATAGGAGTCATGGTCTAAAAAACAAAAACCTGTTCTAAAATTGGACCATTCAATTTTATTGTTATACTTAGGTTTTGTTAACTTATTTGTGATATTTAATAGTTACCCAGAGACAATTAACAGAGGCATTTTTAGCACATATCTGGTTGGGGGTTACTTCTGATACTACATTTTTTTCCATTTCATTTCTAAGTGCTAATTTCATGAAGTAAGGAAATATAAGTAAGCCATATTGAATACATTTTGCCCTTGTAATGTAACAGCCTGTGCTCTATTTCAACAGCTTCCCTCAGTTTTCAGCTATTAAAAATAAAGAAAATGGAAAAATTACTTTAATGCTTATTTTTCATTCCTAAGAAGAGTAATTTTTCCTAGTTTCTCCCAAATGTCAAATCTGTTTTCTATGAGATAATAATGTTGGTCTTCAAAGGTTGCTCTCATTGATAGCAAAAGCCAGGGCTCCCTAAACCATCGATTTTGTTTAATATTTCTGTTCTCTTGTGTAAGAAAATAAATTATGGTGAAATATGTTTTTTTTAATCTAAGCTATATCCATTGTATTATCATGAATCAGGCCAAATTTTAACAGGAGAGCAGAATGATAGGAAGTTTTACTTGGATATGCTGCCAAATTATATACTTATAAGGAAAAATAAACTGAAGATCAACGTTATAATTATTTTTAAAAAAGCAGTTATATATCAAATGCATGATAGCTTCAGACATTTTATGGTGTGCTATTTGAATTGGCAACACTTGTCTCCTTAGGGACAAGTTATTTTCTGCAAAGACAGTATGTCTGAAATATGGATAGTTTCTCTTTTGAAGCACTAAAAAAGTCATTTAGGACTGTTTTATGACCAGTTGAGTAGGACATCAAAATTATGCCTGTCACTCTTGAATATGGTTTTACTATCAATATATATTAAAATTATGTAGACACTGATTAAATATGTAACAGTTTATTTGCATATAAATATCAAAGTCCAGTCCCCCTGGAAGTACGCTGTCTGACAAAAGTCATGTGATGTCGGCTTCCCGTAGTGGTTTCAAGCCGAGCTCTGGAGGGTCACCACCCCATTCCGCAGGACCTGCCTCCTGGGTGGGAGTCCACCTGCACCTGTCATCCCCCTTGGGCAAGTGTAGCTTCTAATTTAGGTGTTTTATGTTTAATGGGACTGAATAAGGCTTTGTTCGAAGAAAGCTTCCAAAACTAAAGCACTGGGAAATCTCTGATTCGGTCATCCCTAGGGATGATAACCTCGTAGTATTTTGAACCTGTCACACATGTCTCTTTTGCTGACTGCTGGGCACACAGAGACCTGATGTCTCTGAGTTACCAGAATGTACACTCACTATGGCAACCATAGATTTGGAACTCTCAGAGACTGCCCATGTAATTTTATTCTTTTCAGTAAAAGTTACTTACTAAATATACACTGTAATGCATTTTTCCTTTCTATGACTTTATATATGGCTTACAACTCAATTTGCAGATAGGGAAAATATATCTTATCAAATCAAAGACTGAAGTTGAGTTTAAAAAGTTTACTTCAGAGTTTTAGAATTTTTTTCTCTTTCTTGAACTTTTTGTTGCTTTCTATCTGGGCCTTCAGAGAAAAACCATGAAATTAACTTAGTTTCTATTAAATTAGTAATGATTAGTAGTACTATTTAGCTCTTAAAAGGTTATTAATTTATTAAAAGGAAAATGTTTTTGAACCAACCTCCAATTTCATCAGATTTCTAACTGAAAATATAAATGTATGGAAACATTGGGCTCATGCAAAATTTGCTTAATAAGGTACAGGAAAAAATACTATTTATCTTGAACCAGTTTGACATTTTGAGCTATTGTTTCATTCCAGCAATTGGTAGTGTAAAAAAAAATCGCTGTGAACAAGAGTCCCCAGACATTACAAACTTGAGCAGGAGACCACTCCCTCCAAGAACTTCCCATGCTAGAACAAGTAGAGAATATGAAATAAATACATTAAAAATGATTTAAAAATATTAGGGGTGCCTGGGTGGCTTAGTCTGTTAAACATCTGACTCTATTTTTCCAAGATTTTATTTATTTGATTGACAGTGAGCGTAGGCAGGGGAAGCAGCAGGGGGAGAGGGCGAATCAGGGTCCCCACTGGGCAGGGAGCCCAACAAGGGGCTTGATTCCAGACACAGAGCTTGATCCCAGGACTCTGGGGTGATGACCTGAGCTGAAGGCAGACGCTTAACTGACTGAGCCACCCAGGTGCCCCCAGTGTCTGACTCTTGATTTTTGACTCAGGTCTTGATTTCTCAGGGTTGTGAGATTAGGCCCCACACTGGATCCATATCTCATATGGAGCCGGCTTAAGATTCTCTCCCTCTGCCCCTCCCTACCTCTACAAAAAGAAAAAAATTTAAAACATGAAAGAATGCATGTTTTTATTCAATTCCATTCAATTGCAAGGGTATAATTGAAAAAAAATAGAATTTTTGCTATGGTATATATTTATAAATTTCATTTTTAAAAAATTCCTTCTCCTTAGGACTTTGTGATGCCTGATTCTGAGAATTCAGAGGTTCTGATTAAATTGGTCTCAGTAAATCAAGCTTCAGTGTTCTTAAGGTCCTCGAGGTTTTAATGTGTTGTCAGGGCCAAAGACCACAGATGTCAAAGATCTGAACACAAGTTTGGTTTAATGAACATATGTAAAAGCTGTCCTCCACACTTAGAAATCTTTGCAGGGATTAATTATAGTTATATTCTTATTCTTGTTATGTTAAATATTCTTAAAGGTTAGCCAATACCTATTCCTGGGTCATACAAGATTATCATTTCTTTTCCATGACCATTATCTTGGGATTGGTTCACAAGAGCCTGGAAAAGACTGACAGAGGCTTGCCAAGAGTTTCTCTTGCCCCCTGAAGTTTCTTTCTTACTAGCATCAGCTCTAATTCATAACCATTACTCCTTCAGCTGAAGGCAAGTTAGAATTAGTTCGAGGGGAGCTCATAATGTTGTTTATACTTGGCATGAGTGACACAGGACCATCTTCCCAAGAGCTTCTTATTGGCCTCTGTAGCATTTTCATCCTAAGGGAGGAATATGTTTTTGCATGTAATTGACTATAATTATATTTTAAAACAACTAATTGGTATTTTATAGAAGAAAATTATATCCCTGCTGCAATCATTGACAGACTGTCCTGAGAATAGGAGTTAAGAGGCATGTTCTCAAGTTGTTTCTGATGTATTTCAAATTCTTTTGCTAGGTAAAAGTCCTTTTGTCTATGTCTTTTGTATATAATTAAATTCCTTCTCTGGAGAAAACATTTAGGTATGCTTTGTCACATTTTGCCATGAGATTGTATTCAAAGGCTAGATGAGGATAGATTTAAATATTTCCAATAATATGTTACAGAAAGTTTTCATGCTGTTAAATGAATTAGTTAACATTTCTTCCTTTACTAGATTATACAGAAGTCATTATCTTAAAATTTTAAATCTTAATGATAATAACCGACATTTATTAAGCATTTGTTATGTGCCACTTTTGTAAGTAATTTTTATTAATTATCTCATTAAATCCTTACAGTGTCAAGAACTACAAATATGTTCTAATGTAAAAAGGTGAATATTATGAGTTTTGTTTTGAGGTTTGAGGAATTAAAAGAATGCATGACAGCAAATAATATAATTAAATTTCTAATATACTCATTATCTCTTGGTTTATACATGAGAAAACCAAGGCTTAAAATAGTTTAAAATTTTGCTAATCTGAGGTTAAACAGCTAAGACATGGTGGAGGAGCTGGGAACAAATCCAGATCTGTCTGAATCTTTAACATGAACTTATAAGTGATGTGCTATCACCTTTCAGGTCAGTGGTAGAGCCTACAGTTCTTAAGTCTATTTTATTTACTGTACAATTTAGACTCTTTCCTGAGGAAAAAAAAAGATTTGAAATCCTTTTCTTTCCTTTCTTTTCTCCTCCTCCTCCTCCCTCCTCCTCCTCCTCCTTCTTCTTCTTCTTTAAGATTTTATTTATTAGAGAGAGAGAGAGAACATGAGAAGGGAAGGATCAAAGGGAGAAGCAGACTCCCTGAGGAGCAGAGAGCCCAATGCGGGACTTGATCCTGGGACCCCAGGATCATGACCTGAGCTGAAAGTAGTCACCCCAAACAACTGAGCCACCCAGGCACCCTAAATCCTTTTTTTTTTTTTTTTAAAGGAAAGAGCTATATTGTCTTGTTTGAAGATTCTCACTGTAGAGTATTCCCTCCGCCTCCCTCCCCAAGCATTATGACTCAGTATCTCCATTAGGGCTCTAACATTTGCCCCCAACAGTTAGGGTGAGCAGTGACATTATAATGCATTTCTTAATCCTAAAAAAGAATTCCTCCTCATGACTGTCACCATTATTTTAGTTTCTCAGATGCCTTGAAATGGATTTGGCATGCACCTAAGAAAAAGATGGCAGTTCTTTTTTTCTTAAAGGAATTTTAAGGCACATATAAAAATAATGGCTTGTCACTGATCTCTAGGGCTTATGTTTAGAGTTTCCTAAGCGAATCACAAATGCTGTAAGCCTGACATGAGAGATTAAAAGTTGCATCGGTACTTAGATGAGAGTATAATGGATTGTCATTTAACAATTTTTTCACTGGAAAGAAATGAGGTAGAGAAGTAATAAAGCAGCATCTTCACAGTATGCATAAGTAGGAAATACATAATATTTCATATTAAGTGAAAAATTATTATTAAGCCCCCTGGCATTCATTAGACTACCATTAATGCTAATGGAATTGTGTGTTATTTATATTGATATTATGTGTAACTCCAGGAATTGTAATCTTGTATGACTATATTTGTTGCTGTTTGAGGCAGGTAGGTGGATATTTGCAATGGCTACACGCTGAAACGTGGTGATAGGATTTTCAAATCAACCATAATTTTTGCCCTTATCGTCATTAAAAAGAAAACACCTATTTTTTATTTTTTTTGAAAGATTACCTTAAATAGGAACATGTGAAATTTGAAAACGTGTGTCTTCGGTTTCTACTAGACACCTGTAGTTGCTTTTCTAACGAAAAGAGACGACTTGGGCACAAGTGAAGCCTTCTCTGGTGTGTGTTAGGCATTATCCCAGATGCTTTTAACGTAAGGAAACTCATTTAATCTTGATCCACAGCACATTGATCATGGTCAAGATTTTTAAAATCCCTACAGATAGCTAAGGAAACAACTCTGAGGGATTAATTGACTTGGAGTGGGTCGCGCAGTTATAAAGGGGTGGAATAAGATTCAAACCCATGCTTTTCTAATTCAGAAATCCACCAGTTTTTCACTATACTCCCACTGCCTCCCCAAAGAAAGATTTAAAATTTAATATATTAGTTTAAGAGTAGTCTTGGTTTCTTAAAAGGCAAAGTGTAACAGACTGCGCCATGTATTTGGAACTAAATATATTATTGTCGAGTATGTGTATTTTAAAAGTCTGTGGTAGTACTGAGAGGAATGACATCATGGGCCATGTAGGTTGAATAACTTCTGGAAGTTGAGAATCTGATGAAATTACTCAGCTGGGAAAGCCAGGTAATACCGAAACTTTGATCTTGGCAAAGGAGAGGCCCTTTTGCAGTCTAAGGGGAGGGGTTTCCCATTCCTCAAGTTTGGAGCAGCAAGACTAGAAGGTTGAAAACAATCTGACAGGATATATGCCCAGCTTTTTCTAGGGATTTTTCTTCCAGAAAGTGTTGTTCTTCATTCAGAAGTGTCCATCATATCAAAAATATTTCCATTTTGCTGTGCATAAAGACTTTTGAGTTCAAACTCTACAAGTTGTTTTGAAACTTAAACTGCTTACCATGGATACTAATCAATCTGTCAGGAATAGGGTGACAACTTAGTCCTGATAGAACTGATGGGTGGAAAGGATGATCATTCTAAGATGACAGCATGGCTGGCTCTTCTTTTTGTCCTCCTCTTACTTCCATGAGTGGAAAGTCAATCAGTGCTGGGTTTATGAATGAGTCATTGGGATTTTTACTGCCCAGTAGGATTTTTATTTGGGTAATCAAGGTTTGGTTCCTAGCCACGTACTTAGCTGCATATTTTACTTCATAACTTCACTGAGCCTTTGACTTCCTAGTCGTAAAGTTGATAATCCCAACCTAGCTAGGTTATTGCACTATTTAAATATACAGTGTGTGTCAAACTGTGGACACTCAGTAAAGGATAACTGTTCTTATCACATAGCTTGCCAAGTTTTTGTTGCGCCTTCTTAGAATTTACATTCTGAAACTTTTTAGTTATTCAAAAGTAAATTTAAGCATCATCTTCTCAGAGGAGAGGATGAGAGGGACTGTCAGTTCCCTATAGAATATATACTAAAATACTAATAGAATTCATCATTATTACCATCATCATATTTCACATATACCAACTGATGTTAATTTCCACAATGTCCTTGAGACGGGTACTGTTATCATTACCATTTTTGAGATGGGGAAAAGACAGAAAGGTGGAGAGTTTGCACAAGGTCACATAACTGTAAAATTGTTGAATTTGGATACAAACATAGGCATTTTGGCTCCCCAGCCCATGTTCTTAGCCCACAAGACTATCATGATGCTGTAAAAGTTAGAAGGCATATTCCATAGTCATGTTGCTTCAAAGGAAGTGTAATTTTAACTTGGTGAACTCTATTAGCTACTCTTTTTGGTATATTGGTCAGATCCTGTTATCCTTATAACTCCTTCCCTGGCTGCATATCTATTTAGGCATCAAATACATAAAAATTCAAAAAGTATTGCATGCCAACAACGTAATTATTTACAATTAATACATACATAATCTGTGTGTTTAAGTGCTGTTTGGTTCTAAAATGTCATTCAATATTTGACTTTTAGCTAAAACTGTAAGATCATATTAATGTTAGGCAACTGCTAAGATTTTCCTGTACTTGGCTAGGCTAGCGGTAAACAGTAATGACTGAAATTGATCTGGCAATTTTAGATGTCAGACTCGAGAAAAAAATGAGGATGTTTCTGTCATGAAATCAGCTGAATCAAGAGAGAGAAAGAAGACCCTGATTTCTTGCATTGGTAGATACAAGTGCCTTGAACTAAATGAAGGAGCAGGGTTTAGGCAGAGAGATAAGTAATTCTCTTTTATGCAAATAGTTTCCTCCAAAGCACAGAAAAACATTTTGAGGAACCCCTTAAAAGCTTGCTCCTGTGTTTTTTCAACCTGTTTCCATTAATTTGGGAACATTTCTTCACTTTTTGACACAACGGGATATTCCAGGCTTCTTCTATAGTATCTTGACTGCTGCAACCCTGGGATCAGCCATTTCTAAGAGGAGATGCGGTTCCTTTTGTGGGGGGAATGTTTGGGGAACTGAAATCTGGCTGTGGGGTATGCACATTGCTCTTAGGATGTCCTAACTTCCAGAGTCTCACAGCAGTAGAGCTAGGAAATACTGCGTAGAAATCAGGACTTTATATGGATAACTGTAATGCTAATTCGATCCTATTGTCGTCTTCCTTATCTCCTCTTCCTATTTGTACCTCCTTTCTTCCACAGGAAGAACTCTGACTCCCAACAGCAACACATTTGTCCATGTGCTCAACCATACAGTAGTCACAAGAGATTTTCAGAATAGCTGCAACCATACCACTGTGAGAAGTAATTCTACCAAAATGAGTTCAAGATTTGTTGGCCTTTTTTTTTTTTTTTTTTTTTTTGTCTTTTTTGGCCCCTTAGACCAAAAAAAACCAGTGAGCTCTCCGTGAAGTGATATGGAGTGATTTTCAGTATATGTAGATAGGTGGAGGAAAAAAAAGCGAAATGTAGAAGACTTTATATTGTATGTTACATTTTATATAAAAGAAATTTTGAAATTTCACTGTATTTTCAATTTCAGCTTGCAATACTGTTGAGTCTTGTGCTCCAAAGTTATATGGATTATTTTGTTTTTGTCTTTTCTCTTCCTGATAGTTGTTATTCATTTGACTCTGTATTCAGTTTCAGGTTTTTGTTTTTTTTTTTTCTCCATCTTCATTGATTTAATTGGATTTTTTGGATGTGTAGAACATAAACCTGTTTCCAAAAGGAAAAACTCCTTTTCACCTCATCCCTCTTATAGGTATCAATTCTGTCAGTTTCTGGTTTATCTTATGTTTCTTTTGGCAAAATTACCAGAACTATGGATTTTTAAAATTCCTTTCTTAAATAAAAAGTAACATAAGGTCTTTTGTACTTTGCCTTTTTTGCCTAACTACATATACTGAAAATCACTTCATAGAACTCTGCTGTGTGGTCTGTACCATACTTTATTCATTACTTTCTCATGTTTAGG
Source organism: Procyon lotor (assembly GCA_028646535.1). Taxonomy (NCBI): domain Eukaryota; kingdom Metazoa; phylum Chordata; class Mammalia; order Carnivora; family Procyonidae; genus Procyon; species Procyon lotor. The sequence goes on from CM053605.1 coordinate 43,723,251, forward strand.
CATTTTGATTGTTGCTAATATCTGCAGTCACAAAATCTGCAAGAAGTAATTTTTACATATTGTATCTTGAAAGTAACTTTATAGAAGTAGACTTCTGGCTTAAGGGGTAGATGCATGTGTGTTTTACTAGATATTGGCAAGTTCTCTACCATAGAATTTTTACCATTTTTCATGTTTACCAGCAGTGTTTGAAAGTGGCTTTCCTCACCAACATGTACTTTCATGCTTTAGAAATTTTCTAGTGTTGGGGCACCTGGGTGGCTCAGTGGGTTAAGCCCCTGCCTTCCGCTCAGGTCATGATCTCAGGGTCCTGGGATCCAGCACTGCATTGGGCTCTCTGCTCAGCAGGGAGCCTGCTTCCCCCTCTCTCTCTGCCTGCCTCTCTGCCTGCTTGTGATCTCTCTCCTCTCTGTCAAATAAATAAATAAAATCTTAAAAAAAAAAGAAATTTTCTAGTTTTCTCACCAATTTATTGGTGAGAAATAGTATGTTAATATAGTTTGATTTTGCCTTTTTTAAAAGTTAGGTATAAGGACCATTTTAAATATCTTGTGAATTGTCTTCATATCATTTGCCTATTTTTCTATAATACTTTTGGTCTTTTTGCTTCTTGATTTTTAAAAGTTTTTTTTTATATAATATATATAAATTATATATTTTGTGATATATATTGCAAATAGTTTTCTCCTAATACATAATTTGTTCTTTAAGTTTTTAAAAATTTTATTTTTTTAAAAAAGATTTTATTTATTTATTTGACAGAGAGACACAGTGAAAGAGGCCACACAAGCAGGGGGAGTGGGAGAGGGAGAAGCAGGCTCCCTGCTGAGCAAGGAGCCTGGTGTGGGGCTCGATCCCAGGACCCTGGGATCATGCCCTGAGCTGAAGGCAGTTGCTTAACCAACTGAGCCACCCAGGCACCCCTTTCCTTAACTTTTCTTATAGTGACTTTTGATTCAAAGTTTTTGTTTTACAATTTTATGTTGTCAAATTTGTCACCGTTTTTCTTTATTACATCTGGTATTTGAGTCCTCGTAGAAAGCCTCTCTTTATACCAGGTAATAGAGAACATCATTCATGCTTTCTTCTAGTACTTGTGAAGTTTAATTTAATTTAATTTTTTTAAAGATTTTATTTATTTATTTGTCAGAGAGAGAGCACAAGCAGGCAGAGAGGCAGGTAGAGGCAGAGGGAGAAGCAGGCTCCCCACTGAGCAAGAAGCCCGATGTGGGACTCGATCCCAGGACCCTGGGATCATGACCTGAGCTGAAGGCAGCTGCTTAACCAACTGAGCCACCTAGGCATCACGAAGTTTAATTTTAGATCTCTAATTTATTTGGGGTTTATTTTGTATGTAGTATAAGGTATGGACCTTACTTTTTCTCCCAAATAATCCTGCAGTTGTCCTAACACCACTTACTAAAAAGTCTTTTGTTCCAGAGTTTTGAGTTACCACTTTTATCATATACCAAATTTCTGTATGTATGTGGGTTTATTTACTAGTTTGTTTTTGTTTTTTTTTTTCTATCACACCGGGTCTGCCTGTTCATCTGCCTGTGCTTATTTTAAAGAGATTTTGCAGTCTGTTTCATTATTCGGTAGGACTAGTTCTTCTCATAGGCCTCCCCACCCCACCACCCCCAGTGTTTCTCCCTATTTTTGCAGGTTAATTTTCAGATAACTGCTTTAGTATGAATTTGTCTAGGTTTGGAAAATAAAACTTGGTATTTTTCTTGAGAGCATATTTCATTTATAGATAAGAAGAGCTGACATCTTGGCCTAGAGCTTGTGTGGCAAAATTTGCTTCAGGCAGTTGCCATAATCTCCCAGAACTAAAGTCCTAAATCAGTATCATTTTGATGGAGAGTATCCCTAACGTTTTTTCCTCCTCTGTTTTCTTATACTGAATTGTTTGGCTTTTGGAAACACACATTATTATCATGTGTAATACAGGGTTAATTTTATGTAAGTATCAGGCTCCTGAAATATCCCTAGGTGCATCTATACACTTCCTTGTAAAAATACATTTTTAGCAAGAACCCTGCTAAGTCTGTTTAATTGGAGCCCCCTCAGCCCACACATGATGACTCTTAATATCTGATCTGATTCCTCATTTTCCATCCCCCACTCTGATATCTGATCCCTGGATGTGTAGTCAACAAGAATTCTGTTAAGTAGGTTGAGTCAGAGATCCCCTTCACTTCTGATGATGTTTGCTCTTAATAACTTTGTATCCGCTGACCCCACCCTGCTCCTTGGCTGTAAGTTTCTGGTTTTCTGTGCTGAATATGTGGAGGTGTCTCTCCTCCTGTTGGAACAGTTCTGAATAAAATCTTTTTTTTTAATTTTTCTAATTTTTTTTTTTTACCACTTTACTGTTCAGCTCAGGTTTTTCTTGGACAACACATATTTTAGTACATAAACTTTTTCAAGAATCTTTTTACAGAAACATATGTTCTTGAAATACTAAAAACAGTATGATTTTTTTGAAGTACTGCGATAACTAAAAACTTTCTCAAAGGCACATATATTAACTTATATGTAATCCAAAGAGGATACACTGAAAAAACTTTCTGATAAAAATCATTGAATTAAAAAATGGGTTCATGAAATTTTTCCCTAACATTTTCATAACAATAGTTTATGAAAAGTGAATATACAGTTATTTTATCAAATTGGATTTTTGTAAAGTTAATCATATTTAAATGCTATTTATTTTAACTAATTCTATGGTTGACTTCTAAACAGAGGAGTGGGGAAAAAACTTTTTAAAGCCAGTAACATGTATTTTTCAGTTTGGATTTTTTTTAAACTGAAATGTATTTGACAAAATGGTACATTACTTTCAGATGTGCAACATAGTGATTCTTGGTATGATACCCTTTGCTCACTAAAAGTGTAGCTAGCATCTGTCATGCATTGCTACTAAAATACTATTGACTGTGTTCCCTATATTGTCCCCTGATAGTATTCCCTGAATACTAATGACTTTTATTCCCATCACTTTACTCATTCCACAACTAGAAGCCGGTATCTCCCACTCTCCTTCACCCATTTTGCCCACATGCTCCAGAAAACCATCAGTTTGTTCTCTGTATTTGAGTCTGTTTTCTGTTTTTTTGTTTACTTGTTTGTTTTTTTAGATTCCACATGTAAGGAAAATCATATACTATTTGTCTTTCTCTGTTTTATTTCATTTAGCATAATACCCTCTGGGTCCATCCATGTTACAGATTACAAGATCTCATCCTTTTGTGTGGATGAGTAATATTCGTGTGTGTGTGTGCCTGCACATCAACTTCTTCATTTATATTGAGGGATGCTTGGATTGCTTTCATATCATGGCAATTGTAAATAATGATGCAGTAAACATATGGGTGCATCTATGTCTTTGAATTAGTGTTTTTGTTTTCTTTGGGTAAATACCCAGTAGTAGAATTACTGGATATTGTATTTCTGTTTTTAATTTCTTTCTTTAAACTTTTTATTTATTTATTTTTTAATTAACATATAATGTATTGCTTCAGGGGTACAGGTCTGTGATTCATCAGTCTTACATAATTCACAGCACTCAACATAGCACATACCCTCCCCAGTGTCCAGCACCCAGCCAACCTCCTTCCCCCAACCCCCTCCCCTTCAGCAATCCTCAGTTTGTTTCCTGAGATTAAGCATCTCCTATGGTTTGTCTCCCTTTCTGGTTTTGTCTTGTTTCATTTTTCCCTCCCTTCCCCTTTGATTCTCTGTCTTGTTTCTCAAATTCCTAATATCCGTGAGATCATATGATAATTGTCTTTCTCTGATTGACTTATATCACTTAGCATAATAGCCTCTAGTTCCATCCACGTCATTGCAAATGGCAAGATCTTGGGGTTTTTTTTGATGACTGCATAATATTCCTGTGTGTGTGTGTGTGTGTGTGTGTGTGTGTGTGTGTGTGTACACCACATCTTCTTTATCCATTCATCTGTTGATGGACATCTAGGTTCTTTCCATAGTTTGGCTATTGCGGACATTGCTGCTATACACATTTGGGTGCACATGCCCGTTCGGATCACTACATTTGTATCTTTAGGATAAATACCCCGTAGTGCAATTGCTGAGTCATAGGGTAGCTCTATTTTCAACTTTTTGAGGAACCTCCATACTGTTTTCCAGAGTGGCTGCACCAACTTGCATTCCTACCAGCAGTGTAGGAGGGTTCCCCTTTCTCTGCAACAATACCTGTCAGTTTCCTGACTTGTTAATTTAGCCATTCTGAGTGGTGTGAGGTGGTATCTCACTGTGGTTTTGATTTGTATTCCCCTGATGCCAAGTGATGTTGAGCACTTTTTCGTGTGTCTCTTAGCCATTTGTATGTCTTTGGAGAAATGTCTGTTCATGTTTTCTGCCCATTTCTTGATTGCATTATTAGTTCTTTGGGTGTTGAGTTTGGTAAGTTCTTTATAGATT
>CM053605.1:43728202-43761219 GCA_028646535.1 Procyon lotor
TTTTTTACCACTAGGTATGAAATTAGTTGGGGGTTTTTCATTCATAGTGTGAGGTATGTGTTGAGGTATGTTCTCTGTAAACCCATTGAGCTGGCAGTTTTTTATCATAAAGAGATGTTGGATTTTGTCAAGTGCTTTTTCTGCATCTATGGAAATAACCATTTGATTTTTTTATCCTTCATTTTGTTAATATGTTACATCATATTGATTGATTTACAAATACCAAGCTATCCTTGCATCCCTGGAATAAATCTGACTTGTTCATGGTGAATGATCCTTTTTTATTGCATTGTTAAAGGCAGTTTTCTAATATTTTGTTGAGGATTTTTTGTCTGTGTTCATAAGAGATATTGGCCTATAGTTTCGCTTTTTTTTGTGATGTCCATCTGGTTTTGGTATCAGTGTAATACTGACCTCATAGAAAGTATTTGGAAGCTTTTGGAAGCTTTCCTTCCTCCTCTTTGTCTTTTTCTTTATCTCTTTCTTTTTCTTTCTTTCTTTCGTTTCGAATAGTTTGAGAATAGGTATAATTCTTTAAATGTTTGGTATAGTTAACTTGTGGATCCATGTAGTCTTGGACTTTGACTTGTTAGTAGTTTTTTCATTACCAATTCATTTTAATTACTAGTAATTGGTCTGTTCAGATTTTTAATTTCTTTCTGATTCAGTTTTGAAAGATTATGTTTCTAGAAATTTATCCATTTCTTCTAGGTTCAATTTGTTGGAGTATAATATTTTACAGTAGTCTTTTATAATCTTTTGTGTTTCTGTAGTATGAGTTATTCTCTTATGTTTTTTATTTTACTTATTCATTTAGTTTCTTAAATTTTTTTTTTCTTGATGCATCTGGCTAAAGTTTTATCATTTCTATTTATCTTTTCAAAGAATCAGACCTTGGTTTCCTTGATCTTTTCCTTTTTTTTTTTTTTTTGTCTCTATGTTCATTTCTGCTCTGATCTTTATTTCCTTCTTTCTACTCACCTTGGGCTTTGTTCTTTTTCTAGTTTCTTTCAGTGAAAAGCTAGTTATTTGATATTTTCCTTGTTTCTTGAGGTATGCCTATATCACTATAAATTTTCCTCTTAGAAATGTTTTCACTGCATCTCAAAGATTTTGGACCACTGTTATCATTTTCATTTGTCTCCATGTATTTTTTTATTTCTTTGTTGACCTATTGGTTTATTCAAATGTCATTTAGCCTCTGTGCATTTGTGGGGGTTTTTTGGGGGGGGAAGTTTCTTGTGATTGATCTTTAGCTTTATAATCTTGTGGTTGGAAAAAATGCATGATATGATTTCAGTCTTCTTAAATGTATTGAGACTTGTTTTGTGACCCAGCATGTGATCTATCCTAGAAAATGTGCCATGTGCACTTGAAAAGAATGTATTCTGCTGGTTTTGGATGGAATATTCCATATATATCTGTTAGGTCCACCTGGTCTAATGTGTCATTCAAAGCTACTGTTTCTTTGTTGATTTTCTGTTTGGATGATCTATCCAGTGATGTAAGTTGGATGTTAAATACCCCCACTATTATTGTATTCCCACCAGTATCTCCCTTTATGTCTATTAATATTTGCTTCATGTATTTAGGTGCTCTCAACGTTTCTCAACGTTGGACGTATAGTTAAAATTGCTATATCCTTTTATTGGATTGACCCCTTCATCATTTTGTATCCCTTCTTTGTCTCTTGTTATAGTCTTTGTTTTAAAGGAACAATTTGAACACATTCCAAAAAAACTTCATTTTTACTTCCCCCCTACATTTTACATATGTGTTGTCATATTTTACATTTTTTTATTCATAATTTTCTCACTCTAATTTTGGCCTTTTCTTTTCCACTTAAAGAAGTCCCTCTAACCTTACTTGTAAGGCCAGTTTAGTAGTGATAAATTCCTTTAACTTTTTTTTTGTCCAGGAAACTCTTTATCTCCATTTCTGAATAATAATCTTGCTGGGCAAAGTATTCATGGTTGTAGGTTTTTTCCATTTTGTACTTTGAATAAATTGTGCCACTTCAAAATTTTTCTACAAAATCAGCTGAAAGCCTTAGGAGGTTTCCCTGGTATATAACTTTTTGCTTGTCTTATGCTACCTTAAAAATTCTCTCTTTGGGATGCCTGGGTGGTTCGGTCAATAAGCATCTACCTTCAGCTCAAGTCATGTTCCCAGGGTCCTGGGATCGAGTCCCACATCAGGGACTCAGTAAGGAGACTGCTTCTCCCTCTGCCTGCCGCTCCCCCTGCTAGTGCCCTTTTTTGCGTGCTCTCTCTCTCTGACAAATAAATAAACGAAATCATTTTAAAAAGAAATTCTCTGTTTTTCCGTAGTGGCTGTACCAGTTTGCATTCCCACCAACAGTGCATGAGGGTTCCTTTTTCTTCACATTCTTGCCAACACTTATTGTTTCTTGAGCTTTTGATTTTATTTTTAACCTTTGACATTTTAATTATTATGTGGTGTGGATCTCCTTGGGTTCATCTTATTTGGAACTCTGTGCTTCCTGAACCTGGAAGTTTATATCCTTCCCCAGGTTAGGGAAATTTTCAGCTAATATTTCTTCAAATAAGTTTTCAGTTCCTTTCTCTCTCTCCTCCTTTTGGGGTTTCTATAATGCAAGTGTTTGTTTGCTTGATGTTGTCCAAGAGATCTCCTAAATTATCCTCATTTTTAAAAATTATTTTTCCTTTTTGCTGTTTAGCTTGGCTGGTTTTCATTACTTGATCTTCCAGATTTCTAATCCATTCTTCTGCACCTACTAATCTACTGTTGATTCCCTCTAGTGTATTTTTTATTTCAGTTATTCTTCTGCTCTGATTATTTTTCTTTTGTTGAAATTCTCATTGCGTTTTTCCACTCTTCTCTGCCGTCTAGTGGGCATCTTTACAATCATTACTTTAAACTACTTAACAGGCATATTGCTTATCTCTGTTTCATTTGGTTCTTTGAAGTTTTGTCTTGTTCTTTTGTTTGGAGCATATTCTTCTGTCTCCCCCTTCTGCTTGACTTTGTTTCTGTGAATTAGAACAAGTACTTCTAAACTTGAAGGAATAGTCTTATGTATGTTCATCCCCCATGTAGGCTTTGTGTGCCTAGCGACTTTTGCTGGCTGGCTGTAGCTATAGCTGGTGTCAGCTAGGGGTTATGGGACCTTCTGTGCTAGGACTACCCTGGTGGGATGGCCAGAGTGGAAGTGGATATAGGCAAGGGTGGTTCTGAGGCTCTCTATAGTGGTTACTATGGAAGGACAGCTAAAGCTGAGTGATGTGGAAGCTGGGGGGCGGGGAAGGGTGTGCGTCCCAGGGCTCTCTTGCAGTTGGTGATCTGGCTGGACAGCTAAAGCTGAAATATATGCATTTCGTGGGAGAGGGTTCTGGGGCTCTACACAGAGGGCACCCTAGCAGGGCAGCTGGCATGAGCTGGTGTGGGGCCTGGTCTCTCCACATGGGGGTTCCCTGGAAAGACAGCTGAAGTGGAGGTGGGTACAAGCTGGGGATCCCAGGACTTGAAGTGCAGAAGGTACCTTGCCCAGATAGCTGAAGCTGAAGTGGGTGTAAGGGTGTTCTAGGAGCCTCTGTGCACAGGGTACCCTGGCGAGGTGGCTGGAGCCAAGGTGTGGAGTGTGGGATGGGGTGGGGGAGGTGTCCCAGGTATTCTGCCCAGGGGCACCCTGGCAGAACAGTGGTAGCTAAAGTGCACATGGACTGAGGTGGTTCTAGGGCTCTCCACAGTGAGGGTATCCTCACAGGACAACTGAAGCTGAAGTGAGTGCAAGCTAGGGTGACCTGGGGTGCTCTGCACAGGGGGTACCCTCACAGGGCAGCTGGAACTGAGGTGGGCACAAGCTGGAGGTTCCCATGGTGCTCCTGGCTGGGCAGCTAGAGTTGAACCAGGTGCCAGCTAGGATATCCTGGAGCGCTCTGTGCCAGGGGTACCCAAGCAAGCTGCCCGAAGCCAAAGTGGCGTGGGCCTGGACTGTTCTCAGTGCTGTGTGTCTGTGTCACCTTTGTGTGATGGCTGGAGCTAGAGCGAGTGCTGACCAGGGATGTCCCAGTGTATAGCACCCTGGGGCTACCTCGCGGGGATGGCTGGGCCTGGCATGGACTAGGGGCTCAGGTCTCATTTAGGTGGTAAGCTGGCTCAGGTGCTCAGACCCTGTTCCCATCCATTATTACCAAGGTCAAGGGGGAACAAAAACCATGGTGCTCACCTGCTCCATTGGCCCAGAAAGTTCCAGAAGTTCCCCCATAATATGGCAAGGATCTAGGGCTAGTTCCTTGATACTCTAGTTGTTCTTTTGAACAGTGGCTTTTTTTGGTTTGTGCTGCAGGGCATTTGGGGCTGGTGTGGGCTAGGGGCCCAGGGCTTGCTGAGGTAGCCCACTGGCAATGAGCTCAGAACCCTGCTCCTGTCTATGCTATCAAGGCAAGGAGGATTGTGAACCATGGTGCTCACCAGCCCCTCCAACCCAGAGTGTTTCTGCAGCTTTCTTGACATTCGGCAGGGTTCTGGGGCTGGATCTTTTATATACTAGTTGCTTTTTAAAGCCAGGGCTTTTTTTTCTGTGCTCCAGAGCAGAGGGATCTGCTCTGAGTACTGTCCCTTCCCCCTATAGTTCGGTCAGGGGTGGGAGTTCTTTTTGTTAGTGTTTCATTATCTCTCCTATCATTTTCTTATTGTGTAGAAGCTGTTCAGATAGCCCTTAGTTCTTCGGGGGGAGAAATTGGTCTATAACTTGCTGTAGATTTGCTGTGTCCAAGGTGGTGGTGAGCTCAGGATGAGTTCCTACATCTCCATTTTGCCCTAGACCTCTTTGTATTGTTTTGTTTTTTAAAGATTTTTATTTATTTATTTGACACCGAGAAATCACAAGTAAGGCAGAGAGTCAGGCAGAGAGAAGGGGAAGCAGGCTCCCTGCTGAGCGGAGAGCCCGATGTGGGGCTCAATCCCAGGACCCTGAGATCATGACCTGAGCCGAAGGCAGAGGCTTTAACCCACTGAGTCCCCAGGCGCCCCTCTCTCTGGGTTTTTAATTGGGGAAAAGTCGGGATGATAATAATCACATAAAAATAAATGGGAGATATAATTGATTGAAACTTCTTTTCCCCTATCTTAGCTCTTTCTGTTCATTCTTGCTCTGTCTCTAGACTTGACCACCTCACCATTAAAATACTGAGGGGACTATTTCTGACAATGGGGGAATCTACTGACTGTCATTGAGCCTATCTTAGCTATTAGAGATGTTCACATCAGTGAGTTTAGAAGTTATGTGAGTTGAGGAGTTCCTGGGTTCATTTAAATAGACTGTAAGACTGAAATTATTTTCATGTGTGTGTAAAGATGTATGCATCAGTTAGCTTTTGCTGACAGTGAAGTGAAATCAATGAGTTTTAATATAAATCTCCTAGTAGAAAATATCTCTGTTTCTGCACTTTGCTGGGAAGTTGTCATATCTTGTGTGTGAAAGGCGTTACCATCATTGTTACATATTAACTGGGCATAGTTTAATATTAATAGCGCCTGAGAATTGTGGTTAATTTGGGTCTTTATTTCCTGTGTTTGGGTTTTATTTTTGCAACAATTTGGTTGCTTTTCTGTATAAAACGGTTGTGAGTATACCCAATACTATAACAAGGTTCTGGGCTCTTAACTTTGATGAACACCAGGCCATTTCCCTTGTGCTGCACTCAAAACAGCACAGATGTGAGTCTGGGAGTGGCGTCCCCGCTGCTCTGGTGAGTCTTTGTTTGGAGAACACCCCGATTAACCCCCACCCTTCATGGTTCATTGACTCACTGATAGATCAAGTTTAAACTAGTACATATTAGCACGTTTGTTACTAACAGAGGAACAGTTGGCCATTCTGTTTTACATTGCTGGTTCATTGCAAACTGGCGTGCTAAAAAGGTCTGTACTCTTGAGTATGAATTGAGAGGTTACAGGAGGACCGAGAACCAAGTCAGCTGCATATTAATATTGAATCATCCCTATATTTTAATATTGGGTTATCTATTTGAGGGATGCTTATACTATTGTGAAATTATGAATAAATGATTATTATCACATTGAGATTCTTTTTGGAGTTCAGGGGATTTATGTGTCTCAACATAGCGTTCATATTAAATAGTTTGTCATAATGGAGAGAAGAGTAAGGTCATACCTGCCTGATGCTTTGTGCTGCATTCTTAAAATGTTTTCCAGAGTTCTTCGTAGCTAGTGATTTTACGTAAATCTTCACAGTGTGCTACATTTCTGCATTACGCATTCTGGTTTCATCAGGAGGACTGCATTGTACGTGTCTGTTTTCTCATGGAAAAAAATAAACTCTCCTTTTTATTTAACTGTTTCTCCATAATTTACATTTTTTAAACCTTGAACTCTGTCCTCTTTCTTACCTTCCTAACGTGGTTTTTCAAAGTCCTTAAAGGTATTTGTTATTGTTACAGTTATTTTTATGGAAGAGAGTTTTACCAGGCCATGTGGCATTATTAACTGGTGAATTTGGTCTTAGCTACATCATCACTCGCTGGTGCCATTCCCTTGACCAGCCACTTCTTTGCATCTTTCTTTCTCTTGTGAGATGTGGCAGCACAAGTGCCCTGATGGCGAGAAGGGCATCCTGAGTCCAAGCCTCAGATAAGGCAGTTGAGGCTGCTTTTCAAAACCAACTAGCGCCATGTCTAGTTTTAGAAGACAGTTGAAAGCCAGGGGAAAGGGAGGCGTATGGAACAGTATATGTAAAGCAGAACAGTATATGTAAAAGGTTGAGCAGGAAAGTCATGTGCAGTGAGTCAGCAGGGAGTGAAGCGGTGGGAAATGAGGTCACAGAGGCAGCTGGGAGTAGAGCATGAAGGCTCTTGCAAGCTTTTTGTGGTTTTTCACTTTTATTTTGAGAAGGATGGGGGCCATTGGGGAGTTTTAAGCAAAGGAGTGACATGATATAACTTTTAAAGTGAATGTTCTGGCTGTGAAGTGGAGGTACACTCTGAGTATGGGAAAGGATTGAGGCAGGAAACCAGTTAAGTGGAAATTAGTATAATCCAGGCAAAAGGTAGTGATTTACATTAAAGAGGGAGCCAGACAGGTAGTGGGAAGTGATTAGACTCTGGATTTGTTTTTGGAGATGGAGCCTTCTGGTTTTTTTTGTCTTGGTGGATATGGGGGATATTAAGAGAGAGAAAGTCAATGATGACAGCAAGATTTTTTTAATCCTATTAGGGAAAAAGTCAATGATGACAGCAAGATTTTTTTAATCCTATTAGGGAAAAAGTCAAATAATATAGAACATATAAACACATTATAATGGACATCTATATTGCCATCACCCATATTGTATAGTTCTTAACATTTTTTCCATATGTTTTAACATCTTATTCTGTCAGTCTGATTTAAACTACACACATCATGACATTGCTCCCAAAAATACTCCAGTGTGCCTCTCTACAGAAAGACATTTTACAAATAACCAAATATCATTATCCTACCAAATGAATGAACAATACTTGCTTATCATCATTGAATACCTGGTCCATACTGAAATTTTCCCCATGTTTTCCAAAATGTCTTTTATAGCTAACTTGTACCAAGTAGTGTCCAATCAAGAATCAGTCATCAGGGGCGCCTGGGTGGCTCAGTCGTTAAGCATCTGCCTTCGGCCCAGGTCAGATCCCAGGGGCCTGGGATCGAGCCCCACTTTGGGCTCCTTGCTCGGCGGGAAGCCTGCTTCTCCCGCTTCCATTCCCTCTGCTTGTGTTCCCTCTCTCGCTGTGTTTCTCTCTGTCAAATAAATAAGATCTTAAAAAAAAAAAAATCAGTCATCAAATTAAGCATATTTAAACTACAACACTAAAACAGTCCCCTCGTTTTAAAAATTCTGACATTTATGGAAGAGATGAGGTTGTCCTATTGTAGATATTTTAGTGTACATAAGGAACACTTAGAAAGCTTATTTAAATACAGATATTGTCCCCCATTCCCAAACATTCTGATTCAATGGGTCTGGAGTGGGCTTTTCTACTGAACTTCAGGGCGATGCTAGGTTGTCATTCTGAACACCACTCCTTGAGCAGTACTGTTGTACCACTGATTGCTTCTTGGTGGTATCATTTAAATTGTTCTTCTATTCTCTTTATTATCTCTAAACTGGATTTCTAACCCAAAGGCTTACTTAGGTTCAAACTATGCAAAAATGTTTCATAAGTGGTACTGGGTACTTCATATTTCATTATCTCAGGTGGTATGTAATGTCTGACTATCCTATGATTAGTGTGGATCAGAGATATATTCCCCAAGGCTAAGACTAATCCCAGAGTCAAAGAGGTGACGGCTTGATCTCTCCATTGTAACTTTTTTTTTTCTTTTTTGAGAGAGCGAGTGAACGAGAGCTAGGGGGTAGAGAGGTAGAGGGGGAGAGAGAGAATATTAAGCAGGCTCCATGCCCAGTGCAAAACCCAATGCAGGGCTCAATGTCACGACCTGAAATCATGACCTGATCTGAATCCAAGAGTCAGATACTTCACTGACTGAGCCACCCAGGCGTCCCTCCATTGTAATACTGCTATTTGAAACTAGTAAATAATTGTTCAGTGGTACTCAGGGGCCAGGGAGAGCATTTAGTTCTCAATAAATATTTAATGCTTTTAACATTTATTTTCTTGACTTGAAATAAGTAAGTGTAGATCTTGGAAATTTTTGTACTTAAAAGGGATGTTTCTTCTTCCACTGGTACTATTGGTTATCCATAAATACAGTACTTACTAAAGAGGATAAATGCATAATTAGTTATTTTTACTTACCAATTTTCAGAATAATGTTTCTAACTGGAGCAGGTGGAAGGAAGTTATTTAGAAAAATAGCAAAGACTGGGTAGATAGACCCCATTTGGTAGGGAAAAATCAAATTTTCAGTTTTCAATATGTCAACTTGGAGATGTCTACTAGATATCTATATTAGAGTTCAGTTGTAGAAAATATAAAATACCTCTAGTTATTTTAAATAAAAAGCTGTATTGTACAGATAATACAATGAAAGGACTAGAGGAGAAAGATCTAGTAAATAAAATGTATTGGTGGCCTATAATTGTTGCTGCACTGCTTTCTTTTTTTTGCCCCCCTTCATATGTGGCATCATGAGATGTTTTCTATGACCAGTAAACTAAGGGAAATAAATGGGTTAATCATGATACAACAGAAATGAGCTACTGAAGCATTTCAGACCTACTCGAGTATTACTAAAAGATAGGGAAGGAAAATCCTCGTGGTGGGCAGAACTTCAGACAATTGATACTAGTTATTAAGGAGTGATAGCCAGAGGGATAGATGCCTATTAACGCACGGACAGTGGTTAGGAGCTTGCCATATAGTCAGGAATTTGGAAGAAAGTTGGTTTTCACAGAATAAGAACAGAATGAGATTTGTTTTATATAAATGGTTACCGAAGAGCTTTTATTTCAAAAGACGACCTAATTAGGTAGGCAAGGTATCCCATTCTATAGATGTCAGTCAGCATCTTTTAAAAGCAACTCTGGGGTGGGGGTGTGCCTGTATGGCTCAGTCAGTTAAGCTTCTGCCTTCAGCTCAGGTCATGATCCCAGGGTCCTGGAATGGAGTCCTACATCGGCCTCCTTGCTCACCACGGAGTCTGCTTCTCTCTCTCCCTTTGCTCCCCACTCATGCTCGTGCTCGCTTGCTCTCTCTCAAATAAATGTAACCTTAAAAAAAAAATCAACCCTAGGGATTGCACAGTGAACACATAAACAAAGTGACCTTCATGCAGAAATGGGGAAAATATATGGGTTTAACAACGACTACTTCTCACCAAGACTGATTTGACTACTATTTTTGCTGAGTACTCTGCCTACAAACAGATCAGCCCTGAGCCTGGATATGGCTCTCTATATTTAGAGCAACTGGTCACCCATTTGGTTGCAGGTTGATCATATTGGAGTTCCTCCATTGTGGAAAGTTAGTACTTAGGCCTCATTGCTATGAATGTTTACTTTAGACATGGATTTGAATTTCCCATTCACTATGTTACTGGCAACACTACCATCTGTAACCCTACTAAATACCTTGTTCAGTGAGTTTACATTCTGTACCCCTTTTGATCAAGGGACTCAATTATATCAAAGAAGTAAGCCAATTTGCTGATGAATCATGGGATTTGCTGGTTTTACCATGTTTCCTGTTGTATTACATTGTATTCTACCCAGAAGACAAATTTTGTGAAAGTCGTTTTTAGTTCCATAAACAGAAAATATGGGTCTACAAACCAAGTAGTGAAGATATGTGTTACTTCTTAACTTCACTGCCAATGACCCACTCATAAAATTTTTGTTTCCTGCCCCTATGACTCTGAACTCTGCTGATTTAGAGAAGTTAGTATGAGAGAAGAATACTTTCACATGGGAACATGGCAATGGTTCCATTGAATTAGACATTGAGAATTACCTGGCTACATTATTGAACCGTATGACTGAACCAACAAATGGAAAAAAAAGATAATAATGAAGTTGCTGTGCTGGCAAAGGTGATCAGTTCTAATTATCAGGGGGAAATAGTGTTGCTACTACTACTCATAAAAAGACAGCATCTAAACTCATCAGGCCACTTGGGCTGCCTCTTTGGAGAAGGACGAAGTGAATGAGTCCATTGTCTAAGAAAGTAAAAATGGCCAAACTGACTCTAGAAGACATAGAAAATCTAAACACCAGTTACCACAAAGGCAACAATTCTTTTGGTACTCCTTAAAAAAACAAGCAGAAAAACAGTTACTCTGATATTTTCACAGAGAGCTCTACTGTACCTTTAAGGAACAGGAAACTTCAATTCTATTTGAACTATTGGAGAGAATAGGGGGGAAAAAAAACCCCTCCCAGATTGTATTTATAGAGCTCCCGTGAAATTGATATCAACCTCTGATGATGCAAATCCAAAAAAGGAAAATTATAGTTTGGTCTACTTGTGTATGAATGCCAAGCAACTCTTAATTAAAAAAAGAATAGTTGGATATGTTCCTAACATTATAAAAATATCTCATTTTAAAGCCTCAAGTTTAAAGAAACTTGAGATATTCTCATTAAATTCAAAATATGGCACTATATTAATTGATCAGTAGACCTTAGTCTAAATGGTTCAGAAGAAATCCAAACACTATCAGAAATTTAATATATCTAAAGGTGTATTTGAAATATGTAAAAGGAAGATTACCAAATGAATGATATTGGGATAGGTGGGTAGTCATCTGGCTTAAGATTACAGTCAAATCCCAATTTTATATCTCTATTAAGACATTTTAGGAGTGCCTAGGTGGCTCAGTCTGTTAAATGTATGCATTGGGCTCAGGTCGTAGTCCTAAGGTCCTGGGATGGAGCCCTTCTCCCTCTGCCCTAACAAATGAGCCAGGGCTCATGGTCTCTCTTGTTTTCTTGAATAAATAGATAAAATATTTAAGAAATTGTTTAAAAAAGAAACTTTAGATATGCTTAAATAAAAATATGAAATAGGGACCATAAAATTATTAGGAGAGAAATATAGTGGTTTTTTTGGGTCACAAAAGGAAACTATTAAATATGACATAAAACCCAGAAACTATAAAAAATGATAAATCTATAGGTGTACAAAATGAAAACTGTCAGAAAAAAGGATCATAGAGAAAATGGCATAAATAAAAATTAAAGGCAATTATGCAGAAAAATATTTGTAACTCATAACAAAAAATTTTCATATTTTAGCAGGTTATTAAACATGGTTTTTAATAGTCTATTTAAAGTTAACCTTACTTAAAAGATTAATTTTCTTTTTTTTTCTCCTTCCAAGAGTGTGGTGATTTTTATTTTTTTTATTATTTTTTTTCATTGTCTCTAAGTGAGGACTTTAATGAATTGAAGGGTATTAGTGACATTTTGTGGTGATTTTTATTAAGAATAACTTTGGGTCTAAGAATTCCACCCTCAATTCTGTAATATGGTAATTAAAAAACAATTATACAAGAGCAAATCCAAAAAAAAATATAATTTATGAAGGAAGAATTAGTTAATGCTATAAACTGACAGTTCATAGAAAAATAAAAGTATCTCTTAAATATTTCCATGTTTCTCAGCCTCCCTCATAAAAAGAGAAATGTAAAATGAAATTAGCATGAAATACAACATTTCTTTCACATTGTCAGAGATCTAAAAGTTTGAAAACATTTTGGGTATATAAGGGTGTAAGAAAACAGATACTCTGTTCCTGGTGGAATGTGATTTGATAGAAATAATAATAATAAATTGATTACTGACTGTGCCTTGCACTTGCTAAGCACTTACATTTGCTGATTTAATCACCATAGTTGCCTTTTGTAGGAAGTACTCTTATTATCCTCATATTATAGATGAGGAAATTGAAAAACCAAAAAATTGGACAAATAACCCAAAGTCACACAGTTGGTAAGTGGAAGAGCCAAGACTTAAGAAGAATTATTTTGACTCTAGCACCCACTTTTGGGGGGTCACAACCCTGAATTGTTTCAATGGCAAGTATTGGGGAATGGGATAAACTCTCAAGGATGCATATCCCTTGATCCAGTAATTCTACTTCTAGAAGTTTGTCCTGCAGTTACAAGCATTCATTGCATGACATTCATTGCAGTAAAGGAAGATTGGAAACAACCTAAATATAGCAACATATTTTTAGCAGAAGTTAGCATCACCTGGAAACTTGTTATAAAATCTCAGACCCCAGATTACTGAGTCCAAAAATTTGTGTTTTAAGAAGCCCTTCAGATCATTTTGATGAATATAGAGTTCATCAACTTTTATTATTATTACCAGTAACAGTCTAACTTGAAGCATCCTACCCTTCATGTGGCTATTGGCCTGTCTTTCTAACCTAATCGATGTAATCTCTCAACTAAAATTTTTATCCCCTGGCCCCGAGACCACAATTAATTGATTCTACCACTTTTTCATTAGTTCTTAACCCTCCTTGTGTTGTCAATTTCCCCTTATCCAGCCATAACTTGATTAGTCTTTGACTGTGCTCTTTCACATAACATAAGAGTAGACAAATCTTATCAGCTCTATTTTCAAAATATATCTGGAATCTAGTCTTTCTTATAATCTCCACTTTACTCAGTCCAGGCACAATCATTTACCACCTGGGATATTGCAACTGTTCCTACTTGTTCTTATACCAACAGCATCTGCTTTCCACACACAGGCTTGAGTGATCCATTAAACATCCAGGGTTATGTTGCTGTGCTGCTCAAAAATCCCCATGCTTCTCCTCAGAACCAAAGACAAAGTCCTTGTATAAATGCCTGTGAGTGATCTGATTTTCCCTGTAAAGGAAGTCATTCCTTCTATCTTGTCCTCCCTCTCTTCTACTGTGAGGTTTCCTTTTATCCTTAGAACTTGTTATCAGGTAACGTACTCTGAATTCTCTTAGTATTTCTCTCCCCTACCATGCAAATAGAAGCCTCATGAAGTCAGAAACTTGCTTGTTCACTGATAGAGCCTCAGCTTCTAGAACCCTCTCTGGCAATTAGTATGCATGTGGTTATTTGTGAATAAATGAATGGATGCCACTACTATCTATATGGCTGAAGGCTAATACTACCCTTTTATTCATTCATCAAATATTTGATCATCTATTATATGCCCTGCACTAAGAAGATAGAATATGAGGAGAAGCCCCAGAGTTTCAAGTCTAATATATGAGTACAAATAATAAATAGATATAAAATGATAATAGTGTAAGAATCAAGCTTGGAAAATATATGGACCTGAAGAACAAATGATGAGGGGGCAATGACCTGGCCAATGTCACAAAGCCGAGAAGGCCATAGAAGTCTTTCTCAAGGAAGTGATGACTGAGTAAGGGTTAATTGGACAAAGTGGCTATGGTGGCAGCCAAGCGTGGGGGGGTGGACAGGGCAGAGTCAGAGCAGGGGTGCTGTGGGAGAGGGAGCATGGTGTGTCCGAGGGGCTAATAAAGTAGGGAGAGGCTTGGGGAGGGAGCCTAAGAGAAGGGAGGTTGGAGACTTACTAATTGTATCTCTTTATTCTACTCAGTGAGGAACATCTTTTTAAAAATCTTACTTTATTCGATAGAAATCCCCCTTCTGATCTCTAAATAGGTATCAAATTGCTACCTAATTTTTATGTACTTAGACTCTAGCTTCATAATCATCAAATTAAGAGCACCCAAAAGGAAAAGATAAATGAGAAAATGAATACATGCTCTGGTGAAAAATTGGCTTTGTTGATTTATGTTTTAAAAGTGCTCAATTTATCAGGATGTCTAACAAATGGAACATTCTGATTAATTTATTTAGTTTCTGTTGCTGTTGTTGTAACTGGGCTAACAAATAAAATTAATTTGCTTAAATATTTTTAGAAAATCTTGAGTAGTTTTAGCTCTTTCCTGACTAAGGGGCTTGTGTTACAAAGGTTGACTGGGACATATAGCATATACTTTGTACCTGTATATTTAAAGGCTATAACCCTTCAACTACAACGTGATTATTGTCATAAGCCTCAAGTGACTATTTCTTATTTCCAAAAACTTTTATTACCTGACAGTCATGATATAGGAAGAGGGGCAAATAAAAGTTTGTTTTCATGATAATGTTTGAGGACTACCATTTGCTACCTAGCCACTTTCCATGCTGGGACTGCCTCTGACTAGGAAATAAAGCAGGGTCTTTCAACAAATATGTCCAGTAAGGGAAACTTAATCTGGATATTTAATCTGAGTCTTGGCCTCTGAACTTAGAACAAGTGTCTTGTCTTTGTTGTGTTTTAATGAAAGTGAGCCCTAGATTTATCTGCTTAGTCCTTCCTGGTTAAAGGATCACAGCCCTGTCCTTTCTGGCAGTTTTTTTATCTGATCCGGAATCATACATTGCATCACTTGTCCTCTCTTTAGCCCCCTTTAATGGAGACTAGGTCCTCAACTTTCTTTCACACTATCGACAGTTTTTAAGAGTTTAAGGCAGTTAGTTTGAGAATGCCCCCTCAACCAGGGTCCGTCTGAGGGTTTCATCATTGTTTGATCCACATCACGCAGTTTGGGCAGGTTACCGTAGAAGTGCTGTGTGCTTGGTGCTGTGAGTCACACATCACAAGGGTTCACGGGGCATATGTGTCCATTTGTACATTAAGGTTATGGCCAACTCTGACCACCTGACTAAGGCAGCGTCTGCGAGATGTCCCCATTGTCACTGTCCTTTTCTACCCTCGGTAATGAGAACAATAAAGAGGGACTGAGTTTAAGAATAAGGAAACATTTTTTTCCCCAACTGACTGTCACTGATGGTTTTACCATCCATTACTGATTCTTGCCTGAATCCATTACTAATGGGTGAAAATAGTGATTTTCTGTCATTTCTTCCATATTTATTGTCATTCGACTGTAAGACAGAGTTTTTCCTTTTCCCCGTTAGTGTGTTACAGTCTTTACTCCCTTTCATATTGTCCCTGGTTTGACAATAAGAGTTCCAAGATACTGGGTCTTTCATCAGTGTTTTTATATGAATGATATAAAAAGGAGTTAATAGAGGCACACGGGATAAAGTGGGAATGAGACGCCAGAGAGGTGAATTCTGTTGGTGATTAGGAAGGTCTTTAGTGAGGAAGTGGTGTTGAAGTGAGCTTTAAAAACGTGTCAGAATTTGGGGCGCCTGGCTGGCTGAGTGCCTAGAGCGAGCCAACTCTTGATCTCCGGGTTGTGAGTTCCAGTGGGCCAGGGGCCTACTTGATGGAAAACAAAACAATAAGTAGCAGATAGAGTGGAAAGAAGAACCGTCCGAGGGACGCCTGGGTGGCTCAATCAGTTAAATGTCTGCCTTCGGCTCGGGTCGTGATCTCAGGGTCCTGGGATGGAGCCCGGCATTGGGTTCCCTGCTCCTCAGGGAGTCTGCTTCTCTTCTCCTCCCCGCTCTCCCTCTCTCTGTTGCTATCTTGGTGTCTCTCAGGTAATTAAAATCTTAAAAAACAAAAAAAACTGAGGAGCACCTGGCATGTCCAGCCAGTATTTTGGCAGGTAATTCAGTAGTCCCAGAGCGTGATGGGGGAAGTGCAAATGGAACAGAAAAACCTCTGCACTTACTGAACTTCGTGCTGGTCTCTGCTTAGAATGTCCTCTCCTGCCCCGCTCCTGCTGTCTGGCTGAAGGGGTCCCATGAGGTTTGAGGAAGGAGGGAATTCTAAGTAGTGAAAACCACAGGAGCTGAAAGCCCCATGCAGGCACCCCCTTTTCCTGATCCCTGGTGAGAATTAACCAGTCACTTGTCATACTCTCCCAGGGTGATTAGTGCCTCTCTGTTAACAAGGCTATTTTGTGCTGTTTCTACGTGTTGGATACATTTTCCTCCTTTAAAGCACAAACCACACGTTAACCGCTTTGCTCTGGTACTCAGCGCAAATGCTCAATGTTTCTGGAATATATGTGAGAGAGAAAGAGTGGAGGCTAGGTTGCACTTGGTTGGGGAAGGGCTCTGAGTGTCATTTTGAGGGGTTCAGGCTTGGCTACAGGCCGTGAGGAGCGCAGGCAGCTCTGGGCTGGTGCAGGCCTGGTGGAGGTGTGATGCGGAGGTCACAGAAGGGGGAGCACAACGAGATGCCCAAATGCCCAGCAGGAGCCCCGGAGGAGCCAGAGAGCACCGGCCAGGAAGGACAGAAGGCACAGAAACAGAGAATTACCATCTCATGAGCCTGGGCACTCGTTTGAATGGAGGGGTTAGAAGGAAAAAAGGAACTGAACAAAGTTTTGAGATTTTTAAGCCTGGGCGATGAGACTGCCAGAGTCTACTTACCAAACTAACAAGCACGAGGACAATGACAGAGACTGTAAGCAGTTCAGCATGGTCCTGTCTTTTTCTCATCCAGTACGAGGATCCCCCTGAATTCAAAACCTTGTGTCCTGTTGAAGGATGGTATCATATCAAATATGAAGAGAAATGAAGAATTGTCTCTGTTTGAGGCACAAAAGCTGACGTTGGTGTAATGGACTTTTTCCATTTGGCTTTAGGGATGGCTTTGTGTGTGGGGTGGGGGAGAAATGAAACAGGAAGGGATGGGGAAGGAGACAAACCATAAGAGAGTCCTAAACTCACAAAATGAACTAAGGGTGCCTAGGGAGGTAGGGATAGGGTGGCTGGGTTGTGGACATTGGGGAGGG
This sequence comes from Procyon lotor, assembly GCA_028646535.1. NCBI lineage: Eukaryota > Metazoa > Chordata > Mammalia > Carnivora > Procyonidae > Procyon > Procyon lotor. Next base: position 43,745,365 of record CM053605.1, read on the forward strand.
TATGTGCTATGGTAAGTGCTGTGAAATGTGTAAGCCCGACGATTCACAGACATGTACCCTGGGGCAAATAGTACATTATATGTTAATAAAAAAAATAATAAAAAAACATAAAACACACACACACACACACACACACACACACACACACACACACACACAAAAAGCAGATGCTAGTAACTTTTTTTTTTTAACCCTTGAAACATGGCCCTGTGACAGCAGCTTACCTTGAAAGAAATGGTCATCAGCGTTCTTTTGGCTCCTCTGTCTCTCCTGCATCTTCCTAACAGAAAATTTGCTTTGCACCTGCTCCAACTGGGTTCTAAGTGATAAGCATCTTGCAAGCCCAGAAAATTGTAGTATCAAATCTCAGCCCCAACTGTGAGGCTGCACTCTCATCCAATCCCCGCTGAGAGGCTTTCTTTCCCAGTTCCCCCGGGGAGAGTCCTTTCTCCCCTGGCTCCTTTTTAGGCTTGAACTCCGACCTAACCCCCTTTTTAGCTTCCAGCATGCATTGCTCTGGGTGCTGGCCCTGACCCAGCCCTGTGTGCTCTGCCTCACCCTGGGCTCATCCACAGGTCAGGCCCGGGCAGCTCTGGGGTCACTGGGGGGCCCGATTCTAATAATGAGCATATTTATCGCAGGACAGGAAGTAAACCTTTCTGTTCTTTGCAGCTTGTCCCCCCCCCCCCCAGAAATAAATGCTGATGGAACATTTGATATATTATCTATGATTTGGTAAATAAACATGAGCATTGCCTAATAATACAAAGTTGCTTTCATCCATATTTTCCTTCATAAATGAAATGCTTTATTATAACTCATGATTTAGGAAAAATATACCTATTTATCTGCTAGGAAAACATAAATGTTTTAAAATACTGCCATGTTTGGGAAAACTCTTATAAGAGTTTCAGATAAAAACAGCAAACACTACTTATAGGTGTATAACATTCTGAACTGGATTTAGTATATAGTTTTAAAGGGAAAGAAAAAAATGCTGATGAAGATTGTATAACTTTGTTTTTGTTTTCCTCTTAGGTTTTTCAAATAGACCAAAGTCATTAAAAGTAATTCTCAACCCCCAAAGCCACAAAAAAGAAGCTACCCAGGTTTATTATGAGAAGGTTGAACCACTGCTGAGGATTGCAGGAATAAAGACTGATGTTACAAGTAAGTCATTTTCAGAATATAATTTTGCCATTAAAAAAATCATATTTAAGGAAGCAAAACAATCTGTACTTGTTCTTAAGCCAAATTGAGGAAACTGCCTGTAATATCTAAAGCTTTTTTATGTGTTTCTATAACCTACTACAGCCAACTCCAAGGATTATCATTTATTTTGTTTTTTTCATTGTGTCATCAGAAGGTCAGTATTTTCTTTAGCCCTTTTTTCAGGCTTTAAAAATTATTAGGAATCATTTCAAAGGGAGCTGTACACTTTTTGATATATTCATTGAGATGTTGGCTACTTACACATTATTTCTACAGTTTGGCAAGTAATTGATTTTTGCTCACTTAAATGTTTGATGTCTTTCCACGGGATCCTTCATTAGGGGCTTTTTGTTCCGACTCTGACCCCTGCTGGCTAGGTCAACACTAAGCACGTCACTGCTGGCTTAGATGAATTCAGAGAAGCCAGTAGCTTAAATTCATTGTCTAAAATAAGAAAGGTGTTTAGGTTTGTGCTGAGGAAAATAGAAATTTGCCAATGCTAAAGTTAATAGAAAGAAGATTAGCAAAATCCTTTTCAATCTTTTGAATTTGGTGACCAAATTCCTTTGTTTCCTTTGAGACTGATTTTTCCCATGGTGGGGGTGGGGGTGGGGTGGGGAGGGGTGGACTGAGAAAGAGGGTTGACGCTATCAAAAATCACAACCTCAGTTTGCCTGATTTTATTTCTATGTAACTTCACTAACACACAGTGGAAATCTCTGGTAAATTTAAACTGACGTGTAATAAACCTGTTCAGAAGACAAAGCCAGAGTGTACTTGGATTCTCCTAGTCTCGCTTATCAATTCCTGGGGACAAGAATCAGAGTGACATGGTTTTGCTCAGCTGAAACCAAGGGAGACGGATCTCACAGTATAAGGTTTGATGCCTTCACCTCAAGACTTGATGGACTGAGGTAGTAAAAGTTTCTAAAAAAGAATTTTTTTTTAAAAGATTTTTGTTCATTTGATAGAGCCCAAGCAAGGGGAGCAGCAGGCAGGGAGAGAGGGAGAAGCAGGCTCTCTCCTGAGCAGGGAGCCTGATGAGGGGCTCGATCCCAGGACCCTAGGATCATGACCTGAGCTGAAGGCAGTGGTTTAATGGACTGAGTTACCCAAGTGCCCCTAAATTTTTTTTAACACCCAAAAGACACCTCTATTACACCTCAAAGACTTCTGTCACAATGGAGGTTCAAGAGAAACTGCCATGAAAAATTCAGGAGGAAATTCTAACTAAAAACTGTAGTGAGAAGTTAATCTTTTACCTTTGTGGGTTTTGGCTTACATAGAGATAATTTAAAAAGAAAAGAAACAATTCTTATCTATCATTCCTTCCCACTGAAGATTTTAAAGATTGGTGGGGGAAAGAAGTTTGAAATTCTTATTAGGTAGAGACCATTAAAAGTTGAATAAGCTTATTGGCAAACTTAAAACATTATTTTGTTTCATTGATTTAATATCCAGGACAATTTTATGTATATGCTACTATATATCTTTCAGTTCAGGAAACTCTTGTAGAATGCCTTGTGTGAAACACTGTGCAGAATTCAAGATGAATAAATTATACTATCTGCTCTTGTGTGGCTTTTAGTTTATTGGGGATTCAAATAAATATAATTGGGATATATATACAAGAACCCAGGTATCTCAGAGAGTGATATTTTGATCAGAAGACTTAAAAGTATTTGAACTAGACCATTTTGGAGAGTCAGGTTTTTTTGTGGTTTTCTGTGCATGAGCAAAAGAAGAAGCAGAAGAAGAAAAGTAAGGGAAGGAAGGCGAGCTTGCAAGCACATATAAGTGGGGTGTATGTATGTGTGTGTGTACCCAGAATAGCTTTGGAATTCTTTAATTTGCTTTGGCTTCCTCAGTTTTGACTTCATCTTAAATTTGATCTTTTCCATCATAAAATTGTTGACAGTGGATTAGATCCTTCATTCAGATCAAGTGGGAAAGGGAGAGGTGTGTGTATGTGTGAGAGATCCAACATGCTTTAATATGAGCAAGGATTAAAATTTTCTCCTGTCAGTCTGACTGTCTTATATGGTGTACCCACGCTGGAGCATTCACTCTCTTAACTCTTAAGGCCCATCCCATGGGCTGGAAGCAGGACCCCCTTTTCCTGAAGGCTGAAAATACCTGAACTGAATCTGGGTTCTCTTAGGGAGAAAATAAAAAAGGCCAAAGTGGCTTCTAGGAAGGCTCCCAACCATGTACACTAGAGGAAGTCTAAATCCAGTCTGGACTGATGTTTATTCTGCACTCAGTAGTTGACTCATCATGTATTGATTCAACATTAGTGTCAGTTTTTATCATAGCATTGTCATCTGGTTTAGCAGAGATGATCCTGCCAACAGAATAGAGATTAGGAAGGAAGAGACAGAGCCTGGAAGAGAGTGCGTGAAGAAGCCCGATGGAGGGCAGAGGAAATAAGAATGTGCTTGCTTGCATTTGTATCGAAGAGAAGAGTTTTTATGTTTGAGGGTTCTTTTTTTCCCCTAAATTTGTAAATATTATTGAATATTATATTTAGTTTAACATAAAATTAGGACATTTCACAGAGCAAATTTAGAATTTTCTTTTTATATTTGTGCAGAATGGCTAATTATTAGCTGCCTAACACTCCTCCTACAGGCAAAATTACAAAACTGCATCTTTTGAGTATAAAACCATTTTAGTATGCATATTAGCTAAATATTTATATTTTGAAAGTTCGCTATTTTGTGCAAAGGACTGAATAAACATATGGATACTTGAAAAGCTTTAGAATCTTCCTGCCTCTCTCACAGTATATTTTTGTGATTTGAGTCAGATAATACATTTGAAACTACCTTGTATATTATGAAGTGCCATAGAAAGATGGTCATAATGCTGTGCATGTCTGTTTCATAAATTACATAATAGATTCAATTCACACCTTGAAAGAAAAAATATATGAAAGAGTAAAACAAAGGTATGTATTTTCTGCATGTCCGGTGTGACCATTATTTTAACGTGTCTTGTATGCATTGCTGAGTCTAAATGGAATATAAACTCCATAATAAATTCTACATGATGATAAATTCACTAGGAGATAGCGCTTAGATAAATGGGGCAGGATCTGAAACATTCTAACTAGATATGTACATTTTAAAGGACTTTTTTTCTATAAATTTCTTTTAAAAATGAATAGCAAAATTAATAGCTGGACTAAAAAGTAGGTAGAGGATCTGAAAAGCCATTTTCTGAAAGAAGACCTACAGATGGCCAACAGGTACATGAAAAGGTGCTCACCATCACTCATCATCAGGGAAATGTCAATCAAAACCAGAGCTATAGTACCTCACATCTGTTGGAATGGCCATTATTAAAAAGACAGGTTCTGGTGACGATGTGGAGTAAAGGGAACCCTTGTGCACCGTTGGTGGGAACGTGACTTGGTGCAGCCACTGCGGAAAACAGTATGGAGGTTCCTCAAAAATTTAAAAATAGAGCTACTATATGTTCTAGCAATTCCACTTCTGAGTATTTATCCAAAGGAGAAAAAAGACACTAACTCGGAAAGATAGCTGCACTCCCACGTTCATTGCAGCACAATAGCCAAGACATGGAAGCAACCTAAGTGTCCATCAGTGGATGAATGGAAAAGAAAATGTGGGGTGTGTGTGTGTGTGTGTTGTGTGCGCGCGCACACGTGTGCACATGCGCATACACGCACACACACACACACACACACACACACACTGGAATATTATCTGGTCATAAAAAAGAAGACTCTTGCCGCTCGTAACAACATGAATGGACCTTGAGGGCATTATGCTAAGTGACCTAAGTCCTAAGTCCAAGAAAGATAGATTACCATCTGATCTCCCTCATTTGTGGAATCTTAAAAAACAAAAAACCAAACCCCCAGCTGAACACACAGGTATAGAGAACAGATTGTTGGTTGCCAGAGGTGGGAGGTGGGAAATGGGAGAAGTGAGTGAAGGGTGTTAGAAGGTATAAATGTCCAGTTTGGGGAAAAAAAAAAAAAAAGAATTACCACATTAATAAAAATACACTTTTCCTTTTGGTTACTTCTGAATACAGATCAGCGTCGTTTGAAATACTTGAGCTGAACTTGCACCCACCTCTGCTACCACCCCCAGCTCAGTAGCTTACCTAATAATGGTAACTTGTGGGCATTTGAGGCGAAGGAGAACAGGAGGGGTGAAGCCCAAGCGGCCTATGATAACCTTTATCTTTCTCCCAAAACAGCAGATTTCAGGGACTACATTATTTAAGGTCCAAGAGAGTTTTGGAAAGATCATAAATTCATAGGATAATTCATAGAACGATAAAGTGAAAAAAGGCAACTGAGAAACCAAACTGGAAATAACTCTGGAGGGATCTAGTTTGATTTCTCCCCTGTGGTGTGGTGCGGGTGTGGCCGTACTCATGAATGATCTCTCAGCTTTGCCTGGGGACCCTGTGTTGTGTCTGCCGTTACTGGATAATACTGCTGGTCATTCTTGAGATCAGGGTCACTGTGCCTTGGGCATATTAGAAAAGGCATCGTTTTGTGCTGACTTATATAAAGGGGCCCTTCTTTCTGGGCTGGTTCGGCCCAAGGCCATCAGCACATTGAGTTAGGTACACTGGCTAGATGGCAAACGTATCTGTCCCTTTGGCCAGATGCCTGTGTGTGAGGCATGAACTGCAGGGAGAGCTTGTGAGCTTGCTTTTGCTTCTTTGTAACTTTTAGAGTCAATGTTCTCTTTTGCACTAATGCAAAATAAATGCGTCCCATCTTGCATGTAAGAGTCATTGAAGTATTTAAGACAGAGAATGTGTCTGTCCTCATTGTCTCTTGTTCAGGATAGGCAATTCCATCTCCTTCAGTCAATTTTTGTGTTAACAAACTGCTAGACCTTGTCATACTCACCATCATCATCATCACGGTTAAAGACGCTTCTCTGAATTTAGCCTTTATCTCTGCCAACTCAGGGCTCACGGGAATGTCTAGTCCTCAGACAATTTTTACTTCCTATCTGACCCTGGTGGAATTGTCAAGAGAGTGGAGTTTGTTGTCACTTTTTTTCCCCTCCTTCTAAGGTCATGAGTTTAACTTATGACACTTTTACCAAATCTCTTGGAATTTTTTTTCTCTTTAGCTCTTTGTCTATACTTAAAGCCTTCCCTCCCTGGAAATGCCTCCTGTTATTCTTGATCTTGACCAGCAGAAAGCTAGGTGATTTGATAAAACTGAGCCACAAAAGATGCTCGTAGGCCAGGGCATTCTTTCTTTCCAATTTTACCTGAATTTTAATAAAAATCTGGAGAGGACCTGTTCATGCATCATAGCCAGCTAAAGAGAGATTTCTGAGTGAAAGGGTTCTTTTTGTTATTCCTTAAATAACTGTGGATGTATATGGTGAATCCTGTTTCTAATACTCAGATGTCCGGGGGTTAGAGCTTTGTCTCCAGTGACGGTGAAGACTCATCTGTGGAGGTTATGTAGAAAAAGGATAGGATCGAATACATGAGGAAGTCATTCTGGGGAGAGGAGGATAAAGGTTGGAGGCAGACTGAGGGAGAGACTATTGTACTATCCACATTAAAAAATATTAGTGCTGGACCATGGGCATTGCCTTGAGATGGGATACAACAGCAACAAAGACCAAAGCAACTGGTCTTGACCTTGGAGTGGTTGTAGAGAGTGAGGAGGGAGAGAAGCTAGCAAGTAGTTTTCCTGTCTTGGATATCAGGGAGGAGATGATGGAGCACAAAGAACAGTATATTTGAGAGGCAATCTGAAGGTGGAAATAGCAGATTCCATTTGGAGCTAAGTTAGAAGTACCTATAGGCCATCTCAGTATCTTATCCGATTATAGAATTTTGTCACCAGACTAAGAAAGGTTTCTTGAAGTCTAGGTTTCATTTGATCTTATTTCAGCCTGTTTCCTCATCAACATTCAGCAATAACATCAAGACATTACTTTCTTACAATCTTGTCTTCTTGAGGAAGTAATATATAAGTTGAAGGTTAGGGTGACTGGAGGAATCCCAGCACTGAGAACTGAGTTCAAAGCCTTGCAAAGAATGGGATCTCCAAATTTCCTGAGTAGAAAGGGGCATAGGGTGTCATTCTTATCAGAAAGAAAAGCAAGTCAAAGAAAAGGCCAGTAACTTTTTGAAACTGCATTTGTCTAGGAGTCTATTCCTTATGTGTATTTGGAATAGGATGATTTGAATCTGGCTCTTTCTGACTCCAGGGCCCTAATATTATGTCTAAATACATACTTCAGTTTCTCCTACTGTATCTGAATAGTAGTTCAGGTTATTCTCTATCCTTTTTCCCTGTTTTTTTTCTTTATAATCGCTTACTACTACTTTATATTGTATATTTATGTTTTAAAATTAGTGTCTCATTTCTGTCTCCAGAATATGAGTTCCCTGTTGCCAAGGACTTCATTCTTTTTGTTCATTTTCCTAATATATTGTGATCAAGTTTATTTCATCTTTTCTCTTTGTTCTAGGTCACTATTTTTTTTTTTTTAACTTTTCCGATGTCATTTTAAAAATTACTCTTCTTGGATAATTTGCATCAATATATTGTCTAATTCTACCTGCAAGATCAAAGAAATAGAATATTATTTAAAATTTTGAATAAATTTTAAATTTAAATAAAATAAAAATTTAAAATTTTTGTTAAATAAAGATAAATAAATGAAATAAATCATTTAGTGTACCCTAGTTTTACACTACTAAAACCCTAGTTTTACAATACAAAAGCTAATTTTGTATTGGATTTGAAAAGCTTTACCAGAGTAAGCTTCAGCTAAAAGCAAGATTTGATAAACTGATTCTCAGCATAAATATTTCTTCATAATATCATTAAGTATTTTCAGTGTGTATATATAACATTTTATTTTGTATTTTTAAGGTTGCATCTACTTGCTGAGGTTATAAATGATCAACACAATCATTTACGATAACTTAACCTTCCAAGTTTATTAATATTAATATTTTACCCTTGGTTTTCTCCCAGCTTTCTTCTGATGAGAATTTAATACAGAGAAGTTTTTATTCCTGTGAATGTTAATAGCCTTTGAATAAGCTGTGGGAGAATTACAATGTAATGCTGCTGGATACAGAGTGATTCTTTTCGACACCAAGACTAATAATTCTTAACAATATCTAAAAACATTGTAGGAAAAGCTTGAACCATGCTGGCACCAGGGACAGACAGGCATGAAAGATTAATGTAATCCTGCATATAATGATGCACATTCTTACACAAAAAATCCATCTGCAATGTCATGTCAGTCAGCAGAAATCTTTGATGGGTGGATACAGCTGGGCTGTCTCTTCTGGCAGCGCTGCCCTAGAAAATGCTAAATGTGGTTGGGATGCTTGGTGCCATCTGCAGTGTGCCAGTCTGTCCTGTCTCCACTGGCATTTCCAATGCTGCGTAGGGCACCACGACTGTCGAGACAGCGATAGGGAGTGACAGATCCATTTCCTCAGAGGCTCGGGCGCTGGTGGGTCCGTGCCACCTTCCTCCTCGGCTTTGGGTCCGTTATCATTGGTGTTGGCTTGCCTTGGTTGTTTTCACATCCAGCTCCTCCTCTTTGCAGTCTAGTGGTTCCAGATACACATTCTTCTAGTATGTAAATCTTACACTACCCTCTCCACTAATTTATTCATGTGAGGTTGCCAAAGCGATTTAACATTGACTGTGTGATGCCAGCTAATGTGCCTTATTTTCAAAATACTGCTGCTCTTAGGCTTCTGATTTGAAGGAAATGCATCTTCTTTATAATATCAGGAAGGGGACACTGAACAGACAGGCACCAAGATAAATGATTTGACTGCTGTGTGGGGGATAGCCCCAAATGACTTATGTAGTTGGAACAAATATATGACCTTCTTTTACATAAAGCTATAAAACACATCAGGCAAGTAACACTTAATCCTCATTCCCATGATTAAGATATAAATATTCAAGGATAAATGTTGTTTTATGACCTGACCATATGTTTATGATGTTATTTTGCCAATCTAAATGAAAGAGTGTAGATTGTCGTTTAAAACTTTAACCTATTTTTTTGGGTTTTGTTTTTGCATAGTAACAGAGTACGAAGGGCACGCTCTGGCACTGCTGAAGGATTGTGAACTCCAGGAATTTGATGGGTAGGTTATGTTATCGGTCTGGATGTATCTCATGGCTTATGTTCTGAAATGTTTTCATTAGTTTTTAGCCTCATATTTGGGGCTTATAAATATTTCAGTATTTGTGGTGTATGTAATTAGACTATTTCATTTGTATCTATGTACTAACAATGATGACAGTATGGTCCTCTGCCTCTCGGGATCAGGCATAGGAAAACAAAAGGAGAAATATGTAAGTGCTGGGAAATCAAAGAGGACCACATCATACTGACTTAAGGTGCTTATATTTGGATCTGTAGTCCTTAATTCTTGGCTTTAACCATGTGAGTATCTAGAAAAGCACTGATGGAAGGTCGTATGGTATAACTGTATTTGGGATCCTCTTTACTGATAGTGTTAATAGCTACCCATTGGTTCATTTGGCTGTGATTGTGGGTGAATATTTTATAGATACAAATATACTGGGGTGCCTGGTGGCTCAGTCGGTTAAGCATCTGCCTTCAACTCAGGTTGTGATCTCAGTGTCCTGAGATCCAGCCCCATGTCAGGCTCCCTGCTCAGCGGGGAGTCTACTCTCTCTCTCCCTCTCTCTGTCCCTCACCCACCCCCCACTTTTGTGCTCACACACTCTCTCTCTCAAATGAATAAATAAAATCTTTTAATATATAGTATATATTATTTTCAGTATAAATAAAAGATGCTAATTTTAATTCTTTTATAATTTAGTGGCTACCAATTAAGTGTGCCATCGAGAGTGGGCATTGGAAACTGTCATTTGCAATACATTGCCAGAGTGAGTAGAAATTGTTCCCTGTCATGCAAACGTTAGAAATGAGGCAAGTGACATACTTTAATAACCAGTTTTAAAACATAGGCAAATCAGTTTGCAAACTGACGGATTGATGTGTAAGACAAAAACATTTCAGGGAAGATTTTTTACAAGGGTTGATATTTCAAGCTTTTAAAAGGTGGCGAGTATGTGAATTATCTGCGTCAGCTGGTGATGGGCATGAAACAAAATGTAGTATCAGAAGGGACAGTTGTGTCTTTGAACTGCAGAGTGAAAGGCTTTGCTCTTAAAGAACTATTAGAATAGTTTAGGAAGGAAAGGGATGCAGTCAAAATAGAGCATTAGCAGGGTTGTTTTTCCAGAAATGCTTAATATTTTTTGATAAGGACCAATATTAGTGAATGAAGAAGAAAGTTTGATAAATAAAACAAGATGTTTCAAAAAGGAATTTGAGAGGAGCAAATCTAGATGGCAACAGTACATGAATATTGAGGATAAAGAGTGTGAGGTAGGAGATTACTTAAGAGCTTTATACCTAAAGCCAGACAGATTAACAGGCTACATTTGGCAAATTATCTTGCAAGTATACAATTTAAGAAAAATAATTGGGCTGCTATACAGTGGCTAACTGAAGGTAATAAAAAACAGATACTAAATTTATGTTTATTTTATAAAAAATGTAGACTATTCAGGTGTTCTAATAAATTCCTACTTTTATACTAAAAAAGATTAAAAATGCCAACTACATTTAAAAAAAAAAGTAATTGGGAACTCATACCCACCAGCTACCACCTCTTAATATAGTCCTGAAACACAGCTTGTGAGTATATAAGTGTGGCTGTATTGCAAATAAGTTCTTTCTTCAAAACATGATTATATAAATAACGAGGATAACAGATATCATAGATATTAGACCTGGTCTTGCCCATCACCATTTTGAAGTGTTCCACTAAATGTGCTATGAATAAATAAGTTCCATTGGTAATTGTACTATGTATGGATGAAGAAGAATTTTGGAAAGAGGTCCCTGGGTGGCTCAGTGGGTTAAGCGTCTGCCTTCTGCTCAGGTTATGATCTTAGGGTCCTGGGATCGAGCCCTGCATTGGGCTCTCTGCTCAGCAGAGAGTCTGTCTCTCCCTCTCCCTCTGCCACTCCCCAATGCTTGTGATTTCTCTCTCTCTCTAATAAATAAATAAAATCTTTCAAAAAAATTTTTCAGAATGACAAAAGATTCAAGTGCAGTATAGTAATGTACTTAATTCTTGTTTATTTCACAGGGAAGGTGTTGTTAGTTAACAGTGTGCCCCCTAAAAGGTATGCAGACCTTTTAGTCATTATCCACATTTTTTAACCACATAGTTTGACCCAGCTATTCTATGATTTAAATGATTTAATGGTTTCTGAATTCCACAGCAAGCTGATTTATTTAGGTCTTATAATAATTTAAAATTTCTATTGAAAATCATCTTTTTCTAAGATTCCTTCAATATCTCATTTGTTTTCATGGGCCTAGTTTTTCCACTGGGATCTGGGAAAACTTAGTAAAATGGTCATTTTGTCACCCCACTTAGAATTACGTAGATTAGGTATATGAAAGAACAATGGAAACATAGTTTCTTTAGGCACTTTAAGAGAACAAGTCTTTTTTTTTTTTTTTTAAAGATTTTATTTATTTGACAGTGAGAAACACAGCGAGAGAGGGAGCACAAGCAGAGGGAATGGTAGCAGGAGAAGCAGGCTTCCTGCCGAGCAGGGAGCCCGATGCGGGGCTCGATCCCAGGACCCTGGGATCATGACCTGAGCCGAAGGCAGATGCTTAACAACTGAGCCACCCAGGTGCCCCAAGAGAACAAGTCTTTGTATGCATTTTGTTTTGTTTTTTAGATTCCACATATGTATGAAATCATACCGTATTTATCTTTCTCTAACTTACTTCACTTGGCATAATACTCTCTAGGTCCTTCCATGTTGCAAATGCCAAGATAAAAGAACAGATTGGTGGTTGCTAGAGGGGAGGAGGATCAGGGATAGGTGAAATGGGTGAAGGAGAGCAAGGGGTACAGACTTCTGGTTATGAATAAGTCAGGGGGCTGTAATATACAGCATGATGACTATAGTCAGTAGCAGTGTATTGCATATTTGGAAGTTGCTAAAAGAGATCCAGAAAGTTCTCATGACAAGAAGACAGTTTTTTGTAACTTAGTATGATGATGACTGGGAATTAGACTTATTGTGAAGATCACTTTGCATGCACACAAATATTGAATCGTTATGTTGTACACCTGACACTCATAGTACGTTATATGTCAAATATACTTCAATTAAAAAGAAAACAATTCTCTTACAAGTTGAAGCATTTGAAAATGGAATTCACTCCATTTTTGAGTTCCTTGTTTCTGAATGTGTTCAAAGAGTGGCTATTGGAGCACTTCTTGAGAAATAGGTACAAATGATGCAGAGTGGGGATAAGCTACCCCCAAGATTCTATGGTCTTTTGATGAGGCGATTCCTTCAAGAACCTGAGCCTAGAACATTTCGGCCTGGTTCAAGTGACGCTACTGATAGGATGTGATTAGAAAATCATCTAAAGGTTTTTAGACACAGACCAGAGAGCTTAAGGTCCAAGAAATATTCTGTGTATACTATTTAATAAAGCAAAATTGTTTGGTAAATAATGTTTAAAAAATGTTACTTGCTAAGACTTTGGAATTTTTAATGAGTTACATATGTTTCTATGAAGACATATTGTGGCAAAAAAGCTAACAGGAACACATCTATCAGTATTCAAAACCGCTGTTGTGCACCTCTGGGGTATCCTAGCAAATATTCTGAGAGCCATTGCTCAAACTTGTAGGAGTGTTACTTTTTATTTACCCCCTATTTTTACTATATATGGAGAGAAAGTTCTGTAAAGGCAAAGAAGAGAGTACTGGCAGGTGCAGAGACTTGCAGCAGTGACAGTTGAATTTCTAAGTGTGAGCACGGTTAAGCAAATCTGTAGTTCTTAGGCAGTTATAAATATACTAATATTTTCCTGTTTTGTTTCACAGTGTTTTATTTGAACTTGCATTAGTTTTTCTCTCCTTTTTTTTTTTTTCTCCTTTTTAAAATTTCACCATGAACTAGACCCATACTGATTCAGACATTATTTGACCATTGAGATTTGATGACATAGACCGTGATATCTGTATTACTAAGTAAGGTGTTTTTTAAAAAGTACTTTTTTTCAAAGAAGAAGAAGTTTAAACCAAAACCTAGTAACTTATTGAACATTTCAAAGATGATATCAGTTTCTAGACAAAGAAACACCGATGTAAAAATTATACAAAGAGAAATTTTAAGAAGAAATAAGGTTTCAGCCTCTGCTTGTAGCTTTCCAGACAGAATCATTGTCTTTGGGGTCCTGGCAAGAAGGAATTTAGTTTTTCTGAAAATTTAAGAGGTACCACATGCAAAAGGTTAGTTATTCTAGGGCTTATGTTTAGGGTAACTCCTATTTTTTTTTTTTAAGATTTTATCTATTTATTTGTCAGAGAGAGCGTGCATAAGCAGACAGAGTGGCAGGCAGAGGGGGAAGCAGGCTCCCTGCTGAGCAAGGAGCCCGATATGGGGCTTGATCCCAGGACTCTGGGATCATGACCTGAGCTAAAGGCAGCCACTTAACCAGCTGAGCCACCCAGGTGTCCCTGTTTAGGGTAACTCTTAAGTGTGGTTAAATTAACACATTGTTAAAGGTTGTGGGTGGGTGTTTGCTTTGCCTTTACTTGTAATGTGCAGACTCCTGTGATAGGTTTGCATGAAGAATATCCCCAAGGCTGCGTAACTAATCCTGGAGGTGATGATAAGGTGATCTTAATGATATAGTAGTTACCAACATAAACATATTCTTTTAACACATTTAATTCCACATTGATTCTACTGGTAAACTGATTTTCAAAAGAGTAAACTTCTCATAACGTGATTTTCATGAGATTTCACATATAGGAAAGGATTACAATACGTGGAATAGTAGTAGTGCAGTCTCTTAAGGCTGAATAGTGATGTTTCAAATCCTCCTTCTGTCACTTATTATGTATGACCTCGGAAAAGTTACTTAATCTTTCTGTGCCTTAGTTTCCTAATTGAAAATTGAAGGTAAAAGTATCTATTGCGTGTGGTTATTGTGCAAATTAAATGAGTCAATACATGGAGGGTGCTGAGAACAGTGCCTGGTACGTAGTATTTATTCACTAAATGTTACTTTATTGTTGTAATTATCATTTGCTAAAGTGTCAAAATAACCTAGAATGTATTATGACAAAAAGTCAAAGGCTTTGTGGCACAGTATGTTCACAGTGAAGCCTTTGCTATCAATTCTAGCAGTGAGTTAACACGTACAAGATGCTCTAACTGGGTGCAGGATCCCAGGGGTCAGATGCTGCCATGCTGAATGGAAAAGTCAGGTTCTGTACTAAGCTAGATGTTTTGTTGGGTGACATTATGTGCTCCTTTTAGATCACACACACCTCAGCGGGTAGAAAGAGCATGAATCTCATAGGTATAATTAAGTTCATAGAATGTTGGCAAATCTCTGAGATCTTTGAAATCATATTAGACAAGGTTCACATGAAACTTTGGCTTCCCCCTTTATAAAGATGAGGCTAATGCCTACTTCAAAGAATTCTGAGGATTTAAGAGAAAAGAACCAATGTATTTCCTGACATAAAGTCAACCCTCAGTAGATACAGTCACTTTTTCCCTGAATCAGTGGCCGCATGATGAATCCTAGAATCCTTTCAGATCTAAAATAGAACCCCTAGTCAAAAATCCTGGGTCATATCCCACGTCCTGGAGTCTCTGATAACGAGGGTAGACCTGGATCCTGCCAGGCTGTGTGCAGTCATAGGGCTGAACCTCAGTTCTGTGCAGGGCTGAGAGCAGGTAGGCTGAGAGCAAGGTAGGGGGAGCCTCTGGATTCCCCAATGTACAGAGTTTCCTGAACTTAAGGAACCATTTAAAATCTGGTGACCAGGGCACCTGGGTGGCAGTCAGTTGAACATCTGACTCTTGGTTTTGGCTCAGGTCTGATCTCAGCGTCCTGAGATGGAGCCCCACCTTAGGCTCTGTGCTGAACATAGAGTCTGCTTGGGTTTCTCTCTCCTTCTTCCTCTACCCTTTCCTCTCTCTCTCTCTCTCTCTCTCTCTCTCTCTCATAAATAAATCAGTCTTAAAATAAATAAAACCTGCTGCTCGTGATCAGTAGGCTGTTTTGTTTGGCACATAGAGGTTTAAAATACATTGAATGCTAGTTGATAATATTGACAAATGAGGAGACTCACCCAAAAATCAGAATCTATGGCTTCTGTAGAAAAATCAGAGGAGGAAAAATCTCTGAAAAATCTAGGCGTGCCTCCTAGATGATGTGAATGGGCTGAACCAAGAATCTGTCCCTCCTTCAGACTCAATGTGAAAATTAGCAGTTGGTTAAATGAATTGAACACAACTCAACATAAACTAGAACAATATACTTTTGGATACTAACAGGGCAAAATGCAGACTTGATGTGAATTAGCATGTTCACATGTTTTAATGCCTCTTAACCCACTTACAACTATTCTCTGGGGCACTGTGTAGGTATTATATCCGCAAAGTAAACTTAGCCAGTGCAGCGCTAGAGCCTTCTTAAGTTCGTTGATACTTACTAAAATGTTGGAAGGTGCATGTGAGTAATCTTGCACTTGAAT
>CM053605.1:43761719-43857474 GCA_028646535.1 Procyon lotor
GCAAAATGCAGACTTGATGTGAATTAGCATGTTCACATGTTTTAATGCCTCTTAACCCACTTACAACTATTCTCTGGGGCACTGTGTAGGTATTATATCCGCAAAGTAAACTTAGCCAGTGCAGCGCTAGAGCCTTCTTAAGTTCGTTGATACTTACTAAAATGTTGGAAGGTGCATGTGAGTAATCTTGCACTTGAATATATAAGGTTACTCTTTTGACGTTGAGATTTCATGAATGATTGCCAATTATCGTAAAGTGTTGCATTCTTAATTTCTTGTTTTCTAGTGTCGTCTGTGTTGGTGGTGATGGGTCCGCCAGTGAAGTTGCACATGCTTTGCTTCTCCGAGCCCAGAAGAATGCTGGGAAGGAAACGGACGGCCTCCTCACCCCTGTCCCAGCACAGTTGCCACTCGGGTTAATTCCAGCAGGCAAGCGAGTGGCTATGGATTTGCTAACTGAAACCTCTCTTCCTATCTTTCTCTGTTTCACTTCCTATCCTAGACCATGTAAAGAAGAGTTACATGCACAGACTTTGAATCTAAGAGACCCAAGTTTGGGATCTCCACTAGCAAATGTGAGACTTTGGACAGTTATTTAATTTCTTTGAGTCTCATTATTCTAATCTGTAAAAAAGATACTCATATACTCACCTCATTATAAGGTTATTGTCATATTAGATGGTATATGCAGAGGATTTAATATATTAACAATTGACAAATGGGATAATTATTATTCTACTTTCCCCTATAAAGGTCTAATGATCACACAGCACCAGGTATGAAATTTCACAGCAAGGTCACTTTAGTCAAGCCGCTTACAATGCCATGTGAGGTAAAATGTGGTAACTCCCATTATCGGAGTGTAAAGAGATAACCCGGAGTTGAGAATGCCAGAAACACTCATTCTCGCTGCTGTATCGCCAGCAGTTAGAATAGAACATGACACAGTGAACGTTCAGTAACATTTATTAAGTGAATGAATGTAAAGAAGACATTAATAGAGCAAGTGCCACTTGAATTAGGTCTAAAATTTAGGGTAGGATCTGGCCTGATAAGGATGAGTTATTTTCTTCATTGCAAAAATAATCAATGCCAAAGCGAAATCCAAGAGCATGGAGAAATAGAAAACAGGCCATTTGTTGGGTGGTGACGGGATCAAAATTGTCCCAAACCACGTGGCTGGGGAACTCCCCAGGGAGAGGTCTGAATTGTATTTGATAAACAGAAGGGAACAATGGGAGGTTGAGAGCAAGGGAACCACCCCACCGGGAGGCTCTCTGGGAGAATTTGTGAGCTGGGGGAAGGAGGGGAACGCTGGGGGAGCCCAGGAGAGCAGCGAGAGCAGCCCCGGCTGCCAGGAGAGAGAAAAATACCTTTCACAAGTTTATTACATTATGCCAGTCACTCCTCCCGAATTATTTAAACAAACAGTAGTGATGGAAAGTGATTATTTCTTTTCATTTGGAAAAACCTCACACAGTATTCCCTCTGCAAGAAAAGCGGAAACAATGATTGTTTCCTAGGAACATAGGAAATAATGTAAGTGGTTAAAAAATTCAACATTCTATCCATTTGATAACCCCATTCATTTAGTATGGATTTCAGGATATTTTGTATTGTTCATGGACAGAGAAAAAAAGATACACAAATGCTCTTTTAGACTGGGAAGTCTTAAAAAAAAAAAAAACCCACAAGAATTTAAAAGGAAACACATATTTGGATATATCCTGATAATTATAAAGCATACAGAGAAAAACCTTTGATGATCTTTAAGCAGAAGAGAAGAAAATAATCTCAACTGGAAAAAAAAAATTACAGGCAAAGAGGAACCAGTAGTCACTTTCACCTTTTCGTGTCATTTTAGTGGCTCTGTCTGTAATGGTGGAGGTTTTCAGCATTTCCTTCCATGCCAAGTGGATGTGCTTAGGTCATTTCCTCTTCACTGGTATATACAGTCCCGAGGTCACTCATTAACTGCTGTGAATCAAAGGTGAAAAGATGATTATCCTCACAGTTACCCATTTGACCTAAAGTGAATAGTTAGCTAGAAAAACTGGTGGTTATGCTTATCTTTTTAATATGCCATTCAAATGCACTTTGCTTAGAAAATACAGCCTGTTGCCAAACTGGTGGTCGTTGTATAGGAGTTCCAGCCTATGGATTCCATAAAGAGGGGGAAGTCCTGTGCAGGATGTACTAATAGGAGGACTCAGTGCCCCATCAGGGCTTTGACAGAGAATGGGAACAAGAGCGAGGCGCAGGAAGTTTCCAAGCTGCACACAGAAGACAGTCTGCCTTTGAAGCCATTTGCCTCCTGGAGAGAGACACCCAGAGGGAGAGTATTTAGTAAATTACTCCACTGAGCCAACAGACTAAGCCGCTGAATTATGGTCAGACTCAAATGGATCAGATGTGGGGAAGCCTGTATTTGAACTGCTGGCCATTAGCAATGGTGTTTGTTGCCATGGGAACTGGTGCTAAGGAACTATACAGAGAGATGCCGATTAAAGGGGTGGGGGAGGATAGAGGAAAAAGCCAGAGAGGACATAAAAATAAAAAAGCAATCCAGTTGTTGTAAAACAAGGCTCAATCCACATACTGATGGCTGCAAACCATATATTCCTATAGCGTTCACGTAAATAAATTCATGCTTTCCAATTAATTTGAGGAGAATAAAATATTACCAAGGGACTGTTAATTTCTATGATATTTCAGGCAAAGAACCAAAGTGTAGGTGCAGTTTTCATGAGAATTTTAGATATGCTTGACTAGGAAGTCATTACATCACATTTATCTGTTTGGATGTGGGAGACATTAACGGCCTTATGAATATTCATGGTGTCTGGTTAATTAAGTTAATTGTTCTGCAGAAGTGCTTGCACTTCCAAGGACAGTTTTTTTTTCCTTGTTTCTTTTTGCCTCCATAGTTTCTGCCTGGTACTTCCATCACTCATGCTTTACATGAACTGCTACTTCTGTCCTTAGTCTCTTTGTATCTGGCACGTTTTAGCAGGTCTGGGGGGGTGGTGGTGAGCAAAGTTGCTGGTAGCTGTTAAGAGAAGTAACTTTTCAGGCTAATTAAAATGTTTACCTTGAGGTAGAACATTTAGAGTTTTTGTGAGAATGCTAAAATTACATAGTTATTTATGTGAGCAGCACGTTCTTTTGGCACGTAGACGTCACGTAGACGTCTTTTCAGACGGATCACATTTTGTTGTTGGAAATTGTACTCTGTCTTTTAGATGATCCAAACAAAAATACTGAGCAATCTATAGTATTACCATTTTATAAGCACTTTCCTCACAAACTTCCCTTTTTAAAAAAAAAAAAATTTTTTTTTAAATTTATTCAACAGAGAGGAGAGAGATCACAAGTAGGCAGAGAGGCAGGCAGAGAGAGGAGGAAGCAGGCTCCCTGATGAGCAGAGAGCCCAATGCGGGGCTCGATCCCAGGACCCTGTGATCAGGACCTGAGTCCAAGGCAACGGCCACCCAGGCACCCCACAAACTTCCCTTTTTAATTTAGTGTGTAAAAAACTGTTCTTCAGGACTAATGAATGGGTTAATCAGGGTAGAAGATGACTAAAATAATTTCTGGTCATGCCTCTTTGCAAACTTTATGGAATTAAGAACAAGTTGTCAAGGTGCAAAGCCTGAGACATAAAAATAATTTTAAAAAAGTGATATTTAGCAGTCTAAAAAGATTTGTGTTTGGGCATGCTTAGCATACTTCAAACTCGCAGGGAATAAACTGGTCTTTATTTTCTTGAGTCATGATATGTGTCATTCTCTATTGCACATGACAACATTACATTATGTTCTTTAATAGCCCTTCTAGAAGAATGCTTTTATGGTCTATTCCTAATTAACCATGGTAATGGAGGAAATGTGTTTCATGGATTACTGTAATCCATTGATAATCCTAAATATCTCACTCTAATTATGTGGCCTCCTCCAAAACCTTTACCATAAATCTGATTGGGAAGCAAAATAGGTTGATTTGTTTCCTCTCTTCCCTCCCACCCATTCCAGATTAATTAGCAATTAGATGACCAAAGGGCAGGTTGTTAGGTGGTCAAAGGATAATTGGAAAGGTCAAAGGATAATTGACTCCTGGGTAAAGATCCACTGAGTAACAGGTTTCTGGACCCCTTGTTCTTAAACTTTAGGATGCATATGAGTCACCCTGAGAAGTTGCTAAAGCATGGACATCTGGGCCTCACTTCTAGACCTTCCGTTTCCAGTGGTTGGAGGTGGGACCCAGATATTTGCCTTTCTAACAACCTTCCAGATAATGTTGACGCTCCTGATCCCTAGACCATACAATTCTAGATGAGTGCTTCTCCAAGTTACTGTTCATACACAAAACCTGAGGATCCTATAAAATGCAGACTCTGATTCAGTAGGTCTAGAGTGGGACCCCAGAGTCAACATTTTAGTAGACACCCAGGTATTATCATAAGCACCAGGGTATTATGGCTGGAAAGTGGGCCATATTTTGAGTAACAAAGGTCAGAGCATCATTTGCTCTTTGATGAATCTGTTGGAATAGGTTTACTAATTAGGGTTGAGATGAACTTTTCTTTGAATTGGTATTACTAGAGATCTGGAAGTCATTATTAGATAAGTTCATTATGACGATTATTTGAATGACAGTCTTGGTGAAAACGTCTGGGTTGCCTCAGCTTCTTCAACTCAACAACCCTAAAACACATCAGTTGAAGTGATACAGATCTAAAAGGTCATGTATGAGCACACAGGAATATTCCCAGTTAACAAATTCAGGGGCTAACCTTCATGCTTTCACAGTTCCCGGCTCTTACTGCCTTTTTTTCTTATAATCTGTAATTCAAGAAAACTTGTAGCCTCTTAATTTTAAATCCTTTTAACCTCCTGGGAATGGCAGAGGCCAGTTGAAATTTTCCTCTTCAAGAGAAGGCTTTTACCCCAAGATCTTAGAGACACATAAATGTTATAGAAGCCTGACATGAGAGAACTCTTTTCTTCATCAGGGTGGTGGCAAAAATCCATGTGGATCATAAATCACCCTAATGATTATGAAAATAAGAAATCTATAATGTTTCAAAATAGACATTTTAAGCATGATAAATACCATGGAATTAAATATTTTCCTCCATCGAGGATACCATTTGTCATCTAAGAGGGAAATCCCCTCTTTGATGAAAGCTTATCTCTAAGATTAATTAAAGGTATTTAAAAACCGTCTTTAGTACTTTACAGTGATTTTAGATTTTCTTTCCTTCGTTACTATCCAAAATCCTTCGATTTTTGGATTTTTATTTATATATTTATGCATTTGTCTCTGTTCTCTGGAGACCGCCTTAATGCTATTGGTGCTCATTTTGTGATAGAAATTAGAAGCCCACTCATTTGAAGCTGGAGTAGACTTTGATAGAGCTAGTATATTTTGGTAGAAAACAGACATTAATGATGGAAAAAGCTGTGAACAAGTAGATACTGTACACTATTTACTAATTTTAAGTTGTTTAAAGGCTAAACAAAAATTTGGCAACCATTTGATGTGAGCCTAGGCTGTGAATGAACACTTACAAACTTCCACTAATTTTTCAGTTGAACATTAGTTCAACTTAGTGCTATCTGTGTAAAGTAAGAGGAAGTGCATAACCTAAAATATACGCTACACTGAGTGTACATGTTTTGAATTGATTTGGCAGGCTCTACTAACGTACTGGCGCATTCTCTTCATGGAATCCCTCATGTGGTAACTGCAACTTTGCATATTATAATGGGTAAGAATTCCTTCAAAGAGGTTCCTGTTTTATGAGGAAGTTGGGTTTTTTATAAGGAAGTTTTTATATTTACATAGGGCTATTTTAGTTCTGTCAGATGCATCTAAGGAAGGACAAGTTCTTTGTCTCTCAAAGCAGAGACCTGTTTTACTGAAAACCAAAGTCAATCAGGCGAAGCTTCACCATTTGGACTGTCTCCCTTCTCAGAGTACAGGCACTATAAAGAGTAGAAGATGAAGTCTTACTATAATCTTGTGAGAAAAAAAAATCATCATGATGGTCAGGATCACAATTTTACAATCAGATCGAGAAAACTCATGCATCCTATTGAAGTATATCAGATACTGTTGTCGGACTACCCCCAGACAGTAGGGCTGGGATGACGTTATAAAAAGAAAAACATGAAAAGGAAAAAAAAAAAAAAGGTCACTGCACAGCCACTCTGGAATTGTTATTATTCCAATTGATGGAAGATCTGTAAACTCAGATAAGTGCAAGGCAAAACTACTGTTAAATCTACGTTTTCTTTGCACATGTACTTCAATTTGACATCTTTAACCGTGTTTTATATGAAATAACAATAAGCTGCAGTATTTACTACTTTGTGTTTCTTCCTTAGTCCCTGAAAAAGTTATAAATGGCAGTTGCAGTAGTTGTAGGTCAAGGGAGATGAAAAGAAAGGAAGGATATTTATCCCAGTGGGAAGTTGCTTGAGATCTTCTATAAGTAAATAAATAGGCTTTTCTATGTCATTTTGACAACTTGCCCTACTCCTCTCACTGCTTGACTAATATCCAACATGATATTCAAGGGCACGTACAACCAGTAGATGTCTGCACTTTTAGCACCACTGGCAAGCTTCTTCGCTTTGGGTTCTCAGCCATGTTTGGCTTTGGTGGAAGAACTTTGGCCCTTGCAGAAAAAAATCGATGGATGTCACCCAACCAACGAAGGGATTTTGCGGTCATGAAGACACTGGCAAAACTTAAGTAAGTTTTGTTTTGTTTTGTTTTCTTAAATAAAAAATTTTGTATCTTAGAGTACATGAGTGTTAATAGCAAATTTTACTGCATTTTAGGCCTGAAGACTGTGAAATATCTTTTTTACCATGTATCAGCTCTCACGATTTACAAGAAAGGTAGGTAAAGAGTTCAAAGTACCATAAACATCTGTATCTTTCTTCAAAGCATGAAATAGTTTGATATACACAATTTATTAGTCTCATGATCTTTGGTTGTTTTTCTAAAATACTAGCAAAGAATATAGTACAGTGAAATTCTAGTAGGCCGTGTAGTTTGACTTCTGTCTTCAGAAACAATGATTCACTCCATCCATCCATCCGTCCAATCATTCACTCATTTATTCAACAGACTACTTATTGAATGTTACATACCAGGCACTTTGGATACAACAGTAAGCTGAAAAACAAGCAAAACCCATGGTTTTTGCCCTCAGGAGAATTGCAGTTTAGTGTGAAACACAAACACTACTCAAAGCCACACAAAGCAAATGTTCTAGTCTTTAAAAGAAATGGAAGATCGTTGTTATGGATGACACCACCTTTAAATGATTCAACACAGTATAATGCAGTAATGGAATAGACTCACCTATTTTTACTTACTGGATCTAATCTAAGAAAATGTTTAACATATTAGGTTCTTGAAGTTTCTCAATTGAATATTGAGAATTGAATGTGTGATGTGGTTTGTTTTCTTACTTTCAGGAAGGCAGAAGGATCTCCCAAATCTGGTAAGCTTAAAAGTACCTTCTTGAGAACTGAGCCAGGCCCTGTTGACAGTTGGCTCTGATGAGGGAAGGTAACCAGTTTCTCCCACTGCCTTTAGATGGTAGTGATCAGTGGCAGACCATCCAGGGTCAGTTCTTGAATATCAGCATCATGGCGATCCCTTGCCTGTGTTCAGTGGCACCCAGAGGCTTGGCACCTACTACCAGGTTAGTAAGCATTTTTATTGAATCACTGATACCTTTCTGTAAACCAGTTTTTTTCTTTTGGAATACCTGACTACCTTTGGGCCGGCTAGAATATTATCAACAGGTAGTCTGTTTGGCACTGTGATAACAGTAGAGATACTAAGGGACTTTACATCAGAGTAGGCTGAGACCAACTGTTAAACTGGAAATACTAGACGATCACTGATTTCTTTATATTACTGAGGCTAAAATATTTCTCGGGTTCTGTTCACATGATTTTATTGCATCATTTTATGCCTACTTTGCTTTATTTGTGTTTTTTACTAGTCATTGAAAACATTGTATTTCTGGTATTTCTTATGAACATCTCTACTTTCAAACTGTAGAGAAGACACAAATATCCTCAGCATGAATAGCTTTTATGTGGGTATATTTGATACCTTTGTCAAAGGAAGCTGAATTTCACTTACTTATATTTAGTATGAATAGTGGTACATATGAATCTGCTACCCACATTTTCTTGAGACATTTTATATATCATTTTATCCACAAAACTATAAAGCATCTCTTATACATTCTTTTCAAGCAGCTGTCCATTATTCATCTGAAAATCTTTCTCTCCCACTCCCATAGAGAGCGTAGAAGAAAGGATCATGAATGTTGCATAATATAGTCAAATCTAAATTTTCCTTGGAAGTGGAATAAAAGAATGACTTCTGTGCTGTGGCAATTTGTAACATAATTTCAACAATTAGTTTTGTCTTCCCTGCAAAATATTTAACCAGAATGACTAACAGCTAGCAAAGGGGATTGATTTAAAATTTTTTCCTCAGCAATTGATAGGAAGGTAATAGAGAAGTATCCAAAGTTAGAGAAGAAGAAAAACTATACACTTTGATATTAATAATCTAGACACCAGGGTCCTCATTATTTCTAGTGACTGGGAGGGAGTTATTTTGAAGCTTTTGTGATACAGAAATTATAGCTTAATTGTGAAATCCTAGATAGCTGTGTACCTCCCTCATGTAGTTTCCCTTACTAAAAGTGAAAACCAGCTAGCTGACTAAAGGAGCAATGTTCTGCAGGACTCGAGACCATACTTATCTAACCCTACTTCACCTCTGACTCTCATATGTTTGCAAGGCTCACACTTCTATAAACTTTCATAGGCAGTCCTCATGAAGACCCTCATGAGAGGGTCTGCTCTTCTGGGAAGGGGTTCATACCTCTCTGTTCCATACAGATTTTAGCTTGCCTGGAATTCCATTGCTTATTCTCTCTAGGCTTAATGAGTATTGATGACATTTTCAGACGATGACTAGTTAGAGATTTTCTTTGTGGACTGTAATTACACACTTTTTTTTTTTTTTTTTTTTTTTTTTTTGGTAAAAACCTTTACACCATGCTTTGGCTGAGCAGAGGTATTCAGAGATTTATCTTCAGGATGATTCAGGATCATTGCACAGGAGATTCAACTTCCAATTTTATTTTTTCCCCCATAATAAAGTATAATTTAATTCAAAATATCTCAATGAAAATTGCTGATAGGAATTAGTGTTCTTTTCAGTATCCTAAGATTAACTGCATAATATATGACATTTAGAATAGCGAAGTCACATAGGGTGTGTTTCAATGACTAATAAGTATTGAAAAGGATTGAAAAGGAGACATATGAAGTGCTTTTCATGTTTATGAAAAATCAAGCAATTTTTTAAGAATAAAAACACAAGACAGTACTCTGAATGTGTTGGCATGTTGAGTAAAATGAACATTGGACCCTGAGAATTAAGAGATCTGGTACCAGTAATCACTTTGTTTTTCCCAGCATGCCTTTGAACAAATCACTTAAACTTGGGGTCTTCCTTTCCTTCTGTATAAACTGAGTGAATGACTGGATAATATCCAAGGTTCCTTGCAAGCTCTAACCTGAGTTTCCATAAGATTTAATGAGCTCTCTTTCATGTTGTTTTTATTCTTGGGATAACTTTATATTTGCCTTGAAATCAAGCTAGAAATCATTTGCACATATTTCTGCAAACTGCCTTCTAAAGCTAGATGCATTTGTGAGTGGCTGTTTTGGCACTAAATCACATTTCTAAATTTGCAGTCTCTTATATTAAACTGAACTGTTATGCAAGATTAAAATGCTCAGTCATTTAACTGCACATGTGTGGTAACATTTGTCCCTTTTATCCATCCGTGGGCCCCTTTGATTTATTTTCCTATGTCACTTTGATCTGCCCGTAAGTAAATATTTCAATATCACACTGTAGGTTTTAGAAAGTGTTGAACAATTTGTTATACCATTTGTATTTATTTGCTATTTTACATCTTTTAAAAACACACATGATTTCACATTTTGAATCCCTAAGTAAATACATTGGATTTTAAATGATGTCTTGCTAGGTGTATAGGATGCATGATCGTTCATTTTCTAAAAAAATCCCTAAAATAAGAACTTATGAGAAGGAAGTCAGTCACTTAATAAAACTAATTCGAAGGGCTGTGCTGTTTAAAAATAACAGCAGCAAGATAAGATTTAAGAATTTCAGGTAAATATAATGTGACAATGATTAGTCTATCTTGCCTAAAACTTCTAGTAAATGTGATATTTGTTAGAAGGAATGATACAGAGTAATTTCTGTTGCAAGCACTTAATAAACTTCTCAATGTCAAATACAAATATTTAATTCCAGATTAAATAATGGAAGCATGGCTCTTATCGTTGCACGAAACACTTCCCGACCAGAATTTATAAAACACCTAAAAAGATACGCCAGTGTTAAAAATCAGGTATAGTAAATTGTTTTTATTACTTATATACAAAACTATTAATCACGGAAGGAGAGATGCTGCAAGAGTTGACATCAAATCCTGCCTCATAAGAAGGCATTTTCTTAATATATTAATCTTTTTTCTTTCAGTTTGTGGTTCCTCCAAATGTTGAAGAGTATTGTATTAATATGGATTGGCCCTTTTTGAGTATCCGTTGGTGGATACATACCTTTGTGTGCGTGCGTGGCATGTGCCTATAAAGAGAAAGTAGAAAATGTAGTGTTACATTGAAATGTGAAGTCAATTAAAGATAAAATTATATACTTGGCTGTTCTTCAGAGTGAAAAGTAGTGAAATCTGAGATGTTTAGCCTTCTCAGTGTTATGGCAGCAGACTTTCTCTAAAGTTATGACCTTTAGATTCTCCTACCATTTGTTTACCGATCAGCCTACCTTCACTAAATTGAAATAGATTGGCAGACCTATATTTAAAAACACGCCACTTTTAGACAGTCATTATTCTATTGAGAACGAGAATGTGTGGTTGTGTTTTGGGAGACAGATAAAATTGTATTTCCCCTTAAGGGATTCGTTTTAAAGAGAAGCAATAACTATTATAAGCCACATTCTTTTGGCAGAGATTTTGACCCAGTTTTTAGGAAACTGATCCAGAAATATGTGAATTTCTGAAATTATGAGTCTTGAGCTACATCAGTATGCTTGTAAAACCCTATAGTCTCCCTCCCTGTAGGTACAGAACTGTACCTGGATGTAGCGGGAGAGAGTGAACAGGAGGAGGAGAGTAAGTCCAGCCAACCGCTAGCAGTGGGATCCTGCTTACGCATGAGGTGGCCATTGCAAGGCTCACACTGCTATAAACTTTCATAGGCGGTCCTCATGAAGTTTCAGGTCTCTTCTGCCTACTAGATTATTTGATCAGTGTTTATTGAGCAAGCAACTGAATGAAGTGTTTTGGAAATTGTATTATAAAAATTACAGTACCTCTTTTCTTAAATACGAATCTCAAAGTACACAAAAGCAGACATAATTGTAGGTTGTGAGCCGAAGTAATAACTTCACGTGTGTGTATTTGGGGAAAGATGGTGACTGACGGTCCAAGTAATGTAATGCCTTTTCGGATGTTATTCATTTTGTTTGCAGTGTTATTGTTCTTAATCCACAAGCAGTACATGTTAATTATTATTTTTTCCTAAATCAGAAGAAACAGCAAAGCAATATAAAAAACACTCAAAATTCTATATTCCAAGAACTAATCAGTGTTATTACCTTGCTATAGACTTCCTAATCTTTCCATATTAAACATATGTGAGAACCTCAGTGGGTACTCAGTCTGAAGGTACTCATCCTGAGAAGCTCTATATTTATTTTAGGGAGGTACAAATTACTTGGAAATTCTCTTTTGGAATTGCCTAAGGGGCAAAATTTCTAAGGTAATTTTTTGTAGGCATCCTTTTTCCAACATGAAAATGGCTTTCTTGTGAATTTGAGAGTAATAAATGCTTAGTATAAAAAGAAAGGCAAAGAGAGTGAATAGAATTCTCTATAGGAAAACAATTTTTTTAAAATGAGATCATGTTATACAAGATATATTCTAACCTGCTTTCCCCATTTACCAGCCATGTCTTATTTTTGATGCAAAGATCATTGCCTGTGTCTGTAAGGGGGTAGGGTGGTCATTGGTCCTAACTCTGATTGACTTAGCTCTTTCCAAAAATTGAAGTCTACGCTATTGCTCTGTAATTTTTTTGACATTCTGAAAATGTTCAACATGATGGTATATATGAATAAGTGGGTGGATTCCCAAGGTTACTGTCAATCAACGTTAATTTGGTACATTTGTTTAAAAAAAAAAAGACACATACTTACACATAGGTGTATGTGTATAATCTCTTTTCTTCATGGTGACATTTTAAAAAATGTAAATTTATGTTAATTATGTAATATGATAAAGACCACATAAAGGTAAGATTATATAAGCCACTGTCTAGTTAGCAGTCGCTGTGGTATCCAGAAAGGAAAACATGTTAAGTACTTCTGCCTCGGGAGAGCCAGTGTAGGTCCGGGAACCATTTTTGCCAGGTTGAACGGGATCTTCATATATATTAACAATTGTAGAGCATAATGAAAACCACCATCATCCTGCCTTCCCCATCGCTGTGTCAAATAAAAAAAATACTACCCTTCCTTTCAACTCTATCCTATCACTGTCCTCCTTTTCCTCTGTCTTACATTTCCACATACACTTTGATCATATTTTTTGGTAGGGAGTTTAAGACCCTTAAGTAAGTTAGCGCTTTCCCTGAGGACTTGTCTGCTGCCTTCTAGTCCTCTCGTGATACTTTATCCTGGGGGACCTCATTGCCCCCTGCCCCCGCCTGTTTGAACCATTATCTGAGCTTTGCACAATTAGTGAAATATGCAAATTAGCATTCTCTTTTCTCTGCTGATCAAGAGGATCATGGTGCTTTCCTGTGTGCTGAAGTAGGAAAACTCACAGGCATCTTGAATCTAACTTGTCCGTACCTGACCTTTTTGTGTTTCCCCTAAAGGTCCTCCTTCCACGTCTCCCTACACAGGGTGGCAATGGTACCACTCTGTACCCATCCTGGACTTACTCTGGATTCCTTCCCCTCCCTCATTCCTCATAATCATCCCACCAAGCAGTTTTATTGGTTTTCTTCCTAAACATTTCTGAAACTTCTCCTCCACCTTAATTTGAAACTTAATCCCTTCTAGCACCCTCTTTCCGATCTTTCTTTGCTCTGGTCTGGTCTTCCACACTTATTTCTAGAGAGATTCTTCTAAAAACACTTCGCTGTTTCTCTTGTGCTTAATTCTTCAATGCCTTGCTCATTCTTGTCAAGACGGCATCGGATTTCCTCAGCATGGAATATATGGCCCTTTGTCTTCTGGCCCTTGCTTATGTCACAGCCTCACCTCTTGCCATCCTACCCCAGCTTTCCTGTGTTTTGGTCATTCTACTAGTGTGTTAGGGCTGCCATGACAAATACCACAGACTGTATGGAGGCTTAACAGAGTTTTTTTCCACAATTCTGAAGATTAGAAGTCCAAGATGGTGCTGGCAGGTTTGGTTTCTCCCAAGGCCTCTCTTGGCTTAGAGATGTATGTCTGCCTTCTGGCTGTGTCTTCACGTGGTCTTTCCTGTGTGTGTGCACATCCCTGTCATCTGTGTGTCCCAAGGTCCTCTTTTAAGGACACCCGTCACGGTGGATGAGGACCTACTCCAAAACCTCATTTTAGCCACACCTTTAAAGACCTTCTCTCTAACTGTGGTTACATTCTCAGGTATGGGGGTGATGTCACCTTATGACTTTGTGGGAGAAAGACAATTCAGCCGGTAACCGCATCTATGTCTTTTTAAAAAAATCAAATATAGCTATTTATATCTTCTTTAAAAATAAGTGCCAGACACCAGTATTACAATCAATATTACAGTATGCTGAATTTTTTGTAGTTGCTTGATGATGCCGTATATCCATACTTAGGCAAATGTTTCCTCTCTCCAAAACTTTCTCCCTTCCCCTCCAGGCTAACCCTTGTGTGTTAAGACTCCCTTCAGATAGGAAGCTCACCCAACATCCTGAGCCTATTTGCCCCTTGTTTCTCTCCTTTAACTGCTTACACCATCATGGCACGCGTGTGTATCACAGCTTGAACGGTTACCTCTCTTCCTCACATCTTAGACACACCCTCACACAAGATATTAAGCTCTTGGCTCCCTAAAGTCCCACCTAACAATGTGGCTTCCTAGGTAACGAGGTTGCTGGCATATGTGGAGCTTCATTTGGTGAAGGATGCACACAAAAACTGAGGCTGTAAGATAACAGGCTCACTGGTGGTGTGGCCATCACTCCCTGGCCCCTCTCTCGGCTTCTAGCTGTGTGCTGCGGGCTGATTGTTTTTGTCACGCGGCAGTCTCCTCTCTCATAAAGACATGACATCAGTCATGCTGGACAAAGGCTTAACCCGATGACCTCATGTTAGCTCAGTCACATCTGCAAAGACCCTCTTTCCAAATACGGGTGACCTTTGCAGGTACTAAGAGTTAAGACTTCCAGGCATCATTATCAGGGATGCAATTTAACCCATAGTAGCCAGTTAGCAGTGACTCATTTAAAACACATTATTTTTACAAGTTCACAGAGAATGAAGGCTGTCCCGAGGGCTCTGGAGCTGAGATGGGAATTGACGGTGACTGCTGAGCAGTTTCACAGAGAGCTTCCCTGCTTCCACAGAGAGCTACTGGGGGCCTGTAATCCTGAACCACAGTTAGAATGGCTGATACCACCCTGTAAATCCAGGGTGAGCCGTTGTAGTAACCCAGTGCATTATACAGTCTGAACTGTAAAATCTGCTGGACCTTGGTTTCTACAAATGTAAAATAAGGGTGTGGGGGAAAATACTAGTTTTCTGTCAATTTTTAAAACTCTATACCTTGCTGAGGTTCATATGCAGAAGGGAAAAAAACCCATGTAGATGAAAGGAATAAACCTCATGCCATTTACCTAAAAGGTGAAATAAGTGAGTGGTTATTGTGCATTTCTACTAAGAAGGTATTTGGTTCTTTTCTTTTTTATGAGAATACATTTTTCCCCACTAAAGTTTCCATAGGCAATCAAAAATGGAAACTTGAAGATACCCTGCAAGAATGGTCGGCAAGCAAACAATTGTTTTGTGACTTGTATCCATCTTTACTGTGGGACTGAGGATGAGGGGAAACCCTCCAAAATTACATTAGACTTACTTCCTCTTTCTACCTTCGTAAGCTTAGAGCTAGGTTCTTCCTGATTAAATTATAAGTGTGAAACTTAGTTTTCTTTATATCACCTAAACTAATTGACAAGTTAATAAGTTAGTGGATTATATAAATCTTGTGTCAACAGCTGAGTATTAAAAAAATCTTTAATTGAAAATGGTATGATAGGGGCGCCTGGGTGGCTCAGGTCATGATCTCAGGGTCCTGGGATCGAGCCCCGCATCAGGCTCTCTGCTCAGTGGGGAGCCTGCTTCCTGCCCAATAAATAAAATCTTTAAAAGAAAAATGGTATGCTATTGTATACAACCTCAGACCGCTGATCATAAAACAAGTTTGCTAGACCTCCCGAAGAAATTGGGGGTCCCTGGCATAGAGTTTCAAAGCTATAAAAACGTCCTCGTGCATGTTGATATTTACATGAAAGAGCAGAGTGAACTTTCTTAATTTGCATGAGCGGTTAGGGTTAAAGTGAGCACCATGACTATTTGCGTTTGTTTTATTTAGTTCAACTTTCCATTTGTTGAGACTTATACTGTTGGAGAAGTAAGAGTTCGTCCGAGGAATAAAAGTGGATACATTCCAGAGGAGGATGACGGCAGGCAGGCAGCTGCTTCAGAAAATAGTTGCCCTTGGAACATAGATGGTGACTTAGTGGAAGCCGGATCAGAGGTTCAGGTCAAGTAAGTGTCATTATCTTACCCCCTTCAATGTCCACCAGTAGACACAAAACTAACTGTAATGGAAACAGCCTTGTCATGACTTTGTTGTTGTTAATGAGTAAATCAGGGAAGCAGAAAAAGATAGATGTACAATTTTAATAAATAAAGTGTAACTTTACATTTATTCACCAGTTGTTACATACAGCCCAAGCATTTTCGTATAGACTCATCATCAAATTTTCCTAGTGTCTACATTGGCATTTCAAATGACCATTCTCCGTAAACTGTACAAATAATGTCTACAACTTATAATTTTAACAATATGTTTAGTAATCTTAAAAGTGGATCGAGAGCTTAGCCTTGTGAAAGCCCTCTGAGTAGCACATGGGTACACTGAAAACTCCAGTCTTGATCACTTCGTATTCAGCAGGGTGCTGCTCTCAGCTCTTTCCAAAGCATTCATTTTTCTTTACACAGGAATAACTGGCCTAAACAAGTTTAGGACCTGCAAACTCATTGTTGGAAAGCGTTAGTACTCAAGGAATAGAAGACAAGTGCAGGAGCAGCACCCTGTAGGCACAATGTCTGGATGTTACAGTAATTACTGGTGTTGATTTATCAGCCCGCCGCCCCCACCAGTTGCCAAGAGTGCAGCTCTGCTACCAATGGAGGTTAGCTGGCATTAGATTTGTATTTGGTATACTGTGCCAGACTCAACAGGTATATGGGTGAAAAATAACGAGAGGTTGATGAAATAATTATGCATCTATTTTTTACAGATTACACCCAAGACTTATCAGTCTTTATGGAGGAAGCATGGAAGAAATGAATGATTCCAAAGTAACATGTAATTGTTTATAAAAGAAATATGGAAACTAGAATTTTAATATAAAGGAATATGATCATGCTTTAAAGATACAGGGGAAAATTATTTTTTTAAAGAAATTAAAATTGCTATTTTCGTTGCTAAAAATTAGCTTCTAGAGCCTAAGACATGAAATATAACAATTTAAAATCTGGGTTTCAGAAAGTATTAGAACTGCAAGTAAACATTCATATACTCAAAACATCATGATTAATTCCCAAGTGAAATAATTTGGATGCTTTCACCTTTCAGGATTTGAGTACATCCTCTACGGATATAAAATTTCCTACTGCCTGGTACAGATGGATGCCAGAGGTTACCTAAGGATGCCCTGGTGCGATCCTAATCCAGATTTCAAAATGGCTCCAATAACTACATTATTTGCCGAAAAGATAAGCAGTTTAAGTTGTTAAGGTACCAGTTTTGTGACTATTTCCTGAAAGTTGAAAATTGTTGATTTTCTTTACAGTATGCAAAGTAGCTAACTATGGGGGAGCTATTTTCTCTTTGCTTCTGAAAGTCATGTTATCCAGCAATCCTAGCACATTGGTTTAGCACACTCAATAATGCCCCAAATACTATTATTTCTGGATAGAAAAGAGCCCACTTTAAATTTCCTCGGGGATCATCCTCCACCAGAGATTCCAGGAAATCTCCTGAAAGAATTACTTTGCTTTTCGTGTAATGAAAAAAGCAGATCCTTTGCTTATGTAATACTTTTAAAGAATACCTTTTTAAGTTTAATGACTACTGGGATATACTGTGTGCAGGAGGTTTTATGCTCATAGATTGGGTTTCACTCCTTGAATGCCTTCAGAAAGCTTTGCCTTCCTTGTTCTGTGGCCACCAGTTACTACTGTGGGCTCATGAATGGAGAACCCTGCAGGAATTTAGGCAGCCTGAGAAAGACCGATATTGTCAGGGGCTTCAGATAGAAGTCTTTTCCTATTTAATGGCTTCCAGTTCACATGCCTGAATAAATATCATAAAAAGGGATTGTATTTGCAAGTGAAAAGATACTAAGGATTATTTAAAATCCAGAAGCTTTCTTATAAAAACTTACTATTTCACTTATCACTAAAATGTAGATCATGGTTCACTTATCACTAAAATGTAGATCATGGAAATTTTGATGTTACATTTATAGTCACTGAATACAAGCTAAAAGTTAAAGTTCTAAATTTTGTTTCTCTAATTCCATGCAGACGAGAATGCTCTTATATACCTGATAAAAACACATGTAATACATACATCTGAGGAGAAAGTACTATCTACACAAGTAGGGGCAGTTGCTTTATTTGCCAGTCACTATTTTACACGGTATCTAATTTATATGAAATACTGGCCTCCAAGCATGGGCTTTGTAGAGTTTGGCTTTTTAAGAGTCCTTAGTGAGGTACAGCTTTCATATTTTACATATATCAGTGTATTTATATTTGAAATATCAGCTAAAGTGCAACATTCACAACCTGTTTCAGAGTATAAGTTAGAATTCTTAAGTACTATTGTTTTTATAAGCAAAAAAATTTCACTGAAAATGGATTTTAGAAATTTACTCCTGGGTACCCTTGATAAAAATGTGTTATATGCTTTTAAAAACTTATGTATATATACAGAAAGAGTCCATAGCTGTATAAACAGTAATTATCCAGAAGTCATTATCCAGAAGTCATTAAGCTCAAACCAGTGTATAAGTTCAGTGTGAAATTTACTCCTCAGGCCCATAATGCTCTTCCTTAGATTGCTGACTAAATGGTTGTTGAGCAAAGCCCATCATGAAGGTATTAGAAATAAAGGTCTTTAAAGATAAAATCTGCTTTAAAGCATTAGTGGTCTTCTTTTATTCATTAGAAAATTGAGGAACAGCTCTTCATTCTTTAAAAATATTTAGCAGGATTTTTCCAACGAGTCCCAAAGATCTATTAGAAATGAATCATTGCCTATTCAGTGGAGTTTATGTTACCGAAGCAAGCACACCTGGCAAATTATTTCTTTTAAAGGAATGATATTTCAGGTCCAAGACTTCTCCAAATGAGTTGTTTACTTCCTCAATATGATTTAATTCAGTTGCACTTTCAAGGTATCTTCGAGGGATTACTTACCTTGAATAAATTGAATGCTTTAGTGTTTTTTTTTTTTTTTTTCTATCCATTTAATTTAAGATTATTTTCCTCTCGAAGAGTAATCATGGCTTGGAATTTTTCACTTGCATTGAGACCTAATATGTCACAAGGTCATGAGTAAATGAAGTACACAGGAGAAATCTGAGAATTCCAGGTTTCTTGTAAACACTGTCTTAAATTTCTTTGGTTAACCTGAGTCTAATCATCATTGTTGCTTTTGCTGTTAACGTAGCTCCAGCTGTCTCTTCTGTTTTCTTCTTGTAGGACAGATTTGTACTGTCTTTTAAAGAAACCGGCCTGTAAATGGTATTGCATAATCACTAGTGTATAGTTATGAACATATTACTACCCTCTCTGGACACCTGAACAGTCACTGTCCCATGCAGCAACATTTAGAGGGGAAATATTGTGTTAAAGAGCATTTTTATTGGACTGCTCGGTGACACTCTCTCTCCAAAATGGACATTAAAAATAATATCCAGTGTTTTCTAAGAGCTTTCTTAAAGAACATCTTTCCAAACTCGTGTCACAGTTGGAATATTGGTATTGAAGTTAGGAGAAATAGGAGATCAGTACTGCATATTCACTTGGGCGTTTAGCATTAAAAGTGCTGCAGTGCTAACTTGGGAGTCACAAAGGGGGCTTGGTTAAAAATCAAAAACAGCATTACTGAGTAGTTTAACATGGATAATTATTAAAGGCTTACCTTCCACATAACATATGAAATCAGTAAAAGTAAAACAAGTCCAAGCAACAAGCTACTTGAAATAATTACTATTGTGAAATGACGTTTGGGTCTTTGATGATGGAGTCCTTCAAGTAGAACCTACATAAAGAGCCACCGATTAAAAACTTGCTTCTTCCCTTTGAGTCACCTTCCCCCTCCCCAGACCCATGATTCCCATAGTATTTTGAACAGTTCCCATCTCCTCCTCAGGTTGGTTCTAACAACCCTAGGAACCATTGGTAACCATTTAGCAGAACCGGCTTCTGCCATGTTTCTTCATCCAGATAATCCTACCGAGTTCACCTCCCAGCAGTTGTGGAAAATGCCAAATCTTGGTAAAGTATTTCAAGCCTTCCATGATCTAGTCAATCTGTTTTCCTGACTGAAAGCTCCACCAATATTTTTTCCCTACAATCCCAAGGTTTACAGGTAAAATGGTAATCTTACATGTGCAACATTCTCATCCTTGTTTAGCTCGATAACTTTTGGATTCGGCTCTGGAAAAGCTGTTGCTCTTATTTCAAACTTGAGGGCTGAAGTCTCATCCTGTTGAATAAAAGAAAGATCACTGTAGCCTGACTCGTGAAGACATTAATAATTTCTCCTGATCCTTCCCTACTATTTGACGCTTTTACAATTGATCTTCCCCAACTTATTTTACCATTTGTATTTAATTGCAATGCACCAAAAACTTCCTTTGCTTCCAAAGGCAAAGCCATGGTCTTAATTTTCCTCTCATCATTTTGTTGAAATCCTTTTATTAAACTTAACTAGTTTGGGGGCCTGAGTGGCTCAGTTGGTTAAGCGTCGGCCTTTGGCTCAGGTCATGACCTTGGAGTCCTGGGATAGTGCCCAGTGAGGCTCCCTGCTTAGTGGGGGGTCTGCTTCTCCCTCTGCCCCTCCCACACTCTTGCTTGCTCGCTCTCAAACTCTTTAAACAAATAAACATCACTAGTTTGCAGACAACTTGATACAGATATTTGTAATAGCTAAGTATTTAAATATTTGGTAGTTAGCACTATTTTTTCCCTAGAAATTGAGTCTTTTACTCAAATAAGACTTCTTTCACCTGATACATGTTTCTTCAAACATATTACCTAGGCTTTTTTTTCCCCCTAAACAGTGTTGTCTTCTTGCTGCTCTGATAAAAAACATAATTTATCTAATACCATAATGGAAAAATCTGGTACAAGTAGTTACAACATTCAAATATAAAATCAGTAGATGAACTCCGAGGTACACTACGTAACCAAGAATCCATGAAGCTCAGGATCTGGGGATGGGCTCTGCAGCCTCTAAGAACCTTTTAAAATAGCATGTATAATTGAGTTTTTCATATATGCAATCATTGCAGTAGATGAGAATATATTCTTTAGCAAAATTCCTAAAGAGATCTATGACCTTCAAAAGTGAAAATCAGAATATACATGTTACAGAATTTTAGGGCTGAAAATAAATTACATACTTTATTAAATCAGTGGTTTCCAACAGGGATTCTTTTATCCTCTAGAAGACAGTAGTTTCTGGAAACATTTTTGACCATTAGGACTTGGGAGGTGGTGTGCCAGCATCTAGTTCATAGAGACCAGTAATGCTGCTAAACATCCTACAATTCACAGGACTGGACCTGGCCCCAAGGAATTATCAGGTTCAAAATGCCAATAGTGCCTTTGGTCAAGAAACTTGGACCTCAAGGGTATGAGGCAGCAAACTGCAAAAGTCTAAATAACTTGTTGATAGTCTCATGATTTAGTTTTTTAGCACTAGAACAGACATCTCTTCTGTATCTGGTGGACTATTTTTTTTCCCTCCTTAACCACTGTGTAGCAATTTTAAAAATTCTTCTTTAAACAAAATAGAACTACCATTTTCTTTGGCTTACTAGATACCGTGCACTAAGTGCTTTACAACACCTCTGCAAAAGACTATCCATATTTATCAGGTAAATTGAGGAACAGAACTCCAGATAAAATTGGTTTTATCTTTTTTTTTTTTTTTTCAAGATTCATTTTAGAGAAAGAATATGAGCAGAGGGAGCCAGAATGCTCAAGTAGACTCCCTCTGAGCACGGAGCCTAACACAGGGCTTGATCTCACGACCCTGAGACCATGACCTGAGCCTACACGAAGAGCCTGACACTTATATGACTGAGCCATCTGGGCACCCCAAAATCTGCATACTCATTTCTAGGAAGAAGGTCAAGATGTACTGCATACTCATTTCTAGGAAGAAGGTCAAGATGTATTATTTATTCAACCTTTGCCTTAGTTTTACTTCTTAAATAAGTAAAATTTAGTTTAGGAAAAAAAATGTATATAAATTAGGTAGACAATTTCTATGATTTAATCAAAATTATAAGCAGCTGGACATGCTTTCTAAAATAAACCTATTCCATAGCCTATTGTATAGTCTTAATTGTCTCTTTAATTACTAAAGCCATATCACTTAAACAGTGTGTGCGGCTGAAACTCTACATGGAAACCGTTATAGAGTTCCACTCCAAATTTTACTGTTCATACCTTAATTAAATGCCTCCTTATATACCATCCTACATAAATGATTGTCAGAATCTACAAACTCAAAGTTGTCATTTATTCTAACTTACCATTTCTGAAAGGTATGGCCGGCCTTCCAACTGAATGTGAACACTGGCTTCTTTTCCACTTTCCATTTTCCCAAAATGGCAGAAAAAATTTAAGCAATATGGGTCATTTTTTATGCAGAACTTGGAAAAAAAATACAAAAGAGGTACATTAAAACAATATTTTATAAGTGGCTAAAATATTTTATATGGAATTAAACATCTCCCGTGAGTAGCATTTAAAAAATTATCTTGCTTTAAGCAAAACATGAATGTTTGTTTTATAAATTACAACAAAAAGTATTTGGCTGAAGCGTGCGTTCTGAGAATTAAAGACTCCTAATCAGGGCTGTGTTAAGGTACATGTTCTATGTTGCTTGTAAAACTTGGGTCATTTGAAGGGAGGACCACTTCTTCAGAGTTTTTTGTAAATTCACTAAATAAAAATGAAAATTAATCCCATGTAACAAAGTCTGCTCAGCTGAATACTCTATCTTGGCCTCCTAAAGGGTCTAGAACAAGGTTTGGCTGGCACAAAATAGGCTTTGATTAGATTAATAATGAAATTACATCTATATAGATAGATAGATAGATATAGATCCCTGGGTCTATCTTAATCATGTGTTCCTTATGCAAGAGTATTACCTTGGGTTGTTCCTTTTTTTTTTTTTTAAAGATTTTATTCATTCATTAGGCAGAGGGAGAGGGAGAAGCAGGCTCCCTGCTGAGCAGAGAGCCCGAATCAGGGCTGGATCCCAGGACCCTGAGATCATGACCTGAGCTGAAGGCAGAGGCTTAACCCAGGTGCCCCAACCTTAGGTTGTTCCTTTCCTGCACTGAACTGACAGCTCAAATCCACTGGTTCTTGGTTTTAAGTGCTTTGTTCTGTATGTTGGAAAGCAAAATCTACAACCTGAAAAATGGAAACTTACCAGCAGCTTCTTATCAGTCTTGGACAAGAATTTGAAAATGTCATTCAGGAACTCCAGTGGACCTTTCGCCTGTTCTAATGCACACTTTCTTTGATAATTTTTAAAATGGCATTCTCCAGCAGTGGTCTATACAGATAGAAAGTGAGAGAAATCTCATTTGATACTGGCGAGAACTGCAAAAACTATATGCTCTTGAAAGTTCCATGGCAAAAAACTCAAACCCAGCAACACTTTAACAAGGTTGGATATAGGTGCTCAAGTGAGCACAAGGCCACAACATGAAAAATGGACATTTGAACATTAGCACAGAATTAACATTTCTTTGGTTTTAGACACAAAAGAAAACGATGACATGTTATAACAGCAAGTCCTCCCATCTAAGTCTGGAACTCTGGCAAGATATTTTAAAATTAGAATCCAAACCCAATGAGGGATTTACTTATTGACAGCTTGTCTTAAAAATGGGAATTAAACAATTCTGATCTAAGCATCAACCTGAAAGTGTCGATTCTTTTTTTCGGCAGTGGACTCAAGATTTAGAGAGATTTTCACCAATTACTTCCACAGGGCAATTTCACAAAGAAAAATGCACTCAAGACAGAAAAGCGGAGTTTTGTTAGAGATTGTATATGTCCATCGCAGAGGTCCCCGTAACCCTACAGTTCTAATGGATAATATTCAAAGTGGACTCAGTAATTGTGCAGTGAATTCTCAGCTGAGATCGTGACTCGGACAAGTATCCATTTAGCAACATAACTTCAAGTAAAGAAAGGGATGCATTTTTACCTGGACATCCAAAATGTTGAACAGCTTATCGGTTTGGGGCGCAAAAGAATTCGGTACCATTATTTCCACACTAACATTTGGAGCCATGCTGTGGCCAGTGTTGATAACCTGGGAAGGAGAAAAAAAATTTTACAACCTATTCATAAATGTCACAGGTATCAGCGAGCTTTTGGGTGAACACAGATGTTTCAGGCACCATTTGCAGGGGTGGGGGTTTGTAGCTGGCAGATGCATGGCAAAAGGAGATCAAATCTCCATAGTCACAACTTCAGAAAGTGTGCTAATAGTTTGTTCCTTATTCCTAGCCCAAAATGTCCAGGCGGTTAGTCACTGCAGAAAAGTCTAAAGAAATAGACATTAACATACATTTATATGGCACACTCTGTAGCTAAAAACCCATGATCAAGTGAGCCTTACAACTGTCCCAGGAGGTGAGCTGACATTTGATTCTCCAGCTGCAGAAAAGGCTCAGAGGTGTGAATGATGAGCCTCAGATGGCGACAGAGTGACAAGAAGCCCAGGTATTCTACCTCTCAACCTTCTGTTTCACCAAATCACTCTGCTGCAAGGATAAGCCTCATCGAAGTAAGTGAACAAGAATATATTCTAGTTGAGGGTAATGATAATGCCAATGCACTCAGAAAATCAGAAGAGGGTAGAGAAAATACAACAACCTTCTAATAATAAAGCATAGGTAGATATAGGTAGATATTCATTACTGGTAAATTTGGGGATTGCAGCTCTCTGAGGAAGAAAATTGGGCCAAAATAATTGCCTCCTGAGAGCTTAACTATGAAACCAAGATAGTAAGTCAGAAGAGAGGTGTACCACAATATCTGGATGAAATAGCATGACTCTGACATTTGCAAATCTTTAGGAAGCACGTGACCTGGAAGAATGTGTCCGTGGCTGATGGAAATGGCTAACCATGGGGCGCGGGGCAGTTACCGAAGGAGGTTTCAGCAATGAAAACCGGCACTACCCAGACCTTCAGACAGCGTCTTCCTCACACCAGCCAGCGATCAGCCCAACCTCAAATATCCTTCATCCTTGCTCGCCTAGTAACAGTAAGACCTCTAAGAACCTCTTCAAATTTGCACGGACTCACCGAGCCTACAGACTGAAAGCACCTCCCATGAAACCTGGAGAAAAACACTTTCCAATTAAATTACTGAAAAATACTTAACCATGAATTGTAAGTTAATGACTAGATCTTCTAGAGTCTGTGCTCTGATCAACAAAACCAGACACTGAGCTGAACTCCCACCGGGCTCTGATAGGAGCATTACTTGGGACTTCAAAGCAGAGGATGTCCACTAATATAACAAAAACTTGCATATACACAGACTTGGCAGGATTCCAAGGTCATAGTAACGACCTGGAGCTGGGCCCAGGCATTTGCATTTTGAATATGTACCTCAAATGATTCTGACCTACATTTTAATTCAGTTTTTTTAAAAAAAAAAAAATCTTTTTTTGGGGAAGGAGCACAAGCTGGAGGGGAAGGGGGAGAGAAAATCTTCAGCAGACTCCGCGCCAAGCACGGAGACTGACATGGGGCTTGATCTCACAGCCACGAGATCACAAGACTCAGATACTTACCTGATGACACCACCCAGTGCCCCGCTGAGCTACATTTTCAAAAGCATTGCCTGGCAAAAAATAGCATCATGTACCTGCAGCCAGACTCACACACACTCTGGATTGCTACACAGCTCTAAGAATGTTCGGAGCAGTGTGTCTGGTTCAAAACACTGTTGTGGACATTCTCTCCAATTATCGTAACCATGATGCTCTCCAAAAGTTTCACTTTGACAGTAAAATTTTTTTTAAAATTTATATTAATGTTTGATAAGCTTTTTTTTAAAAAAAAAAATTAATAAATGACATCACTTGTAACAGGTCATATGCCTATGGACAGCTGACCAAGCAGACCTTAAACGGGGATCTAGGAAGTAACAGCTACTTTTACTAGGTCATGTTAGCACTTGTATAAAAGCTTGAACCCAGAAGAGATTTCACTGATTTGCACCCAAAGATGCTTTCCCTGGGCCTATCCTGATCTGTGTGTGTACCTCTAGCAGATTCGGTTCCTCCCGTAACTTTGCCTGTTTCAGAAGTTCCCTCTGTTCCCGTGCTTGCTCCTTCTCAGGGTATTTGTAGGGAGTCAAGGCAAAGGGGAAAACAAGGAGCAAGAACCCAGGAGGACAGGGGAAGGAGGAACCGGGCTGCCAGCAGCCACAGCGGGCCCCTAAGCCACGGGGGAGGGAGGGCCCTAAGCTGCGGGGCATCCCAGTCTGTGATGTCCTCTCGAGCAGTGCAGCAGTACCAGGCTTTCGCTTTGCTAAAAATATCAAAACAACTCTTCTTACATGGAAAGTGAAGTTCATTTTCTCTGCCATGCATGTTTCAGGCTCATTTTCTTCCTTTGGTCCATACACAAATGAAGTTGGGCTGACAAACCTGAAAGAAACAAGTTCAAATTGATCTTACTTAATGAGCTATTAAAAACAGTCTTTCTCTATAGGCTGGATTATTGCATCTCTTTTAAAAATGTTATTTAAGACTAGAGGCCTCTAGGTACCAAGGAATATTTTTGGTTTCTTGGTAAGATATGAATTTTAGTGAAATGTAATAAAATCGGAAAGCCATGTGCTCTGACTTGGGTGTTACTGTCTCTTCCCATGAATATCCTTTGTCTGTCTCCCCAGCAATGCCTGGTTCAGTCCGCTGGCCATTCCTACTCTCTCAGCCCTCCAATGATTTGTGTAAATTTGACAAATATAAGAGAAATTCTTAACTTTATCCCTATAGCTCCAATATCTTCCTAGAAGTCAATCTATTTGACCTATTTTTATATTCTATCTTTCTGTGATCTACTTCCTGCTGGCTATTTGTAATGAACCCCAAAGCTGGGGAACAATTCTAACATCAGTAAGTATGGTAAACTTTTTGCTTAGGAATACAAGACTGTCACCCTTGCCTGTGATGAGACACAGAGGTCAGGAGTGATTTCTAACAAGAATTTTTCTGGGGAATCCCAGCTCCACCAATTGCTCTTATTTGGCAGCTAATGTGAAGTAACACAAATTAGAGACTGGCCACACAGAAATACTGAAATGCTGTAGAGTTAGGCAGTTTTATACTCGCAGAACATTCCTTGCCCAAAATAGGAAGTGGAGGAAACTCATCATAAGAAAATCACGAAAAGGAGGTGAGATGAGGCTTCAAAATCAGGAAACATGGTGTCAGCTTTTCTCTGCTCCCCACTGATGCACTAGGTTCTCCCCTCCTGAATGGCTTTCTCTCTCTCCTGCTTGTTTCATCTTGGAAATGTGATACTCAATTCTTTCAGCTGCAGACACCATTTTATTTTTATATAATTATATGCCATCTCTGTGAGTGGTTAAAAATGATTGGGGATGGTTTATATTTAGAGCAACAAGAAAAGCTCATCAGTCTATTTGTTCGGTATCTCCTCTTTCTGTTCCTTGAAAAATAGGGTTTTAGGGGCGCCTAGGTGGCTCAGCCAGTTAGGCTGACCTTTGGCTCTGGTCATGATCCTGCGGTCCTGGGATCGA
Organism: Procyon lotor; assembly: GCA_028646535.1. Lineage (NCBI taxonomy): Eukaryota > Metazoa > Chordata > Mammalia > Carnivora > Procyonidae > Procyon > Procyon lotor. The sequence goes on from CM053605.1 coordinate 43,789,248, forward strand.
GCTTCTCCCTCTCCCGTTTTCTCTTTCTCTCAAATATATAAAATCCTTTTAAAAAAAAAAATATGGTTTTAGGGGCGCATGGGTGGCTCAGTCGGTAAGCGTCTGCCTTCGGCCCAGGTCAGATCCCAGGGGCCTGGGATCAAGCCCCGCATCAGGCTCTCTGCTCAGCGGGAACTCCCGCTACCATTCCCTCTGCTTATGTTCCCTCTCTCACTGTGTTTCTGTCAAATAAAATCTTTAAAAATATGGTTTTAAACAAAGACTATTAGTCTGAATCATTTCCAGTAAAATCACTAAAGGTTTTCTTAATGCTCCTTAAATCTTTTCCACATGTTTCCTTCTTGAACCTGAGGAGGGTCCACACAGTCACTAACATTGTGGGGAGCCAGTGAATGCTGGCTCTGGGGCCCTGGGTGAGAAGCTCCATAATTCACAGGTCAGCGAGTGGTCAGGGGCCACCCTGCAGCTTGGTGCTCTCCCATCTCCATCGATTTGCCACACAGGTAGATATGGGATCTGGAGAGTGGTGATGGGGCCAAGCTTACACTTCTTAGAACTTCACACCATTGAGCGTTATCATGCCAACTGCACGCTGCCTCCCCCCGCACCTCGCCCTGGGCCCCTGGCCTTTACAGCATACAACTGACAGGCTGGACAGGACCTGCCGGAGACTTCCCGGGCTTTTCCAGGAAGAAATCCCCAACTGGGTACTAGCTTAAAGAGGCCTCCGTCATGATTATATAGTGCATGAAACTAATGAAGAGCTAAGCAAGAGAATGCAACACCAGGTCTTTATTAAGGGACAAAAACACAGGAGCTTTCCTTAGAAAAATTTTAAATATATTTTTGGCCAATAATGTAGGAAGTAACAATTTAAAATTGTCTCTCAACTTTACAGGAGGCGTCCACATTTACTTACCCATGAACCGTTAGCATGACTTCGTACTTGAGAGGTATTGCTAAAGTCACTTTGTTCTGCTTGAGCTCATCCATTTCCCCTTCATTTGCACTACAAATAAAAGACACCCTGTTAGAATCCCCCAAGCATAAGAATCATCTTCAGAGAGGACTAAACACATATCGTGTATACAGATTATATTTGGAGGCTTGGGAGCAGGGGGCAAAACGATGTGGTGGTAAGAAATGTTTATGACAAAAAAAAATGTTTATGACAGGGCTGGCAGAAATTTGCTCTCATTTATGGTGTTATTTGCTCCAAAGATAATTAGAGGATCTTTTTGTTTCTTAGATCACACAAGAGAAGTTTTCTCCTGCAGACAATGGGTCACAGCTCATGGCTCCCTGAAGTGCCCCCACCCTAAAGCCAGGGGTCCACTTCCTTTAGCACCATTATTTTTTCCCAGTGAAACATACCAGGTGGCGTCCACGGTGATGCTGAGATCCTCTTCTGCTCTGCTGAGTGAGCTCACATCTAGGAGAAAGCTGACATCTATCTGTAAAACACAGAGAGGGAAATGCCCATTTTAAAAAAAAAAACGGTATTTTTTTATCATCTGAAATTTTCTTAATGTTGATGTTCTGTGGAATGCAGATTGGACACTATGTTCTAGAAGCACAGGCTACCCCTCACCGAGGCACTGAGCTACAGAGGAAAGCTGTTGGGGTGATTTTCAAGCACCAGCGTTTCCACAAGTGACATTCAGAGACAAAGCCTCCTTCTAAATGTAAAGACAGGCAGGTCCAGACTGACAAAATTAGAGATGCTTTAACAACTTGAGTGAGGACTCTTGCCAGTAACACCTTTTTGTATAGCAGAGGTAACACGCCTGGCAGATAGGACCACCTGGGGTGGAGAGGGGCAGGGGGAGTGTCGGGGAAGGGTGAGACAGAGAGGAGAATTCTGATCGACACATTCACGTGCCCATCTTGCCACAAATATGTGCCCCTATTTTTTTTTTTTTTACAGTGAACACTGCCAAGAATATAAACACAATCTCAAAGATCTAAGCCCAGTTGATTTGAGTTTTATTTCATTACTTAGCTGCTTACCCTAAACACATTATATACTTGTATGTGGCATAAACAGAAGAAACAGAAAATACTTTATGTTCATGTTAGTAAGCACAAACTATACATGTGAAATGCTTACCTTTGATAGGTGATCAACATATATGTACCCAACACTGCAGTCAAGTCTGACTAAACCTGAGCTGTCTGTTACTTCACAGCTTATTTGTTTCTCTTCCTAAAAGGAAAAATGAAACGACTGCTTTAGGTAAGGGAAGGAAAAGTTTGTAACATATGTTTAAGATTAGTCTTTAAAAAGGAAATCATTCCTGAAGAATTTGCCTTCCTGGAAGACGATCTTCTGTTTACTTTTGGGATAAACAGAAATATAAATAAAATTCATAAGTCCGTACATACACATGCACACACACACAGAAGTATATTTTAATACTCCTGTGAATTCTCCAAAGAATACACAGAATAATTCCTGGGCTTGTAGCTTTCATCCATGTTTGTTTTCCCTATTTAATTCCAGGTTCTTCAAAAATCATGAAGCAAGTAGTTCATGAAGTCCCTATTTCATTGACCCTCTTTTGTCTGGGATGTGAGAATGAGATAAAGGTGTATAATTACAATAACTGTCATCACAATAGGATATATACATATTCAAATATTCAGGGAAATACACATCTTGATGTATCTTAAATACCGTAGATGTGTACATATAAATACACACTATGTATATACTATAGATGTATATGCACTTCAAATGTGTGTGTATATATATAGATGTATTATACACACATATATATTGTAGACACAGATTTTTTTTTTTTTTTTTTTTAGTTTTCCCCTCATACTACTGCAAATAGGCTCCCAGTGCTGTAGAGAAAGGGATAACATGGTCCAGAGAGACCTCTCTAAATGCCCTTGGTTTGAAGAGATGGTGTCTGGATAAGAGAGGTATAAATTTGCTAAGGGATAAGATAGGCATCGAAGGAGAAAGGTGACTGAGGCTTTTCTCTTTGAAATCCATCTTATTAAGGCCTTGCTGATAAGATTTACCTGTTCATGACTGAGGCACGGTGGTAAAAGGTCTCTAAGTGCTTCACACTCTTATAGGAAAAGAGAAATCACCTGTGATCTGGTTGACACCAAGACTTCGGAATTTGTGGAGGATTGCTGATTGTATGGTATTTGTTGGGAGTTCTTGGGGGACAAGACTGGGGATGTGAATGTACAATGTGGAGCAGTAACTCTGGGCGCCACTTAGAGGACCATATTGCTTGCTCAGGGAGCCCAGCCATGCAGAGTGGCACCGTGGGACCAGATGAGCATGTCATCAATGAGAAAGCAGTGGCACCCAGGCAGCTTGCTTGGACCAGAGGGTCTCTCACATGGTAACATTTGGAAGAGAGAAGTGGACTTGTTTGATCTCAGATACCAAGGAACTTACCATTTTGATCAGGAGCAAGAAGGAAGTCTCAAAACCAATGGAAGCTTGAGTGATAAGTCTACATACACCCCAAACATTGAGGCCTTGCCTCCAGGAAATGGATTAGGCCATTTACATTAAAAAAGTTTGTATTTATGTACTTGAGAGACAGAGGGCACACAAGTTGGGGTGGGTGTCAGAGAGACAGAGAGAGAAGCAGACTCCCCACCGGGCAGGGAGCCCAGACATGGGGCTCAGATCTGGAGCTTGGTACCAGGACCCTGGAACCATGACCTGAGCCAAAGGCAGAAGCTTAACCGACTGAGCCACCCGGGCACCCCTACACCATTTGTATTTTTAAACAATGAAATATAGTATCATGCTATAGTTTTTGATACTTACCAGATCTAAAATCTTAATGAAGTAAAGGCCGGCAGGGAGAGTGATGTGCAGAACTGTTTCATACGCATCATCTCCAGCATTAAACAAGGACACGTTCAGCATTACTGTCTTCATACTTCCAACAGCAAGATAGGTCTTATTTTCATGCGGCCTAAAAATTAAGCAATACTTAATGTTGCTTAGCAACAAGTAGTGTTTGGGAAATAAAAATCCCATCTCATCTATCCTGATCATAAAATACTAATTTGGGGGGGGGGGGGGGAACCAACCACCATGAAGGAGATGAGCCTATACAAATAGATACCAATTAATGTTAGAATTCTATTTTTCATGTTACAGATAAATTCCATCAGCTATTACCCAGGATGTTTGTTATTTTATTTAGTCATAATTAAGCCAATCTCCTTTCTGTTTCACTTCTAGAGCTTTAACATACTTTCTTCAGTATCTCACAGTATTTTTCTAAAAGCAAAGCTTTATTTCTTTACTTTGGAGAAGACCTTGACCTAGCTGCTGTGCAAACTGCAGTGGGGGTGTGGGGGAGTTCCAGGTCTCCCTGGAAAAGGAGACTACGGAGACGACCGCCACCCAGGTAGAGGAGGTTTGGGCGGAAGGAGGCCAGGGAAAGCTGGCTCTCCGGCACGCGGACGCCACTACAGTCTGTTGGAATACAACTCATTTCGTAAGGCAGGCTGGTCCCCTCTACCAATAACTAGACCCAATTTAAAACAGAACTGCAGCCATGCTTCGCCAACCTGTGACCTGGGAAGAGAGAGAAGACTGCTGCCAATCCAGACCTCTGAGTAAGGAGTTCCAGGTCTGGCCCTGGCCCCAGGCCTTCAAGGTGGGAAGAGATGGTCTGGCATCTTGAAGCCTCAGCCACCATCCGTAGGAGTAGCAATTACTATGCTGAAAGTTTGGCTCATGCACATTCCATGAAATCCTCAGAACAACATGTTTATATATAAAGAACCTGAGGCTTAAGGGCCTTCTTCAAAGCACCACAGCTGGAATGTTCTAAAGTCTCCAGGAAAATGCCTGCACAGCCCATTCTCTTTACCAATGAGAGAGTTAGAGCCCAAAGAAAACTTTTACATGATGATTCTATCAAAGATTTTAAAATTTAGGAAAATTGTTTCGACCAGTGACAAATGTGCCCAAAGCAAAGTGTCAGGTGAGGATACTCCTAGCAGGAAGAAAGGTAACCTCCCACCTTGAGAAAGTTTCCTCAACTTTACATGGTATCATTCTAATCAACATCTGTACAGAAGATTAGTGTCTGGATAAACTATTTACGGAAATGCTAAACACAGAGTCTGTATTTAATGGTTATTGGTGAATGGATTTAAAACAAAGGGTGTTTGAGGACAAGGTTAAACAACAGTTTCCCAAATTTATGCTTGTAACCATTATTTGAAGACACATGAATGACTATAACTGAAACCCCCTTTATAACCATTAGGTCCATCATTCCCAGATACAAAAATAGTTTACGAGACCCCCACCTTCGTAGAGCTTGTATAGGACAGATGTATAGACAAATGTAAACAAATATTATGAATCCATGGCAAAGACTTGTGAATGAGGGGCTCTGGGAAACCAAGGCAGGGAACCACTGTTGCCTGAAGGTAGCAACGCGTGTTGCTTCTTGCTTTTCTACCATTCTGATTATTTAGGTTTATTTAATTTTAGGACTATTTCTTTTTTAATATAAAAGTAGGAAAACTTCATGACTGAACATGACTTAACGTGGATTATACCTTTAATTGATTTCTCAAGCCCTTCTTCTCCAATCCAATTTTCACACTGCCAGTGAGGGTCACTTTCCAGGAAGCAAACTTGACAATGCCGTATGCCTGCTTACAGTGCGTCAGTGCCTTCCAGACAGAATGCTAACTTACTAGCACAGCACACGAGGCCTCACTCTTCACTGCACAACTCATTCCTTTTCTTTAGCCATACTCACCTGCAAACAGGTATCCAAACACCCGTGTCTGTATTTTAACTCAGGCTCTCTCTGCCTCCAACGTCTTCCCTTCTTTGTGTCTGACTGATTTGTTCTTGTTCAAGACTCAGCTAAGTGTTAACAGCTGTGAGAAGTTCTTCCAGTTGATACTCTTCGCTAAGCCCTATCACTCAGCATTGCATTCCCTCCTAACAAAAGTAGCTTCTCTCCCTCTCCCTCTCTGTCAGTACACTGGGCATGACTTTAAGGCAGTATTTTCACACAGTCTGGTTTTTCTGGAGAGAAGATGCTAGATCATGATCATCACTGTTTTCTCAGAGCCTACAAACGCAGTGTTCAAAAAATATATGTGGTATGTCACTGTATCAAACATTAAAGAGGGTGGGATGACACTAAAGAAAAACATCAGAAAACCTGAAATTATTGGATAAATGATTGTAAAAAAAAAGTTCATTAACTCGTTATTATAAGTTCTACGAAATGATATCCATGTTTGTTCTGTGACAGTCTACAAATTCCAAATGTTTCATTAACTAAACATCTACTACTGCTACATTCATATGATCTGTTCCCCATCACACAACCTAACATTTTAGTGGCAATACAGTGACTGAACTAACCAATAAATTAATGGCAATATCAATAGTGGAATTTTTTTAAGATTTAAGAGAGAGAGAAAGTGCACGCGTGCGCGCATGCGCACGAGCAGGGGGAGGGGCAGAGGAAAAGAGAGAGGGAGAAGCACATTCCCCATAGAGCACAGAGCCTGATGTGGGGTTCCGCTAGGGGCTCAATCCCAGGCCCCTGAGATCATGACCTGAGCTGAAGTCAGATGCTTAACTGAGCCACCCAGGAGCCCCTGGAAAGAGTATAGTTTCTGAGAAGTAATTACTTTCATGAACTTCAGAATATGCAAACAAAGTAGAGCCACTTCTCCCCACCCTTCTCCTTCTAATGGTAGAGATGTAAGAAGCTGCACAATTCAATTACACCTAAAAATTCTGCCCCTCTTATCCTGTTTTTCCATTTTACACTTATCAAAATAGCACACATTGAAAAACACACAGATCCTAAAATTCACAGCTCAGGGAATTTTTACAAACTGAAGACACTACTGAAAGTAGCACCCAGATCAAGAAAATGTATTACCAGCACGAGAGAGAAATGCCCTTGTGCCCCCTCCCTTCCAGTTACTGTCCCCACCCATCATCATCTTTTTATTTCAGTATAGACTGGCTTTGCCCAGTTTTCTGTTTCTTATAAGTGGAACCACAGAGTATTTAATTTTTACATATCAGGCTTTCTTATACTTCAAATTTTGCTTCGAACATTAAACTCTACAGATGCCTGGAGTTGTAAATTGTTCATCCTCACTGGTGTCTACGTATCAGTTTGGAAACATATCACATTTCCTTTATCCATTCCATGGTCATTGAGAATCTTGACAATTCTAGTTTGGAGCTATTGCAGTCTTTTGGTGAACATATAAACGTATTTCTGTTGGGTTAGTCTGTTCAAGAGACTCCTACAGTTTGTGAACCCAGGATTAACTCCTGAACATCTCTAAATCTGGCTAATTTTGGCACCCAGCTTAAATTTTACCAACAAATTATATTTAAATAACAAAATACATTCTAAGGCACTACAGTATACCAAAAAATAAAAACATACTACAGAATGGTCATGTACACAGACTAGGGTCTCAAAATCTGCTGTCTAAAGGCCAAATTGGGGCCCCAGGCTGATTTTGTCCTAGGGGTTTACTGAAGCACAGCCATGTTCATCCATGACTTCTGCACCGTGATGGCAGAGGTGAGAGGCTGAGGCAGACCTCTGTGCCACAGCGCCCATTTTTCTGTCCCTTCATGGGAAGAGTTTGCTGGCTCTGCCGTAGAACTATCTAAGTATCATTAGTTTCAAAATAAGCACACAAAAGGACATGGCTATATTTTACATCTGACCATTCTGACACTGATAGAGCCTTTGTTATTTCAGGGGGCCTCAGACACAGCATCAGAGAAAGCCACCCCTCCCCGCAGACCTCAGAATTCCTGGGTTGGTACTGGAGGCGTCGAGGAGGAAGGAACGAAGACCGTGTGGGTGCACAGCACCTCTAGCTTCTGATTCCTGGGGGTGAGCTGTTAGATCTTTTCTGGAAGGATGTATAATAACTAACGAAATAGTCAAAATGGGAATCCTACACCACGGCTACCCTTTCAGGGTGAAGGAAAAGGACTCGGTGACAGCATGCTCTTTCTCCCACCGTTTCAGGGAATGCCCGTGATTTCCTCAGGCTCCTGTCCTAACCCTTTGTGTTCCACAAGTACGCATCTGCTTGGCGGCATGGCGGGCAGAGAGGAAATAAACGCACGAGGACCTGGCCGTCCCACGTTCCCCCCACTGCTCCACAATCATGTTACAACTGAAGGAACCTAAGAGGTTCTAAAAGTAAACTTCAGCTTGACATTAAAGTTTAATTAAGACTTGTGGAAGAGCTGCCTAGAAATAGACATTTATAAAATATTCTGGCTTGTAACCAAAGCATTAGTCACTGAGCACCTTTGGGAAAGAAGTTGGCACTTAGACAAGCAACAGAAGGTGAGAGCACTGCATAAACAGCTAGGTTCCAAGACAACAGCAAATTAAGGAGAAACACAGCATTCACATTTCAGCAGCCAGACTCCAGTTTCTTTTCCATTTTTAAGCTATTTTGCCACATTGCCATAATGACGATTCTACTTTTTCCAATATACATCTTACTGTATCTGGATTCATGAACAGGGTGCCCTCAAAGATACCCACCAGCTTTTTATTTGAGACAGAGGAAAGGACCAGGTGCACATCTGGAAGAGAGACAAGGCTGAACGGAGCTTTCCCCGGGAATCGTGGCTCATTCTTCATTAAAACGTGCATAATGCGCGCTTGAAATTTACAAAGCAGCCCAGAGTCCACATGATTTAAACAAATCAAGGTACTGTGTACATAGGGAATCATAACTTAATAAGTAAAAAAGGAAAAATAGAAAAATGATGGAGTTCGGCAGCAGGCTCTATATTTTCCCTAAGTGAAGAGTATGGTTTTATTTTGCAAGAAATTCTCCCCATGTCTTAGGATAATGAATGCAGCTTGCCTTGGTAAAAAAATGAATTAGGGCTTCACAGCTAACATGTTTTTAATCAGGATGCTAGAACAAAATATAACGGAAATGGAGATGTTACCTGTGTTGAGGTCCGGGAGTCATTTATTTGACAAAAAAACTAGCCTGCAGCAAGTGGCCTACAGGCCTATGTGAAATGGTATCCTCTTTTTGCTACCTACTTAAAGAAAAAGAAAATACTGGGAAATTCTCAACTAGAATATGTCCGTTAACTAACATTTCAGGAAACTGCATTTGAATAAAGGCAGATTTCCGGAGGTCCCGAGGAGTAGACAGGAGAACATAGGTTGGAAGGGAGATACAATTAGTAATTAGCATGTCTTAATGTATAAAGGATATAACTCAACTCTCAAGACCCTGAGATCAGTGAGGGATATATTCCTACCATCTCCATTTCGGAGGTGGGTCATTTTGATAGACTTGCTCTTTTGGGGACAAACAGCATCAGTGGCAGATCCCTCGCTCTGCTGTCTACCGAACAGTCATTTCCCTTCTTAGCTGCTAGAACCCCAGACTATTCAGGCAGAAGGCAGCACTCCCTTGCTGTTGCAGGAGAGAGGCCCCTCGTTCAGCTCCAGGGAATAAATTATGATTGATCTAGGATAATTCAGTGATGAGCTCACGACAAGGTCCTGTAAATCAGAGTAAGAGGTCTGCTAAGGTGCTTCCCTTCCTGAAGGGCAGCCTCAAGGGGACACAGAATTTTGCTTTTGCCCCTTTTCCTTTGTTGGCAACCTTGATGCTGCTACAGCCTTTGGAGGACCGTGAGGGCAGAGCGGAGAAAACCGGAAGGATCCCCACGCATATCCAGATTTCAGGAGCTGCCTATTAAGCCTGTAGCCACCTCCTGCTTATTATGCAAAAACAATTAAGTGCCTTTATTACTTAAGTCAAGATTCATCAAGTATTGTCACCTGCCGTTAAAAATGGTCCTACCTGATAAGGAACATACTTGCTCAGGAAAACCCTACATCGCTTACCCGGGGTGCGTGACTTCGGTAGAGAAGGGAAGTAGTGTCATCTAGATCAGTTATCTATCTCAAAAGGCTTGATTTTAAACTGTCTACGTGAAGGCTAATAACTGCTATTGTATTTGTAACCTGGATAAAAATCGTATTTGCTCATCTTCATCTTGCCATGCATGCCCATACGATCGGGGGTGACTGTCCCGAGACTTTAGGCCTCTGGGTAGAAGCCTCGAGTTAATGAGCGCGTGAGACAGTGCGTGCACACCGCCCAGCTTGCCGTGGGCAGCGTCGCGGCAGTTCTCAAACTCCTGCTCTTTGCTGAGGAAAGGCTTTGACCTAAAGCAGGTCTGTAGCTCAGAGGCACCTCAGTGCCTTCCGCGCCTGTGGGGTTACGGCCAGGCGAGTGTGCCACAAGCATCGCCCGTGCTTACCATCCCTGAGCAGGGAGAGAGCACCTGTGTGGGGGAGAGACGGTTTGGTCTGAAAGAGCACAGTTTATCACAAGACACAGCACTTCGTAGGAACACTTCACTGGGGGCCTAAAGATTGAGGAAAAGAGTTTTCATGTGAAAATTCCTCAAATAAGGTATCGTTTACCTAACAGAGATGGCCTGTAACTTTCCTAGTTGATGCAAAAGATGGGGGACTTACACCTTTCACTGGCATCCGTGCCGCTCCAAACCTCACGAAATGGCCAGCTACTGACCCAGTCCGTCAGCGGCTTTCTTGGGACAGAAAGAAGCCTTCAACTCTGGAGAAACCACCAGTCCACATGCAGAAAATGCTGACGATTCAGTGGCAGTATTTCATTTTATGGCCATTTTTTTTTTCCCAAGTCACGGTCTACTCCTATCCCAATAACAATGTTATCAAAAATAACTTGTACGAACCTTCATGTATTCCAAGCTTTGTGCTATGCACTTGGTTTGCAGTATTGCATGTTATCTTTGGAACCACCTTATAGAATAGGTACGATTTCATCTTCTGATCAATGAGGGAAGAGGTTTACGAGGGGAAAAGGCTGCTCTGAAAAGGCCATGCAGCTACTAAATGGTAGATAAACTTGAACCAGGTTAGCTTGACTCTAGATCTGAGACTCTTCACCACCACCACACTGCTTCCCAGATTTTAGTTTGATAAAAGCCACTCAGAGCCCTATTAATACTGAATATTCCTGGCCTGGTTCCCATAGATTCTGATTTGGATGGTCTGGGGCCTAGAAGACTGCATTTCTATTTAGCATTCCAGGTGATTCTCATGAAGGCGACTCAAAGCCCACACCTTCAGAGATGCTGCCTTCCCCACCACCGGCTGCCATTTAAAAATCATACTGGATCCGATAGACTTCAAGAAATATTATCACTTCAAAGTAAAAAAAAAAAAAAAAAAAAGTAAAGTTGGTAATAGAATTTCTTATTGTGAAGAAGCCCTGGGGCAGAAGGAAAGGAATTATATCCAGCAAAGTCCACGCAGAACTGGAACAGGATACAGATGAGGCCAGGAGGATCTCAGGGAGGCATAAGAGATGTCTGATGGGCTGCCTCAAGTGTTCTCTAGATGCTGACATAGCTCACTTTTCCTTGGCACAGAGAAGTTTTTTACTCGAATGCCATCTTCTCAGTAAGACTTCAACTTCCCTTTTAAAATTGTAGTCACCTACATATTCTCAATACCTATTTCCTGCTTTATTTTTTCTCATATTACCTTCCAATAAACCATAAAATTACTTATTAAGAAAAAAAAAGAAAAAAAAGAAAAAATTTATATATGTGACATTTAACTACTCACACTTTAATAAAACTTGTGGGTTATTTTTTCTTCAAAAAAGAATTTCTTATTATGAGAAAATGTGTACTGAGGACAAATAATTAAATTATTTCATATCTTATTAAGATGTATTTTCATTCTTCAGGAAAGAACTTAGTGTTCTTAGTAATATTTTCACATAAACATCACTGTCTCATTTTTTTCATCAACCAGTGTCGTTGCAGAGAAAGACAACAAAGGGGACAGGAGTGTCTGATTTAAGAAAATGAAAACACTACTTATTTATAGCTTAGATAAGCTTTCACCCATACAGTTCTTATCAGAGGCCTGTGACAGCAAAAACACCAAGAAAACTAAGCATTTGAGGAAGAAAATAAATACATGAATGGGAAGGTTGTAAATTATTCATCTAATAACTCAACAAAGGCACCACATTACATGCTGGGATACAAAGTAGTTAGTAGTCATTGTTTTTGGACTCTCTGAGCAGCCAATCTGGATAATTTAAGTATAAAGTCCAATTATAAATCAAATAGGTTAGGGCTTCTTGGCCCTCAACTGCGGATGCTCAAGGCTATATTGGCATTGCCTAAGTGAGAAGAATTAATTTATTCTCTGCCATATGTGATCCCGCCCCAGCAGGGTACTCAGCACTGTTTGTCAACCTTTTTACTCATTCCTATCCCGTTTGTCTTAACAGCTATTTTGAATCTTCTCCCATTCCCTTCAAGTTCCCAAATCTGTCCTCAAAGCCTTCACTTTCCATATCTTAACTTGCTTTTTATCCTGGCCATCCCTGATTTCTCTGCACTTCCCTTCCTGCCACTTTGAGACTTCTTAATCTAGGTCAAGCACCTTTTCATAGCTTCTTAGCTCAAGGTAAAGACGATCTTAACTTCTCTCTAAAGCAAACTCCTCCACCCAAGTCTGATCCCATTAAGCTGTTTCCTTAGGACCTTGTTCCATTCTCAGCAAACAACCATTAGTCACCTATAGCATTCCAGGCACTGTATTAGGCACTGGGAACACTAAGATGAAAAGACAGAAACCTATCTTGATGCAGCTCACAGAATAGTGTGGAGACAGATAATAATGGTAGTGAGTGTAAATGCAATGGGACCAGGGTCACAGGACTCGGGTTCCTATAGCTGGAGACAAAGAAAAACAGCTCAGATTTATAAGACAAATGAGAGTTAATCAGGTAGATAAGTAGGAGGAGGAAAAAGATCCAGAGGTTCGAGAAGCATGCGTGGTCAAACAAGTGTTCTGCCATTGATGGAAAAAAGTCCCGTGGCATGGTTGAGATTTTAAGTTTTAATGAGCCCATGGAGCCCTGTTATCAGAATGTATGCTAGAAAGCTCACACTCTGGAAATACCACAGCCAAGGAATTAGAATAATATAAAATCAGAGGTCAGAAGCCCAGAGAGTGGGAAAGCTTGGTGACCCAGGTAGGATGCTGAACACCTGCTTTGGAGCAAGAGGGGAGGGCAGAGAGGGAGGGAAGGGGAGAGACGGAGGGAGAGAGAGAGAGAGAAGCCTGATGGATATATAAAATACACCTGTACGTGGTAATATCACAGAACTTAGGAATTTATTGTATGTCAGGGATAAGAAAGAGAAAAGTGCAGGGTGAGCTCCAGGTTGTTGGCTTTGGCGACTAACGATTGTGTTACGGGTGGATAGTGACTGGGCACCCAAGAGGACGCGTCTAATGGACAGCGTCACACCACAGCTGCATGTGGGTGTGAAACCAAGATACCGATCTGAGCATCAGCAGTGTAGACAGGCCAGGTGAGGTCACAGCTGTGGGCGGGATTACCCAGGGAAAACAGGGGGGTGTGAGAAAGGGGTGAGAGGATGGTTAAGGAAGCCAACAGAGCCAAAATCAAAGATCTACAAAAGACAAGTGAGAAAGAGCCAGAGAAGTTGTAGGGGAATCCGAGTTTGATGGCAACGTGGAACTTAAAGCAGAAGACGTGCAAAAGGTGAAATGAGGAGCTGTCAGGCGCTTCAGAGGAGAGTTCTGGGAAAGTCTGAAAAGCGCCCCCAAGCTTGAAGTACATTTCCCTCTTCAATTTAGTTTTTTTTCTGCCTTTGACCCTCACATGTGTTCACGTCGTCCCATGATTAATAACAAATTTCATCACTATATAGAAGTTCTTCAGTTGAAACTACTCGTTCCTAGTATATTCTTTCTCCCATTAAACACGGACTCTTACCAGGCTACTCCTGCAGTGAAATTTCCATCTTAAAAGTTGCCAGGAACATCCTTTTCTCACCCACCAATCACATTTTCAATGCCAGTTCCCATGACCTTTCCCCAGGCATTGCGCTGAGTTCTCTACAAAATTTTACAATAGTAAGTCCCTTTTTCTATATGTTCCACTGGGTCTTTCACTATGGATTTGGTTTTCTTAGTTCTCCGAGGATACCTTTTCTGTTTTCCCCAGGGACTCCCTATTCTTGTTAAGATTGTTAAATAAAACTGTCCCCTCCCCAACTTGATCCTTCATTCTTTTCTCGGTGAAATTCACATTTCCACACATTCCCCACCCTCAGCATGCTCACAAGTTACTAACATGTAGACGACTTTCAAATACAATCCTGAACCAGATTTTCAAGTGGAAAGCTGCATACAGAAATCCCACCAAATTCAACATGCCCCAATTTAAACTTGTTTCCTTTGTATCTCTGCCTCCCCAAAATGGTTTCCCATTTTCCTGTCCTGTCACTCATGCCTCTGTCCCCTCTTTTACTTCCTGTACCCAATCAGCCCTCAACCTCAGTACAGACTCTCTCTCTCTGGTCCTCATTTTGACATCTTCCCTCTAGTATGCAGACCAATTTCAAAACAGAGTATTTAGACATGATACAAAACTGCAACTAGTTTATTTCCCATGATAAAATAGTAACAGCAGCCAACATTTATCTAATTTTCACTGTAGGCTAGGTAGGCACTATTCTTCACATGATAGATGGATTTTCTTTTTAATTGCCTCTTCTATGAGTTTAGACAAGCAAGGTCGTTTATTCCCCTTCAAAGTTGTCATATACGTTTAGGGATTTCTTTTGTTTTGTACATCAGTCTGACTTATGTTACCAGTTTTGGGGTGATAAAATACCTAAGCATTATATGTTAGTGAATGTTAGCTCATTTTGCCACCAAAACTCTATTAATAGGCACTTACATGTGTCTACAACAGAACAACAATCATGATAGCTCAAGACACAATTAAATCCTGAATTATCTTCTGAGTGGTTGGTAAAAGATTAAAATATGCCTTATAAAATCTTCATGCTTGCATATTCTCCTTCTTCAAAAACTGGTCACCTCCTGAGTATTTATGTTCTGTGAGTGACAAATAGATTACTTAATCTCTTTCAAGAGAGTGGTTTGTTTTTTGTTTTTCCAATTCTTTGAATGCTGCTAATCCCTGAGGAGTAGTTGTTAGTCCTTTTTTCTTTAGAACCCACAAGAATACACCCATTGCCCATCTTGATGAGTAACAGTAAATTCTACTTACTTAAAAAATCCAATTCTCGCAGAAACCTGTAAATCAGCTGAACAATTTTCATGGGCACAAAATCTTGCAAAGTTTATCTGGAAATAAAACATGACGGTATTTTTTATGGTAGTTCAACAATTTGGGATACTTCTCTTTTTAAGGATAAGACATCTATGAAACATGAGAAAAATGAAATAAAATTGATAATGACTTATTTTACCCCTTTTGAGTTAGTCACAGATTCAAATGACAACTGTAGGGCTAAAGGAATGGATTCTTTCAATAGGTAAATTGAAAGCCTAAATTTGTTAAATGGAAAAAAAGTTGTTTCTTTTATAACTGTTATGAAAAAAATGAGTTTAATCAAACTGAGATAAAGTTTTAAAGGTAAGTGTTTAAAACCTGTGCTGCCAAGATGTTCTTTGCTGAGTTCCTCTCGATTTTCTGGTGCTACAGTCTGATCCCACTTATTGCAAATAAACATGGAACTTACTTTTCACAGATGGTAGGACAATGGGCTTATCCTTATTGAAAACAACCAAATGTAGAAATTTAGAAATTTTACTTTGAGGACATAATGAACAAAATTAAATGTTCTCGGAATTCTAGAATTTATTTAACTCAGAGCATTTTAATAGGACCTAGCGATACTAAAAGGTACACGGGAAAACCCGAGGTATAAAAGAGTGGAGAGAAAGAAAAAGGAAGCTGAGAGGAATCGGTGAAAAGGGAGAGATGCTAAGCGAATCTAGCAAGTCAGAGAAGGAGCTAGGTTCATTAAATGGGAAATCACTCGAAGGTTGTCAAATAATGCGTCCAACCACAGATTATCTTGACCTGGTGAAGCAGAAGGAAAGGGTAAATCTTTTTCTAAATGATTAGGTAAACACGGTTTTGTCCCTATCACTCTTACTCGTAAAATATAGTGCTCTAAAAATCAAAAGGTAGAATTTTATTCTAATGTAACTACAAGTCGTCAAGGTTTGGGCTTATGTACTTATAACACTGTGTTTTTCATTATCAAACATAGTTAAGGATAGCTGATATTGACAACTAAAGTTCAACAGAAGGGTAAAAACACTGACTTCCATAGATATACCATAGATATATTCACAAGGGTATTGAGAAAACTTGCCTTAGGTTATTACGTTCACTTGATCTAGTATTCTAGAGAATCATGATTGTCAGCTCAAATACCTTCAAGTGACTTAGGAACCCTTTGTCTAGTCAGGATAAGAACTAGCCCTTCGAGTGTCCCTTCTGCCTTTTACATTCCTTGTGTCATTAGCAAATGCTCTTAATGAATGTTTTTTACCATGCCCCCAAACATCCTGTTGACTAGGTCTTTGTGTTGTTGGACAGGGAAGGTCCAAACAACTGGACTCCTGGGAATAAACGCACTGCCACTGAAACAGAGATACTTTGGAATACATTAGAGAAGGCTGTTCCCTGCTTAGAATGCCAGATCCATCTCAAAATGCAATGGATCCTGGGACGTGGCTGCAAAGCCTATAGTTGAATTTAAAAGAGAAATTGTTGTATAACAGAAATGCTTATGTTTATAAATGAGTAAAAGCCAGCAAGGGAACTTGCCTACCGAGACATGAATGGATCTGGGTAGAGTGAATGAGAAGGGGACAAAACGAGAAAGAAGGAGTCAGAAAATGAAAAAGGGTAAGAGAAACCTCATGAATGTGACTCACTGTCATTATGAACACTCCCTAGCAATATATTTTCCTCATGGGCAAGGAATCAAGGAAAGGAGATTAACATCTCATATATATGGGAAGCTACTGCTGGGACTAAATGCATATTTTAAAATATTCAATTCAATATCCTAAGGGAAATATAAAAAATAAAGAAAAATGGGAAACAAGACATATATCTTTTTATATTAAAAATATTCACAAAATTTTTTTAAAGAATTCAGAAAGATAATTCGTTTCCCCAGAATTAGGCAATGTTTCAAAAAAAATTTACTTTAGTTATATGCACATTATGTTTTGAATAAAGGAAAATATTCTTACTGTTTTTTCAATTATGTCTTTTTCTTTCTTCTGCTGGAGAATTGGCTGAAGTGGTGGGAACTCTTCTGCACTTCGTTTACTGATGACATGATGCCCAAGGTGGTAAGCAGCTTCAACCTGAATTGGGGTGAGGATGTCCCGCACATCTTTCTAAGGAAATTTAAAGGTTTAGGTTAGAAATAACAAGTATGTAAATAAAAACATACATAGAAAGTTCCTCCATTCCTACATTAACGTCAAACAACATGGAAAATAAATGAATAATACCTTTTCATCTCAATTGTTAAAATACACTGAATGTGTATATTTTTTCACGTCATAAAAGCATGTATGTTTATTAGAAAAAACAAAAAGTTTTGTTTTTGTTTTTTAAAATTTAAAAAAACATATCCACCCTATGGTATAGTTTTATATTTGGACATGCTTTCTTTCATTTGGATATTTTCTATGCATACTTTTTATCAACTGACAAACACAAGCATTTTCCATTATAAACTCTTTGTAAATCACTTCAAAGTACTAATCAGCATTTTATTCTATTTAGCATTTCCCTGTAGTCAACTTGTAGAAACAGGGTATCTCAATTTATTCTAGTTTCTTTTTATAGGTCTCAGGAACATTTTAATTCAATTTGATTCATTTGATTTCATATTTATTATGAAACATATCCTTTTTTTCTATTTTTTATGGAGCTTTTCCATTTTTAAGAAGGCTATAAATGATATGTAGGGAAGTTGTTTTATAGATTTAATCTTTTATCCTAGTCACCTTACTGAATTTTATTAGTTGTTACAATTTTCCTAAGTTTATTGTGCTTTTACACTTCATAAAGAAAAGTTCTTGGATTATTTATCAATTACAGATGAATTTTACTTATCTGGGATCCATTCTGATTTCCATTCTGAATGACATTCTTTTAAATTTAATGTACTAATTTTTACACAGCATTTCTCATTCATAATCTTATTTATATGTGTTCAAAAAGCCTTTTTGAAAGATTTTTTTTTAAAGATTTATTTATTAGAGAGCGGGAGAGAAAGCGAGAGAGAACACAAGTGGGGAGGAGAGGGAGAAGCAGGCTCCCTGCTGAGCATGTGGTGCTCAATCCCACGACCCTGGGATCACAACCAGAGCCGAAGGCAGTTGCTTAACCGACTGAGCCACTCAGGCACCCCTTTTTTGGATGATATTTAAATTTAATGTATTCTGCCCCCAGAGAAACAGCTCTTGAGTTCATTACACTCATTGTCAACTCACATATTTTAATCTGAATTTCTTTGTGCAGGCATTATTTTTCTCTTTTAAAAATATCTTCTCATGTACTTAAAAATTATTTGATTATTCATCAGCCTCTTAGTGAAGAATATACCACATACTGTCAAAATTATTTGCTAACATACATATATGCATAAACAGTTAAATAGCTGTAACTTTGAAAGCAGTTGTTCTCGAATCTCACGCCTTCTGGGGGGGGGGGGGGGGGTCAGTAATGCATAAAACATGGTACCTCTTAAAAAGCACTTAACCCGGCCCTCTCTAAACAGATGTGACATTTTCAAAACATACTGAACAAAAGACATCTTTGTTTTTCTTGTTATCTAAGTAGGTAGGCAAGTAAGATTTTACTGATTTTTACTGATGAAGTAATCCATGAGGATTTATATCCAAATTCAGGAGACAAATCTCATGAAATAAGACATGTTGATAGCAAACCTATAAAATAAGTATCTTAAGCGTCACAAAAACTAAATGGAGAAATGATCTCGGGATTTGAGAAGGCAGTTAACAGATAGTAAAGACTATCTACTTGAAACCACGCAGTTTTTCTTTTGATACTAGAATTATTACTATACCTTAATGTGTGAACTTCACATCATGGTTTGACTCTACTTTTCAAATACCCATTTCAATCTACAGGTTATTCTCATTTTATTTGTTTGTTTGTTTTTAAGTAATATCTCTGCTCAATATGGGGCTTGAACTCACAACCCTGAAATCAAGAGTCACATGCTCTACCAATTGAGCCAGCCAAGCAGCCTGGTTCTTATTTTAAAAAGGAAATTCAACTAAGTTCCTTTGGAACACTTATAGAGACTCAAGCGTTTGCACCAGGGCTAGACGTATTACTTTAAACCATAATTGAGGTTTATGTTTATTCAATTCCTGAGTAGATCCATGATCTTATCATTAACAGAACTTCTAGTAAGTAACATTAGTGGGCCAGGTTTTTATTACCTACGGACATTTCAAGATTGGAATATGACTTAAACAATATGCCTAAAAGCAAATGAACAGTTAATTTGTAAAGCTCATCAATTAGCAATCCCTAATGGTATGGAAAAAAATGCCTGTAATACAGATGATAGCTGTGCGATAAAAATCAATGAAGTAGATTAATCAAGATGATCTATCACATAGAAGACTACACCTACTCTGTCTTTATGTAAATAAAGACAATGTAATTTTTTCTTTTTACAATATTTGTAACTATCAGTATATGTATATGGTGGTTAAGAGCAAGTGGTCTGGGGGCACCTGGGTGGCTCAGTGGGTTAAAGCCTCTGCCTTCGGCTCAGGTCATGATCTCAGGGTCCTGGGATCAAGCCCCACATCGGGCTCTCTGCTCAGCAGGGAGCCTGCTTCCCCTTCTCTCTCTGCCTACTTGTGATCTCTCTCTCTGTCCAATAAATAAATAAAATCTTTAAAAAAAAAAAAAAAAAAAGCAAGTGGTCTGTAGGTACAGAGGTTCCAATCTCAGGGGCAACACTTACAACTTGGACAAATTACTTTATTTGTCTATGGCTCAGTTACTTCATTTGAAAATGGAAAGAATGACAATTTTTTTTTTTTTTTTTTTTTTTTTACAATCCTTATGATACTTATACCTACTCCTATGAGAATTCAGTGGCATGATGTTTGTAAAATACTTAGCATAATGCTTGGCACTTAAGATCTCAATCAATAGATGTTAGATATTGACTTATTATATATATGCTGCTTCAAAATACAGCTACATCAACCAGTCAAGAAATTAGTGAATTTCAGTTTCTTATAAAAAAAAGCAGGTGAACAATTGGAAGGAATAAAAAAGTCAGACCATTGCCAGTCAATGAATATCAAGTAGGAAATGAGTTAGATACCAAGTATTAGACTTGTATTAATTAATTGGTACCTGGAAGATTTGGAGCATGAATCAGAGTGTGTGAGATCTCTTATTATTTTCCATTCTTATACATGGAGATGATTTTATTAAAGTACCTGATAAGTGATCATCTCAACATGAAACTTTGACCGTATAGGAATGCTGCAAATCAAGGCCCAAATCCCAAGTTATCAACTTGTGAAAACGGAACAGCTTGAAGCCCTGAGTATTACAATAGCAAACTTGATTAAATTATTCCCTAGGTGTAGGAGCTAGACAGCCACTGATTGTCCCTCCACATGTCCACTGTTTTAATTCTTCTCAACAAGCTTGCTCTGACCAAATCACATGTTATCTAATTCATACTAATTTTCCACAAGGTCTTCTCTACATCTGGTGTATATTACTTTCATTATCCTAATTAGCTATTAATTATGCTTTTCTCACAATATAGAAAATGTACGTGCACTCTTGCAAGAACTGTATTTGACAGATATTCACACTTATTTAACTTTAACAGCTCCACCTAAGACAAAGGCTAGAATATCAAAAATGTCTTGAAGTGACTAATTAAGTATTTGGGAGGGAAAAAGTAGATTTGCTTAAAATTTTTTATTTGGATGGGCATGTGCTATATTAAAGATTCCACGCCACATTTTTATGGACAATTACATAAAATAGGGCAAACCACAAGCATGCAAATTAGCACATGTCTGAAATTACGTAAAGTCCACCTTCTTGTTTGACTTTTACAGAAATTCATATTTATGGCCACTTGAGGACTGAGCCATAGGCCCGTGTCTTCCTACTGTGTGTATGCAATAAAAAACCTAAAGGGTGAAGCCAGAAATATTTATAAAGTTTACTGAATGAGAAATGATGTTGAGGTATAGACATTTCAACGTATCTATTCATGGGTCTGCTGTGTAGAAGGAAGTCTCTGGGGCTACAAAACCGAAAGTCAATTATTTCTGTCACAATCCATAATAACCCATACATCCACACATAGTATGTGGGATGAGCATTCTGATGGATGTATATACACAAGTACAGAAGAAGGAGGGCCACCCAATCTATAGTCAAAAGAGGATGAGAAAGTCTTACACAGAAGAATTTTAAGCAAGGAATATGATCAGACTTATGATTTTGAAATACCCCTCTGTTACAAATGTGGGAAATGGGTTGGGGAGGGAGAAGGAAAGACAGAGGCACAGACTGAAACTGAGGCCAGCACCACCACTTGTGATGGTAACCACTCTAGCTAGTCAGCTTGGCTCAGAAAGTGGAGAATGGTCAATGTCTGGCACTACTGACAACCTGAGGAAAGATAGCACCCCCAAAGCAGGTGCTTGAACCACCAATACAACATTCTCATATTTTCCCTTATAGAATTCCTTAAATAGCACTGAGAACACATCATCCATAAATTTTAAAAAATATTTGATTTCTACCTCATGTAACGAGCTGCATTATCTCTAAGAATACAAACATGCAAAAAGCAGTAATCTGTCTTCAAAGACCTTGCAAACGAGCAAAGAATTAACATATGCTAGAATAATCAATGCATTTTTTTTTTAAAGATTTTATTTATTTGACAGAGAGAGAGATCACAAGCAGGCAGAGAGGCAGGCACAGAGAGAGGGGGAAGCAGGCTCCCTG
The DNA here is from genome assembly GCA_028646535.1 of Procyon lotor. Taxonomy (NCBI): domain Eukaryota; kingdom Metazoa; phylum Chordata; class Mammalia; order Carnivora; family Procyonidae; genus Procyon; species Procyon lotor. Next base: position 43,811,247 of record CM053605.1, read on the forward strand.
CTGAGCAGAGAGCCCGATGTGGGGTTCGATCCCAGGACCCTGAGATCATGACCTGAGCCGAAGGCAGAGGCTTTAACCCACTGAGCCACCCATGCGCCCAATCAATCCACTTCTTGACTACCATAACATCAGGATAGTTGTATAAGTTACTTGTACTTAGATTTTCAGCAGAAATGTATTCATATATGGGTCAATTCATAGTCTGCTGTGTAGATTGAGCTATGTACTTGTATAGCTTAATATAAACAAATAAGATACAATTAATTTACTAATCATATAATCATTTCCTTGAAGTTATTTTTGAAAAAGATGGGTTTTAGAAGTCACCTAAACACTCACATAACAAAATTTCTTGATTTCAGAAATCCAAATATCTAGAAATTTGAGCAATCATGGGAAATACTGAACTAATCTACTATATATGTAGGCAGGTTGATTTCATAATTACACAACATGCCAAGGCCACTGAACTTACCGGATCTCTGAATATCAATGGGGACAGGCATTCCTGGTCTGATGACTAAGCTACATATTTCTAGCTTTTACTGGAAATTTTGCAAGCAGGGTAAGAATCTTGTTACTTTACTTGTTGTCCCACTTTACCAACCCTTCTTCTCTTCTCAAACATCAGTGAATATTTTGATGTAGAGATTCCATCAAGATCAACCAAAAAATATCATCTATAAAAGCCTTAAGGGAAGTCTCACTCCACCATACCTGCTCCAACATTTCTAAAGAGTGCTGCCAATTGTTAATTGAGTTTCCCTAAATCAAAGCAGCCTCAAAATTATCCCTTGTTCTAAGAACCTGTACTAAGCAATCACTAAGATCTAATCAAGTTCTATGTATGAATATAGCAAAGACAGAGATTCATTGTCATGTATGAATATAGATGAGAAAACATTTTCATTGTGGGAAAAGTGACATCTAATAGAAGAGAATTTCAATAGATAAAACACTGTAAGGTGTAAAAAACTAAACATTTCCACTAGAAGAAAATTATGAAAGGGAACAATTTCAAAGGTAGATGCAATCACACAATAAAGGTAGATTAACCACTTATGAAACCAATATGGAAGTTAGAATACAAGAGATGTAAAAATCAATTTTATCTACAAAAATTGGTCAAGGAACTCACAAAAAAAGGATGCAAAATATAACACTATATACATACAACGTGGAGAACGGAGTAAAAAGGTAGTGCTTTTAGAATGGGTTTAAACTTAAATGACCATCAACTTAATACAGATTGCTATATACTTTGGATGTCATGTATGATCCTTATGGTAACTGCAAATCAAAAACCTATAACAGATATACAAAAATCAAGAGACAGACATCCAAGTGTAACACTAAAGAAGGCCATCAAACCACAAGGGGAGGGAGGAAGAGAAGAAAGGAGCAGAAAACTATAAAAACAACCATAAAACAAATAAGATGGCAATAAATACATACCCAGCAATAATTCCTTTAAATGTAAATAGACTAAATGCTCAGTCAAGAGACATAGGGTGACTGAATGGATTAAAATAAGACCCATCTATATGCTGGCTATAAGAGACTTACCTCAGACCTAAAGATACATGCAGACTGAAAACAAAGGGATTAAAAACATACATACATGCAAGTGAAAAAAAAAAGCTACAGTAGCAATCCTTCTACCAGACAAAATAGATTTTAAAACAAAGACTGCAGCAAGAGACAAAGAAGGCACTATATAAAGTGAAAATCCAACAAGAAAGTATAACAACTGTATCTATGCACCCAAAAATGGAAGCACAAAAATAAATAGGGCAGTTAGTAACATATAAACACGGAGAAACTAATGGGAATACAGTAATAGCAGGAGACTTTAACACCTCCTTTATATCACTGGACAGATCATCTGAACAGAATATTAACAAGGAAATAGTGGCTTTCAATGACACATTAAACCAGATGGACCTAACAGATACATACAGAACATCCCATCCAAAATCAGTAGAATGCACATTGTTTCCAAGTGCACATGGAATCTTTTCCAGGCAACATCACATGTTATGCCACAAAACAAGTCTCAAGAAATATAATAAGACTGAAATCATATGATGCATCTTTTCTGACCACAAGAATATGAAACTAGAAATCAGTTATAAGAAAACTGGAAAAAATGCAAACACATGGAGGTTAAACAACATGGTACTAAACAATGAATGGGTAAACCAAGAAATCAAAGAGAAAATAAAATACATGGAAACAAATGAAAATGAAAACACAACAGTCCAAAATATTTAGGATGCGGGAAAAGCAGTTCTAAGAGAGAAATTTTATAGTACTACAGACATACCTCAAGAAACAAGAAAAAAAACTCAAGCAAACAACTCAACCTTACACCTAAAGGAGCTAGAAAAACAACAAACAAAACCCAACACTAGTAGAAGGAAGGAAATAATAAAGATCAGAGCACAAGCAAATGAAATAGAGACTAAAAAAAAACCCCACAAAATAGAAAAGATCAAGGAGCTGGTTCTTTGAAAAGGTAAACAAAATTGGTAAACCTTTAGGCCAGACTTGCCAAGAAAAAAATGAGAGAAGACCAAAATAAAATCTGAAATGAAAAAGGAGAAACAACTGACACCACAAAAATATAAAAGATTATAAGAGATTATGAAAAAATTATATGCCAAGAAATCAAACATAGAAGACATGGACAAATTCCTAGAAACATGTAACATTCCAAGACTGAATCAGAAAGAAATAGAAAATTTGAACAGATTACCAGAAGTGAAATTGAATCCATAGTCCAAGAATTCCCAAAGTCCAGGACCAGGGGACTTCATGGTGAATTCTACCCAGCATTTAAAGAAGAGTTAATACCTATTCTTCTCAAACTATTCCAAAAAATAGAAAAGGAAGTAAAACTTCTAAATTCATTTGATGAGGCCAGCATTAGCCTGATACCAAGACCAAAAAAAGACACTACAAAAAGAGAAAATTACTGGCCAGTTTCCCTGATTAACATAGATGCAAAAATTTTCATCAGAATATTAGGAAACCAAATTCAGTAATACATTAAAAAAGTCATTTACCACAATGAGGTGATAAATTATTATTCCAGAGATACAATGGTGGTTCAATATTCACAAATCAACCAACGTGGCACATCAAATCAATAAGATAAAGGATAAAAACTATATCATCTCAACAGATGCAGAAAATGCATCTGACAAAGTACAACATTCATTCATGATCAAAAATCCCCACAAAGTAGATTTAAAGGGAATATACCTCAACATTATAAATGCCATATCTAAAAAGCCCACAGCTAAAATTATACCAATGGTGAAAAACTGTAAGCTTTTCCTCTTTTGTTCCTAAGAACAGGAACAAAACAAGGATGCCTACTCTCACCACCTTTACTCAACATGTGTGAGAAGTCCTACCCAGCAATCAGACAAGGAAAAGAAATAAAAGGCATCCACATTGGTGAGGAAACAGTAAGACTTTCACTATTTGCAGATGAAATGATTTCTATATTTAGAACACTCTAAAGACTCTACAAAAAAACTACTAGAATTGGGATCAAGCCCCACATCGGGCTCCCTGCTCAGCCAGGAGCCTGCTTCTCCCTCTCTTTCTGCTGCTGCCAATGCTTGTGCTCTCGCTGTCAAGTAAATACATATATATATTTTTTAAAAAACCCTGTAAGAGATAGATATGGCTAGAATCAGAGTCTTACACTTGTGAGAATGGCTAAAATCAAAAAAGTAAGGAATAACAAGTATTGGCAAGGATGTAGAGAAAAAGGAGCTGTTGTGGACTGTTGGTGGGAATGCAAACTGGTACAGCCACTGTGGAAAAACAGTATGGAGGCTCCTCAAAGAATTAAAAATAAGATTACCATATGATCCAGTAATCCCATTACTGGGTATCTACCCAAAGAAAATGAAAACACTAATTCAAAAATATATGTACCCCTATTAGTGCGCATTAACAATAGCCAAGACAGGAAAGCAACCCAAGTGTTCACTGATAAAGATGTCACATGCATACACACACACACACACACACACACACACACACACACACACACAGAGGAATATTACTCAGCCATAAAAAAGAATCAGATCTTACCATTTGCAACAACATGGATGGTCCTAGAGGGCATAATGTTAAATAAGTCAGAGAAAGACAAATGTCATACAATTTCACTCGTTTATGGATTTTAGGAAACAAAACAAAGAAAAAAGAGAACCAAAAAGCAGACACAAGTACAGAGAATAGAGAGGGAAGTTGGGGACATGGGTGCACCAGATAAAGGGTGCACCAGATAAAGAGTACATTTATCTCCTGAGCACCAAGTAATATATGGAACTGTCAAATCACTATACTGGACACCTGAAACTAATGTAACACCATAGGTTAACTACTGTGAAGTTGAAATTTTTAAAAAAATACATTTATCGTGATGGGCACTAATGTACAAAATTGTTAATTGTGGTATTCCACATCTAAAGCTAATGTAACACTGTATGTTAGTTACACTTCAATAAATAAAACACACCCTTCATTTCTTTCCCAGTACTCCAGAATTTCCTGTACTCTGCATTTTTTCCTTTTTTGATCACCCTTATCTTCTAAAGTGGTGTAAAATTTACATGTTTATCACGTGCTTTGTCTCACTCCACTTGACTGTCAACTCAGTGAGGGTAGTGATCTTTTTATATTCACTGCTATACACAAGTGTTTCAATAGAACCTGACGCAATACTGGTACTCAAGTACCTATGGAATTAATCATGTGGATGTAGATGTGGAGCTTCACTGGTATGACCAAGGGGAACAACTACACAAGGAAAAAGTGCCGAGCTGGCAAGCAGAGTCCTCTGAGAAGTAGGGGCCGTGGGCCTGGCTACATGATCACCAAGACCACCTCATTCCACTGTAGGCAGAGCCGAAGCAGAGTATGCCCATTAACTCTCCCGATATTGGGCAACTTTTATGGAATAAAGGGACAATCCAGGCATCCTGACTACTGCTCATCTTTTCTACTATCATTAAGAAGGCAGAAAACCATCAGTTTCCGTCCCATTCTTTTGGACTGGAGAAGGATAACAGTGTTCATGTATCTGAACCGCTTCGGCTACCACGTTGGTGGGGGTGGAAAATGTACTCATAATATTTTCTCATCTTCCTACATCACAACTAGAGCTGTTTTCATTTTAATAATGGCCTCAATCAGTTAAAAAAAAACAAACAAACCCACTCTGTATCAATCCCAGAGGTAAATGCTTTTATTGGGCATTAACAGTACGGTAGAAAGTCAGTGGTTGTGACCCGCTGCCAAGGGTGTCAGGGTAGCACTACAAGTATGCATCGACAACACAGAGACCTCTGCTAACGTGTCCCTTCCGCTGCAAGTTATTCTGATGAAAACGTACGATTTTGAGGAATCCTTATTTGTTGGAACAATACCAAGAAACATAGGACTAAAGAAGTCAGGTCAATTTCCAGTTAGCAATACAAAATCAAATTCAACGCAATAGATTTCTTTGTCTAATGTTGGCCCTTTTACTGCCTTGAAAATGGTCTCAACAATAGAGTCCAAGATTGACTAACCTAAGTAAAATCACAGTTTTAGGGGATTTAAAAAACAAAACCAAGCATCCTCTTTAATTCCTACCATATAAATAATGGTTCCATTAGTAATATTATATACTTCTGGCTCTCAACCATCTAATAGATTTATTTTAATACAATAATAAAAACTGTTAAGGGAAATGAGGAAACAACACAGGGATTATTATTCTTAGCATTTAATAGTGTTGGAGTCTTGATGCTTGCTTGCATTTGCTTGGAAATAAGTATCTCAGGGAAAATTAAGTTCTAAGCTGAGGCTACCATTTAAAATCCCAGAAAGGGCTCCCGGGAACAGTTTGGCTTTTTTTGTGACAATAGATTTTCTGATGAAGTAAATCATACCCTAACGGAAAGGACTTGGCACTGCTGCATATGAAAAAAAAGATCTGACCAAGGCAAGCAACGGGATGATCAGTTTGGGAATGAGTGCTTTAATAAAAGGAACATGATGTCGGCCGTGCTTTGGCAGGACATACCCCCAGACATCCCGAGAGCCATTGTCCTGGCCCGCAGATGATCCCCATCAGGCTACGACTGCACAACTTCCCACTGACATCACTGACAATGCTGGCACGAGGACAAAGACCGGGTCCAAAAGCAGTCATGGTGGATTCTGCTTCCCTGAAGTCATATGAGAAACAAACCAACCTCCCTGCTTCCTCTCCCACTCCCGACCCCCCAAAACCCTACCAGGGGGACAAATCTGAGGCTCGGCAGCGCCACTCGGCACGTACACTTCTTGGGAAGCGTATAAGCAGGGATACGGACATAGCAATCATGGGAAGGAAAAGGCCAATCTTTAAAAAAGAGTCATGCAGTCGAGTGTGATGATGTGAAATAGAGAGACTGCAAAAAGTGGACTTGGAATGATCCGGGCCCAGGACTGTCGAACGTTTTAACTCTGGAACAACAAACATACCAGCTAGTTCAGGCGGAGGTGTGGGGATCACACTTACTTATAACCGCATTTTACAATGCAGTAAGATTTTTACTGTAGTGATAACACTGAAGTTTACATATCGATTCATAAAAAGGAGGTTACATTACCCGCAGAAATGCTTGATGTGTTCTGCAGTTAGCTACTCTGCTGGACACTCTGATGCTGCCCGTGATCACGTCAGACGTTCCATTAGAAGAAAAGTAGAACCTCGATGGAGAGTCTATCTTCCGGTTCACATCCAGACTCATGTTATAAAACAAAACTGCAAAATGTAGAGAGAATTGCAATTAATAAAATCACTGAAAAGCATTATTATTTTTGAACTGAAATTAGTCAAAATTATGTCCAATACTGGAAATACCTGAAGTTCTCTTCATTAAATGTCTTTTAAAAACTAACCTAAAATATGGAAGAGGAAACGATTTAAAAAATACAAATGGCTAAAATTATTATAAAGATTTATAAATTTCTCTCTAGGTTTCTACTTTTAACTATTAACATCTTTAGTTATTTAATCTTCCAACATATAAATGTTTCAAAACTTCAATACTAAAACTGTGACTACCAATGAAAGTTCTGAGTAAAGTTTCAGATTTCCCCAGAGTCCTTTTTCTCCTTAGGATATCCACCTAAGGAAGCACAGACAGAACACAGCACTCAAACTCCACTTGTGAAAAATTCTACCTTGGGTAGTTACAGAACTAATTTTGTGTATGGTTAGGTTCATTTCTTTCTGTTTGTTTCTGATTTGAAGGGTTGCTATTTACTATTATGTTTAAAAATGTGATGTAAACAAGTGGTTCAAAAGTCCAACCTATATAAACAGATGAAAGAAGTCTCCCTTTCCAGCCCTAGACCCTGATTAGTCTCCTCTGTGTTTTTATTGGTTTCCAGTTTGACCTTTCAGTGTTGGTTTGTGCAAAATATAGACATTCTCTCAATATTCTGGCAGTCTGGTAAGATTTACTTCAAATCTGACATAGTACAAAATCATCTGCTAGTGAATATCCTCAATTAGCAAAGCTCTAAGTAAAGTTAACAAGCAACCAAAAATATTCCAAGCCAGATATTACCGAGAAAGGTGGAGCTCCTTTTTAAATCTAAAAGGGTTATTTGCAAAACAAGCTACATCTAATAGTCTGCTGAGAGGTCACTCATTATTTAGAAGCAATAACTCATAAATGGTATTTTAAGGGATTTACTTAATTCCTGAAGTGTTCATTCACATTTTAGGAGTAACTTACTCTTCTGGAAAGATGTTATCTACTTACTTCAAGAAAACATAAGTATAAAACCTGTCTTACTCCTACAAATTTCAAATAGTCTTTTAACCTTACTTTTATTTAGAAAACAGATCTTTTAACTTTACTTTTATTTAGAAAATAACAAAGTCCAAATCAATTGGCCTCAAAATTACAATAGCTGAGATTCAGTGCCTCGGAGTGGAGCTGCAGTTGAAACAGCTATCTACAATTCATCACCGTGAGTTCACACAAAAAGTACATAAAAAAGGGTGAATAAAAACCCACTCGCAGTAAGTGGCAAAACATCCTGGTTTTATGAAACATGCTTACCATGTGAATTATTTCTTCCAAGGGCTCATTTTATGCAGCTGTAAAGCTTGTATTTGTAACAATGCTGTGATTATTTACGCATTTTATATATTTGTTTTCAACAATTTTTAAAAGTGGTCACAATGGAATTGGTGGTAGGACAAGCACTGATTTTGCACAAAGGGGACAGTGGTATCTGTTTAAGGTATATTGTCCTGGTCATCCATCAGTGTGACTCTGTTACTGGGGCCATACTCTGACGCTGCCACTTCTCCGATCTGTGACCTTACATTAAGGTTTTGCCCACTGTCCTACTACGGGGGCTCTAGCCAGGACTTCTGCAGTGCACTATTCAATAGGAGTCTGATCTCAAGTAGATATACTAGGCTTATTCTGTACTTCTCATCACAGGATAATGCAGACTGAGACCTCTGACACCATGTATCCATCATTTAGGTCAGCGTATCTGCTGCCCTTTGCCATATTTAGATGATGAGAGCCTAAAGGGTCATGAATACAATCAACTCTTGATAGGTCTTGCGTGGCTCTTGAACTTTAGATATTATTAACATCTAAATAATAAACCCGGGTATGCTTTTCTCCTGCCATTGGCTAGTTTCATTAGTTATTCTAGTATCACCTTAAATGTAACATAAATAGGAGTGTAACCTGTTAGAAAAAATGTACTATTCACCAAGTCACATATCTGTGATTTGACAGTAACCAGTTTTGCATGAGCCATCTCAATGCTACTTTCTCCAGAGCAGATAACTGAGAGCTACTTGTATAAAGGGGAAAAGGATAGGACTCTCAGAGCTGACGGTCATAGAAAATCCTTAAGAGGTGTGTGTTATTTATGGAAGTTGGAGTCAGGGTCTGTATTTGAGATAAGCTTCAATTACTCAAAGGATAAAATATAAAGACAAGAATCGTCTCCCTCTCAGGACTTCCAACTTAAGCCAGCTACAGCTATAAAAGGAGCCCAGTTAAACAGCGAAGAAGCTGTGAGATTATTCTTTCTTTTCTAAAGATATATTACCTATGAAGCTGAGTTTAGCTCACTCTCATACATATATATATAATATATATATATGGCAAGTGATACTCCTGCTTTTCTTCTTGTTATAACTTCTAGACAATTATAGCCTCCTACTGTGCCCCACTCATTGGTAAGAACAACATGAGAACCCCAAAGATGAGGCAGAAAGGTGTACCAGCTTCTAGGGTAAGACACAGTGAGGGCTCAGAAGAGGACAAGACAAACGAGTGGAGTGCACCCTCAGGGTAAATTCTGTAAGGGCACCCTTACCAATATAACCTGGAACCTCTTTGCCCTTGTATGAGAAACAGAGTGTTAGATCCATGCACACAGAAGGCAATCCATTTTCAACACAGTCAAAATTTGTTCTATTTACTGACTCAGGATGGTCTAAGGAAGCTTCAACAATCACTACAGGTCTTGTCCTAGGAAGAAAACAAAATTAGCAATATTAACTGCAGAATTATTTTTCCTTAAGAAAAAAAACTACGTTCGTTTTATCAGTTGCCATTGTCCAAGTAACTTCATGAAATTGCTTTATTAATCCTATGTGCACATATACTCCATTATGTTTCTGTGCATGAATCGAGAAATTTTCATTTAAATGCCTAAAAATGTTGACTTTGCCTGATGATTTAATTATAATATCCACGTAAAGTGGAAAGAGTATCCTAAAGTGCAATAAGATTTCAGAATACAAAAAAAAAAAAAAAAAAAAGCATTATGAGGTCACTATCACTGCTAATTTTATAAATTGCCTCCCATCATTTACAATTAAGCCCAATTGTAATTAAGCAGTGAAATGCATCAACCTTACCTTAGCAACACAGCAGAATCAGACCGAAAAGCACCAACTGCCACATCTGGAGGATGAAAAACAACAGATTAATGAACATCATTAGTCAAAGAGAATTATTTTTCAGCCATACTTAACTATGTATCACCTTTTGACTGTATCAAGCACTATTTACAGAAAAATTAATTACAAAAGATATACTTACATCTTAGGATTCATTCCACATTTGTCTGAGTCTATTCATCTATAATAATACTCATTCCTTTACTATATAAACAAACTTAATAAAAACAGGATACAAAGATAAGCTTACTAAAAAAAATTCCATTTTTAAACTACAAACATTCACCCAGGAATCTCCTCTTAAAGTACAAAAAAAAAAAAAAAAAGTCTTTTTAGTATCTTATGTTTGATTTATTTCCATGGGTGCTTTTCATTTTCTCAAGAACAAAGAACAAAATGTCAAGTAACAGTGTGAAGCCGAGAAATTATTTGATCATTTCTGACCCATCCTTGAATTCAAGAGCTTTAAAAATGAAAGAAATAAATTACCAGTAAATTAGAACTTTTCCATACCAGTTTTACATACTTGGCAATAAAGCAAGATCCACAGTAGAACTCATTTCAATTTATGAAATACGATTTTATACTCACCTACATATCCATTATTATCTGCGTCGATTTGTCCAGATATAGACTGTCCAAACATACTTAATGATTCGCTGATTTGAAGTCCTTCAATTCTCTGAAAAATAGATGAGTAGGAAGCAGTTTTTGAACACCTAGTATCTCAGAGAATGATTTAGTTACGTAATGAGCCTTACAACACCCAGGAACATTCTGTAAAAAAATACATTGAAATCAAATATATGCATCTAAGAGAAATCAAAGTTTCCAGCTTGAACTGGGCAGGTGATGTCTACTTTGTGATTAGGGAAAAAAAAAAAAAGCCACAAAGAGAGAAGTATATAGTACAGATCTTTTTAAATAGTCGGGACCCCCTCTCTCCAGTCTCCTCTCAGGCTCTGTATTTATCTCCCAGATGAACATGAATAACCAAACAAGTAATTTGGAAAAGGAGACATGCATCATCACTGAGCGGAGCCTACTACTCAGGCTTATGATGAAAGCCACCCTATTGAGCCAAATTGTCCCCTAGCACTTGACAACTCAAAGTCAGACATGTGTTTCCTATTCCACAGGTCTAATTTCACATCCAGATACTGATTTCCATGTATCAGGCTTCTAACCATACTAAGAAAATCAGTAATTTTTACTAGACAAGTATAAATTTTGCGTGTTAAATATGGAGAACCATTTGCTAATTTTGCTCCCTCAAAAATAACAGTATTAGCTAATATTTCCCTAAAAGTATCTCTAAAAAATCTTTTCTGCATGTGTATGGAGTGTTTTCTATGCACTGAAATGGCCTGATTTGTCAAAAGACAAAAGTCACGTTGGACTTAGATCGGGGAGCTTTATTAAAAGCTCCCATCTTGTGGCTGTGCCCTGAAAGTAACAGTATTATGTGCTCGCTTTCCCAGTGAGACCCCCCTGAAACATGGGGCTTTAGGCACAAGGCAAGACAGTTCATTAAAGCCACATGGGCTTATTCAAGACAGGACGATTACCATCTCAGAACAGAAATTTGCAAAATGCAAAGAAAATCTTCAGCATCGTGTGAACCAAACCTCTTAGTTATGGAAAAAAGTGATTCCAAAGAGTTATTTAATGACCTTCAAAATGAGACCACCTACTATTACAAGATAAGGGTGAAATAGAATATGTTAAATACTCAAAAGAACAAATTAAGAGAAATAAATCCACATTAACTCTGGAAGTTTCAGGAACCATTTATTACCAATGCTTCTTTCGGAAACAGTAGTGGTCTACCTGTGAGAACCCTGACGAGATTCCATCTGCTCGGCCGTTGTAAATATAAATAGCGCCTCGCAAGTCATCTTCTTGTGGAGCTCCAATCGCGACATCTATTCCAGAATTTCAATGGCAGAAAAAAATAAATTCTTAGCAGGAAGAATGCAACTCTGAAAACTAACTTTCATGCTTAATTCATATCACATAAGAAAATTCCTTATCTGGGCGCCTGAGTGGCTCAGTCGTTAAGCGTCTGCCTTCGGCTCAGGTCATGATCCCGGGGTCCTGGGACAGAATGACACCCCCACCCCCACCCCCTGCATCTGGCTCCCTGCTCAGCAGGAAGTCTGCTGCTGCTTCTCTCACTCGTGCTTGTGTTCTCTCTCTTGCTGTGTCTCTGTCAAATAAATACAATCTTAAAAAAGAAAGAAAAGAAAATACTTTATCAAAAAACCAAATACTTCACTAGACAGAAAAAAACTATTGCAAAAAACTATCTGAACAACGTGTAGGACTGGGCAGAATCATCAGTGCAGCCAAGCAGCAGAGTGAAAGGGTCTGAGAGGCGCTCTAACACAATGGTTACGGGTGTGGGCTCTCCAGCCAAACCACCAAAGCCTGAGCCCCCGCCTCCCATTTCCTAACCTCATTGTGTTTCAAGTCTCGGGTCCCTTACCTATAGCATGGGATCATAAGAAAAGAACTCACCCTCAGCATAGGATGACCCCAGCACGTAAATTATCTGTGAATAATATAACCCTAAGATTCTTGATTTTGAGTTCTGGGTTTTACTGTATTTGCAAGATGACTCCTAAATCCCTGTTCCAATGAAAGTAATTAAGGTATATCTTCAGGATATCTGTATTTACACACGAACATACATGCGTACTTGATTCTGTAAAGTGAATTTGTTCTGTAAGGTAATGACTGCGTCACTTTTATGACATGAAATTCATGTCAGATTATGATGCCAGGAAAAAAAAAATCAAAGAGTTAATCAACTGACATAAGTAAGAGAAAACAATGGTTGTTTATGAATGACACGGTTGCTTAAGGGCCATAAATATATCACGCACAGGAGAAAAATATTCTACAGTTGCAAGAGCATTTCATTAGCATTACAAGGTATTATGTCTATTTGGGTATATTCATATGTTTATTTACAGGTAATATTATTACTTCAAGAGAAACCTAAAATAGACAAAGTTTGCTTTCATGATAATCCGTATTTACTAGCTTATCAGATTTAAAATTTTTTAACAACCACACTGGTAATTTTATTGCTATTTCAATGAGAATATAAACCTTCTTGAAATATAATGCCAAATGCTATACGATTAAAAAAAAATGTCTTTTCTAAGTAGGGTTCCATGCCCAATTTGGGGCTCGAACTCACCACCCAGAGATCAAGAGTCACATGCTCTACCAACTGAGCCTCTAGGTACCCCTTCAAGATTTTAAGTAACCTACATAACCAACGTGGGGTCCGAACCTGCAACCCCAAGATCAAGAGTCACGTGTCCTACTGAGACAGCCAGGTGCTCCAAATGCTGTACTATTTCTAATATCAAAAAGTAAATGACAGACATACCTGATGTTTGTTCAGACATAATAAGGCTGCTCTTGACCTGTGCAAATCATTAATTTTCATATACAACTATACCGATTGAGTTATTCAGTAGACAATTAAAATTCTAGACATTTTCCAGGCACTGATCATATAGGGAAGTACCATGAACAGGAACTATAGCCTTGCAGGGAAGAAGGAAGGCAAAACCAGAACACCACCACCACATACTAGACGGTGGTAGAAATGAGGGAAGGCTTCGCTTAGAAGAGGAAGCCCAGGCTGAGACTCAGGTATTGACCTGTGACAGCCAGGTGAAGAACAGGGTGAAGGCAGTTTAGACCAAGGAGGCAGGCTGCATAATGGCAGGTGACAAAGGGGCAACATGGCCCATGTGAACCAATGGCGGGGAGTTTGAAATACCTGGAGCCATATATCCACAGACCAACTACTCACAGGAACATCAGGGGAAGGAGCAGGAAGGGAGGGAGAGAGAAGAGGAGAGGAAGATAAGGGAAGGAGTGTGTGGGAAAGTGTCCTGTCGCCATTGAAGACAAGGCCAGTCATGGATGCCATTCCTCACTGCCGGTTTATACTTCAACCGTTATGACTTCATCCCAAGAACTAGCACATAAAGATCCTAGGTCTGGGCCACGAAGGGGTTGATACGCAGAAATTCCCACAGTGACAGTGACTAACCACAGTGATGTAAGGCACTTATCTTGAAACAATACAAATGGGCCTTTTCAAATGAAATATAAAAAGGCCCAGGTCAAGGTCATTCCAAGCAGAAGACATGTGGATTGCATTCAGTCTTTTCCTATCTTATATATAGATCCAAAGTCTGCTAAGATATATTTGAATCAGGTATAGAAAATACTAAAATTTCAGCAATCACAGTTTTAAGGAAAGTACACATCAATTTTGTTTTTGTTTAATGCCTGTGCAAGTCCATTTGGTACACAACATACAGAACAGACTTATTTGACAATTTTTCGTACTTTCCATCTGAACATTTTCTTTCATTGTTAGTCTAAACTACAACAATTATCACAGGTGTAATCACAGTAATTTTAACATCGGCTAACACATAATGCTTATGACAACGTGGGCACCGCACTAGGGGCTTCTCACGTACTAACTCATGTAACTCGAGTAACTATCAAGTACTTTTTGAGCCCAACCCTGATGAGGAAACTGAGGCAGAGTGTAACGCGCTCGAGGTCCCAGAGCTCGGATGTGGGGTGTGAAGAAGCTGGGACGCAGACCCCGCAGTCTGGCTCCAAAGCCTGTGCTCCCTCATCCCCACGCTCTCCGGAATCACTCACTCCACAGGCCCTACTCAGTGCTGTCCTCTCCTGAAAACTTCTGTTCTGTGTCCAACAACTGCTCAGTGCATGATTCGGTCATGTATCAATATTTATTTCAGAGGCACATAAAAGGAATAATGCAGCTTATCATTTACAGTTAGAGAGTTTTCTTAGGGCTTGGCTCGAAAATTATTCAAATGTATAATCTAAAAGTCACATAAAAATGCTCAAGGTGAAAAAGCTAAGCCAAAAATAAGTTGTTTTGCCAAATCTTTCAGAGATGAAATCCTAGATGCTGTCTGCCAGGCACATCTGTCACGTAGGTCTGTTCATGTACCTCTTCCCTAACTTCCTCATCCTCCTGATGCGATTTTTATGCTAAAATGATGCCAAATTGGTTATCTCCTTAGAAAATGTCTTGCTTTGCTTTTCTAAGTACACAGGAAATTCGTATTTTTTTTAATACCAAAAAAAAAAAAAAAAAAGGACAGGATATGATGAATGCAAAAATAACTTGGGTTTGCTATGGAAAACACCACACAAGTGTGCATATTCGTAAGAGGACATTAACTGATTTGCATCTCTGCCTGGAGGTGGAAGAAAAAAGAACAGGTGAGATTTTTATCCCCTTTCTATACTATCCCACACAACCTGCCGTGAACAAAAAGTAACTTCACCCATTTACCCAAGAAAAATTAAATAAGATAGAAGTTGGGGTAAAGAAATAGGGAAACACATAAAGAAAAATAAAACACAGGTGCCTTGCTTTCTCACCCAGGCAGACATGGTGGAAAGGGCCTCCATGAAGAAGTACTGAGCCCGCTTCCAAATCACCAGGGGCTTGTTAATGTTTAAAATGTACAGAATGCTGGGGCGCCTGGGTGGCTCAGTGGGTTAAAGCCTCTGCCTTCGGCTCAGGTCATGATCTCAGGGCCCTGGGATCGAGCCCCACATCGGGCTCTCTGCTAAGCGGGGGGCCTGCTTCCCCCTCTCTCTGCCTGCCTCTCTGTCTACTTGTGATCTGTCAAATAAATAAAATTTTAAAAAAAATGTACAGAATGCTTACCCATTGGCAAAATAAAAACTATTCAGCCACAAAAATTATCCTGCCTTTTGTGACAACATGTATGTTCCAGATGGTATTTTCCATAGTGAAGTTAGAAAAAAACTAACATTATATGACCTCACTTAGATATGGAATCTAAAAAAAAAAAAAAATTCAAACTCAGAAGCAGATCAGACTGGAGGCTGCTAGAGGTCAGGGGTAGGAGAACTGGGTGCAAAGGTCAAAGAGTACGAATTTCCAGTTCTAAGACAGAGTTCTGAGATTACATATACAGCATAATGACTACAACTACGGACATCGTATTGTTTATTTCAAAGTTGCTAAGAGAGTAGATCCTAAGTTGTCACAAGAAAAAAAAAATTTGTGACTATGTGAAGGAACAGATGTTAACTCGCAGTGGTAATCATTTTTCACTATATACATGTATTAAATCATTATGTTGTACACCATCAACTTATACAATGTTGTATTTCAATTACATCTCAGTAAAACTAAAAAAAGTTAGAAGTGACAAGCAGAAAAAGCTATGCAAACATGCACTGAAGTGAATAAGCACGCATGTCCACTAAGTGTAAATATGCAGTGAATCATAAATTATAAATACACAAATTATGCTAAATGTGTTGAATATGCTCAAGTATTAGAAATAACCAGTTGAATAATAATCTTCCAAACATAAAGGCATTACTTTTAGGAGTGGAGAGTGGAGGACTCTAGGACATAAGTGCTGTCCAAAGCCTTGGTTCTCACACGCATTCTGTAAAAACGCCTGGTGCCCTCAGGGTCCCCCCCTCAGTTCCTCTTCCTAAATCTCAGAACACTCTTCCTGTCCCTCTTGCACCAACGGAAAACCGCCTGGGGTTCTCCCAGCGGCTGGACTGATAGAACTGCCTACTGTCCATGACATTTTTCCACTCCACCTGATTTTAGAAATTCAGGTTTATCACTGGCATTTTGATGCCCCCCCCCACACACACTCCTCATGTGTACATACATACATTATTTTAGTACATTCAAAATGGCATATATTCCTCAAATGTATCGACTGAAACAAGATATAAGGAATCATAATAAAGTGTTTTAGTGTTTTACTAAATGATTATGGGAGAGAGAGAGAGAGAGAATGAGATAAGGGCAAGGGGCAAGCAGACTCCCCGCTGAGTATGAGCCCAACACATGGCTCTATCTCATACCTCTGAGATCATGACCTGAGCCAAAAATCAAGAGTCGGATGCTTAACCAACTGAACCACCCAGGAGCCCCTAAATGATTCTTTTTAAAAGGAATTTGATTATTTCATAATACATATGAAATGTCAAGGTGCATAAATGTGGCTTTAGTCACATATATTAGGTAGGATTCTTAAAGTCACCACTTAAGGCTTTTTCTCTTTCGTGTCTTAATTTTATACTCCATTTGATTACAAATTATAGAAAGAGGTGCCACCATTTCCTTCATTTGCATTTATTCTAGCAAAAACTCTATACCTGGGCTGGCACATTTGACACAAAGTAAGTGCTCAGTAAATAGCAGAATTGCCAATTCTTGTGAAATGTAGCATCACAGTAAAACCTTATTGAAGCTTTAATGTAGAATGTTATGTGTGTCATAATAACCATAAAAATATATACTTATTTCCTTTTACTTTTTATATAAAAACTCTAGAAATGGTAATCTTTGTACACCAAATTACACTCTTGCATTTAGTAGAGTTCACGTATTCAGTATGTGATATATATTCTAAACATTCAAAATATATATTCAAGAACCTGCTTCCTTCTCAAAGACCAACACATTTCATACATTTCAAGTAGAATGAAACCTTTAGGCATCAGAAATTAAAGTCAGAGCTTAGAGTACTCCCTCATTTATTGCTAGTATCCATTTCAGTTTACCCTAACACTACCATATACCAATTGCCAATGACCACATCAAGAGGAAAGACCATTCTGAGCCCTGAAGGTATAAAATACAGACTTGCTGAACGCTAGAAATTACACACACTCCTCTCAAATCTATTCACCATTTTATGCAGAATTTTACCAGACTTAGTTACCCCTCAGTATTAGGTTGAAAAAAGTCAATGTTAAGAGGGAAGCCTGGGGGGCGCCTGGGTGGCTCAGTCATTAAAGCGTCTGCCTTCGGCTCAGGTCATGATCCCAGGGTCCTGGGATCGAGCCCCGCATCGGGCTCCCTGCTCGGCAAGAAGCCTGCTTCTCCCGCTACCATTCCCTCTGCTTGTGTTCCCTCTCTCGCTGTGTTTCTCTGTCAAATAAATAAAATCTTTAAAAAAAAAAAAAAAAAGAGGGAAGCCTGGTAGACGCCGGTATTTCAACAGCAGGACTGCTACCCTGGCAGCAGGTACAGTAATGACAGCACCTTCTACTCCATTCTGGAGAGGCTTCCCTATCAGTAGGTAAGTAGCCACTACTGCTGGGTCTACCAGTTGCCCCCCATCACCACTTAGGACTCTTCTCTCATCCATTTCCCCAATCCTTCCATAGTACAGCAGCTGACCAATTCATGCCTGGCACAACAGGAAACTTCCGGAACTCTGCTCCAGCTCTGCAGCTAGCCTCTGTTGGGTCTTGTCAGTTTCTTTACTCTAGTTGTCAAACAGTACAGTCTAAGGAGTCTGATCAATTAAGAATCAATAATGGATAAGTGAGAAGTCAGACGTAACATTCTGGCTCCATTTTCTGGAGAAAGGCAAATGACCTAAAACTCCACTCATATTCTCTTCTGTGTATCATTTTCAAAGCAGAAATCAAGTACCAAATTAGATTCTTTTAATTACCTTCAAAGCCATCATTATCAATGTCACCAAGATTAACTATAGATTCCCCAAATCTTGCAGCGTATTTGTCACTTCCAACGAGCTCTGTTTCCATTTCATTCATTACCGCTCCCTAGACAGAAAAGGGGAGAAAATGTGTCATCATAACACTCCCTGACAACTTTACACATGATTTACCGTTGTAATTGGATATGGATTTTTTTCTAATGCTTCAAACAAGTTGGACAAACTACAGGCTGAGCTTTAGTACACACATCTCAGTTCAATTCAATAAATATTTATCAAGTATGTCAACACATATAATAGTATGACTAGAGCTCAGAGGACATAAAAATTGTCAAACTCATGATCTCTAGCTTTGAAAATCCAATAAATCATTTTGATAATTCAATTTAGCAAATATTTATTGAGTTCCTACTAAAGGCACTACACTATGCAAGGAGTGAAGAGGCAAAAGAGGAAAAGGGGCAAGCAGACTCCCTGCTTGAGCCCAACACATGGCTCTATCTCATACCTCTGAGATCATGACCTGAGCCAAAAATCAGTGTGTGTAAGACATATTCCCCTTCCTGAAGAAACCTGGTTACAGGGAAGGTTTAGCACCGACATGTAAATGACTCGGAAGTACAAACTGCTGTGTATCATCAAAAAGCAAGGACAGCATATCTAATTGTGAAAGCAAAGTTAGATTTCATAAAGGATGATATTCAAGGTGGCTATTGAAGGGTGGGCATAATTTTGATAAATAGAGAGTATTATCAGCAAAACAAATTCCAAAGAACTTGGCTATTATAAAAAGTAGGTATAATGAAGGAGACCCCCCCCCAAAAAAAAATCAGATGGGAGTGTTACAGTGTGGTATATTGAATACTAAGGGAAATTTACTCTCAGTTTAGGGAAAAGGAAACCACTGAAAGTTTCAGAGTTGAGGAGTTGGCACAACTGAAGCTGGCCTTTGGAACCTTAGCAATGGAACCATAGTAATGAAATATGAACTGGTCAACTGCTATCTCTTAAATTGGAAGATGAGTTATTACATTAAGACATTCAATAAGGTTGCAATAATGAGTCATTGTAATAACAACTACCAGACCTCTTTCCAAACTCTGATGTCCCTCCTTTGTAGTAAGAAAAAAAAAAAAAAATCTACTCACTATTCATCATATAGGATCCTTTCCTCTTCTTAAACAAGTCTACTCAGCATTCCCTCATCACACACAAGTTCTTCTGCTTGTGATTGTGAAACACTCTTCACCTTTTACTTTCCAACTGAAAGACTCCTAAACTTGTCTTGTTCAAATAGTACTTCCTCTGTGAATCCTTCTCGACCACAGTGAATTGCTTCTTCCATTTCGTATGTGCTACTAATGTGCTATTTACCATGTTGTATTCAATTCTTTACTCTGTTTAGGTCTTTTCTAGGCCTGAGGTCATGGAGATCAGGACTAAGATTATCCTCAGCTATTTTCATAGTTATTGTTCCAATTCAGATACCCATTAAATGTTTACTATTTTTTTTTAATGAATCATTTCTACAGACAGAATCACCGGCACCAGAAACAGTAAATAATTTTGTCAAGAAATAAGGGATAAGAGGGCTAGGCTCCAAAGGAAATGCCTAATTAAAGGAAAAGGGAGAAAGGGCTCCTGGGAGGAGAGAAGGTGCAGACCTAAAGCAATGGAATGGCACTGGAGTTCCCAGGAAGAGGTTTTCAAGAAGGGGTGATCACTCTTCAAGTATTCTTCAAAGAACAGTGACCAAGAGTTCTTTGGGGACTTCTGAGAGTTATTTTAATAGAAGTAGGTGGAAGCAAGATTCATTCAAGTATCATTCGTTCTTGAGCTCATTCAAAAACAATTACTGAGCACCCATTTCTCCCCTGCTCTTTCAAACCCTAAAGAAAGAGCAGTAAATAAGACGAATATTCCTCTCCACACAGTGTCTATATTCCATTAGAAGAACAGAAATATCAAACCAGATGAATAAATATGTAATATAATGCCAGGTAATGGTAAGTGCCATTTTAGAGAGTTAACAAATGGCAAGTTAGAAGGGAACAAAGATCACCAATGTCAGATGTGTTAAAAGCTAAAATCAATTATGAAATTACCCCATGGTTCAACCGTGGCGCCTCAGGGTAGGCATGAGGGAAGAACAAGAGGGTAGCCTAATGAGTAGGGCTCCTTCCTTGCCCTTTAAACAAGAGAGATACACTTTTATCTGTCTCTCCTGTTAGGATTGTTTAGGATTTCAATGAGAAAAAAAGATTATATGGTTTTATTTTAGGTATATATGATACTTCATAACTAAACTTTATGGAAACACTTTATGAAGAGAAGGAAAGTATGCAGAATGAGGATGTAGCTAATATAAGACCATTTATGGATAGGGAAATGTGAAATGTCTATGTAAAAAAAAAAGTAAAGCCTAATATTGCTATTAAGGGCATATGAATGATCACTTTGTAGATGGTATGACTTTACTACTAGATTTAAGTTTAAACACAGTCTATGGAAATCCCCGTTCATAAATAACTTTGCTGCTCTATATTTGAAAGTTTGAAAATCTCTTAGCTTCATAAGACAGTATTTCTCTTTTGAATTGGACAATGTTTAGTCTGATGCTTAATATAGGAACTTATTAAATGCTCGAAAACCATTAAGATTACAAATACCTTCTTGAAACAGATTTTACTTTGTTGTATCCTGATTAAAAATGCTGTGCTTTAAGAAATGAGTCAATTTTCTCACAAATCCCTTCTAGCTCTTAAATTAAAGCAACAGACCAAGAAGACCCCATTAAAGCCCTATCAATTCTTTGTTTTGATTTAATGCCAAGAAGATAGACTGGCAAGGTAAGGTCAGTAGAACTCTTTAAATTGAATTGTTAAGTGGTCAGTGTCTACTCCACAACATCCCCCCTAATTTAAAACTCAACTATAAGTGGTAATTACCTATTTCTACAACTACTATATCTACTTTGG
This sequence comes from Procyon lotor, assembly GCA_028646535.1. Taxonomy (NCBI): domain Eukaryota; kingdom Metazoa; phylum Chordata; class Mammalia; order Carnivora; family Procyonidae; genus Procyon; species Procyon lotor. The sequence goes on from CM053605.1 coordinate 43,832,792, forward strand.
AATACACTATGCCCATTTTATATTCTTATCAGGAACACCATCTACAAAAATTGTGGCAACATTTTATCAAAACACATCTTGTTTCTTACTGTTTTCAAATGAATAAAAGCATTTCATACTTTATCTTCTTGTGGTAATATTTTTAAAGACATTCACAACAGAACTAGTAATAAATCCACATTTTGAGGGATGTATAAAAATTCTTTCAAATTATGTGATCTGTCAAATAAAATCTTTTATAAAAAAAAAAAAAAGAAAGAAAGAAAAGGGGGCACCTGGGTGGCTCAGTGGCTTAAAGCCTCTGCCTTCAGCTCAGGTCGTGATCTCAATCAAGGTCTTGGGATCGAGCCCCACATCGGGCTCTCTGCTCATTGGGGAGCCTGCTTCCCTCTCTCTCTGCCTGCCTCTCTGCCTACTTGTGATCTCTGTCAAATAAATAAATAAAATCTTTTAAAAAAAATCCATGCTTTCAAATTAGACTTGGATCATAATAAAACTACAAGAAACTCAACTTGTCCTCAACTACTTGAAGGACAAGATGTGAGTAGAAAAAAAAACCAAAACAACTGATCTCCAGCTTCTGGAATATCAACAGCTTCCCATCTCCCAGCATGTTACATTTTTAGAGCATTTAATACAATACTGGAGTTTTTACTTCCAACAGTAAAATTAGCCAAAGAATCTAGATGCAGAAGAAGAAGAGCTTCAGTTTCTCTCATAATCCTATCAACAGCCTCCAGTTGAACAATGGGACTTACCCAGCCAGAGTTGATGTACACAAATACTCTGCCTTCCTCCCTGACGGTGCTCTGCATGGGCGCTCCCACGAGTAGGTCTGAGAAGCCATCTGCGTTGAGGTCCACAGCACACACAGAAGCTCCAAAGTAAGAGCCAAGCTGCCCCAAAACAAAACCAGATCCAATCACCAATGGGGAAAAAAAAAAATCAAGGTTATTCACAAAAGCCCTCAATGTTACCAAAGGTGGAGACATTACCTTTTTCCCTTTCACTTCATGTAAGATATTTAGTTCTTTTGCATCGATGCTGAATATGTATGCCTGCAATTGGGAAAGGAATTGGAAAAACTCAGACTGTTATCACATTAAAAAAAAAAATCTTTAGGGGATCCAAACATCAATTTTCACAACATGTAACTGTCCAAATAGACTTCCGAAAATCATTTTCAGAGGGATTCGGAAGGTTTAGGGGAAGCACATTCATATTAACAGGACTTCCTTGCCAAACTGTCTTCTCGGGAATGATGGTATTGATCCCCAAGGGCACAGCAAGTGTTTGCCTCACTTTTCAAAGTAAGGCTCAGAAAAGTTTAGTAAGGTCCACACAATAACGTAACAAAAACCAGAAAGAGAAATAACATCATCTTCTTTCTCATCTTACCCCAAAACACACAGCTGTCTCAATATCCAATCATCTGTAAACTCATGAACCAGTTAATACACTGCCTGGACATCTTGAGATCATTTTATTTCAGGCACAATTTACTCATAAGAGAGAAAAGCCTCATTTGACTTGTAGGTTTTCTCCTTAAAGCTTTTCTATCAAGTTTTATCTGAAAGCCATACAATGTTCACCACGAAATGTAGAGCACAGCTCATCATGTCCAGCCTTCACTTCTTACCATTTTTGCAGTTCCTCCTTTATTATCTCATCTCTCCTGCCATCTTTTTGAAACTTGGTGTGGAAATAAAGGTAAAACGGTAATTCTTACTTTACCAATCTGTTCATGTTGAGGGGCTCCTCCAACTACTTCAGTCGTATGTGGACTCCGAAAATGACCAGCTCCCACTGAGTATCCTTCAAATAAAATGGCAAAAAGTAGGAGAATTATCATTTGCAATGGGTAAGCTGTATCATCACAAATCCATTCTAGAAATACTTGAGACTGAACTCTAAATGACTAAACAGTTTTAAGAATATTTATCTTAGCAATATTCAAAACTGATCATTTATTCTATGCTTTAAGCAATTATTAGTATGTGTTATGAAACTAGGCCCATGGCTTACATGTCCAAGTCCTAGAAATTAAAGAGTATTTTTACATTTGGTTAGTTTCTATGTAGTGCCAGGATGTGCTAGCTTCTAGGATTATAATCCAAATATTTTGGGTATTTAAAATTGAACATTTTCAACTGTAAGTAAAAGAACTTCTAAATTTCAACTTTTTCCCCCATGAAATCTTCCTATTGTAATAAAACTGTATGAGAACACAAAAGGTAAAATATTTTATTATATGACAAAAGGTGTAATACTACTTTTTTTTTTTTTTTTTTTTTAAGATTTATTTCAGAGAGTGAGCAGGCACAAGAGCAGGAGGAGGGGCAGAGAGAGGGGGAGAGAAATCCTAAAGCAGACTCCCTGCTGAGTGCAGAGCCCCAAGTGGGGCTTGATCCCAGGACCCTGAGATGACTTGAGCTGAAACCAAGACTAGGATGCTTATTGAGCACAAGGATCCTCAATGAAGATTGAGCCACTCAGGCGCCCCCAAATTACATTTCTTATAACACTTCAAGATATCCTTCAACCATAAACAAGTAAATGTTGAATTATAAATAAATTCCCTCTATTTGAAAGTGAATTCTTACTGTGTGAATGAGAAAAATACTGCTTTTTCTTATTGTAATAATTTCTGGGTATAGGCTGCTTACATTCAAAGCAAGCGACTTAAATCTGTATTTTCTAAGAAGCTATAGGAAAAGCATTCCTTTTACCGTAACAAGGAATTAATTATGCCAGGAAAATCTTGAGTTTCTATAGAAATACAGACTGTGAAGTGTCCTATTGCACAGAAGGAGGAGGAAATGGAGGGGGAGGTAGAGGAAGAGGAGGAAAAGATAAGAATAAACTCTGGGAAATATTCTAAGAACTTATGAGGCGAAGGTCAATGAGCTGTTTTTAGATCCGCATGCTTTATAATGTTACCCATTGTCTAGAATGCTGTTGACAGCCCCACTGACTTTCACTTGGCCCTTTACAAAACTACACTTAAACTCATGCATGATTAAATGAATGCACGTAGAGTGCTTACACAGGTTCCTGGGATATGGTAAGCACTCAACAGATGCAACCTTTACCATAATACCTTGACTACATAAAGATACCAGTTTACAAGAATAAACTAAACAGGAGTTCTAGTCTAACTATATAGTAATGATTGTAATTTACATATGTAAAACACTAAGTTTCATAGATTATATCCTTAAAGCGATAGTTTCTGAACTTTTTAATTGCTATTGGCCATTATCTTTTGAAGAGATTAGTAATAATAAGGGACACTTGTATCTGTAAGACTGAGATGGTGGGAGTTTGTCAATTTTTACAGTACCTAAGTAACTTCCAAATTTTACTTGATTATTTGTGTCTAAAAAAGCCTTGTATTTATTTGTAGTTATGTTGTAGACAAAAAGAGAACCAGTCCAATAAGATGATCCTGGGGCTCCCATCACAATTAAGTCCTGTAAGAAAAAAAACAAACAAACCACCAATCTATCATCAACTCAAAGTTTAATCCACCCAAGACCGCCTCCAGATATACATTTTAAGTAAACAGAGATGAGAATACATTTTTATATTTCTAAAATCTGAACTTTTGATGAATTTAAAAGCGTATCTGAAAAAAGCCAAAGAAATCAGTTAATGAATTTTCGCCTATAAGCATGATTTCAGAAAAGACACTTCACATTTAGCAGTGGACTTTAAAATTGAAGCAAGAATCATGTAATACTAGACTAAGCTTTTAGGAGACAGGCAATTTGGTTTCTGTTAAAGTGAATGGTATCTGGGTAATTCATTAGTGTTTATTATGGAGAGAATCACATGTTGCTCAAGAGTAAAAAGTGGACTTAATTTATTCCTATTTGCAAAGAGCCACTGGCTAATTTTCTCAACAATGTTAGCTTAGAAAAAAATAAATACAATGGAATTTGGGGGCATATTTGGTGATAAATCCAAATTTAGGAAAAGGAAACAATGGGAAAGTTTGAACATATATTTGGTGAAATATTAAAACTTTTAGCAACCAACTTTAATGTATTTCTATATTTCCTAAACAATAATGAACGCTTAAAAAGGTCATTTTAAATATAAAGTTAAAAAAAAAAAACAAAAAAACACCAAAGTAATATGAAGCTTGAAACAGCCTGACCACAGATTCAGAAAGCAGTCAAATTCTTAATGGATTTTGAAGGGAAACTCGGAGATTCGGGGGTTGGATACAACTGTGATATTTGATAGCATATCCTTGAGTTTAGAGAAAAAAAAGAGCTTGTGAACATGTCTAATTTAACACAATAAGTTCTTAAATCTCATTTCTCAGAATTTGAAAGATATAGATTCATATGCTACTTTTTCTCCCTCGATTAAAAGTAACATATTTGGATAGAAATTTTAAACATCTAAGTTAAAGCAAGTAACAAGAGCTACTTTTGATTCCCATCAAATGATGAGCACTGGGTGTTATATGCAACTAATGAATCATTGAACACTACAGCAAAATCTAACGATGTAGATTGTGTAACTACACGTGGACTAATTGAACATTATAAGAACATTCTTGACGCAGGTAATATTCTTTAGTGTAGACTTGTAGTTGGTCTTACATGGCACAGCAAACCTAAATATTAACTTTTCAAAGTATATGTGGAATACTGAGAGGTAAAAATTAAGTTGTAATACATCTAAGTTGAGATAATTTTTTTTTTTTTACTGTAAAGCATAATACCACAGTCTAAATCTTAAGAATTAAAATCCTTTATGTAAACATTTAAAGCAGTTTTTTGGACTATTACCTCTGTGTAAAAACTAGATATTCCAGCTTGACATGATGCAAAATTTTCTCCAAATTTTTTTACATAATCTAAAATGAAGTAGAAAAACAATTCAGGACTTGACTGAAAAATAGGCAAAATTTGCATAATTTTGTTACTCTTCTAAATCCTTACAAATATACCTTTTAAGGTCTATATTTTATACTATCTCATCTTTAAAATTGTTACTTTGATAAAATGTAACATCACAAATCTTTCATATTAAACCTCAAAGATATCCCTCTGAAACAGCAATAAAAAGATTGACCTCTGCTTCTTTTTCATAGGAAGAACATGCAGCACACACTCAAAAACACTGTTAGGGTGCCTGGGTGGCTCAGTGGGTTAAAGCCTCTGCCTTTGGCTCAGGTCATGATCTCTTGGTCTTGGGGTTGAGCCTCACGTGGGGCTCTCTGCCCCGCAGGGAGCCTGCTTCCTCCTCTCCCTCTGCCTGCCTCTCTGCCTACTTGTGATCTCTCTGTCAAATAAAAAAATCTTAAAAAACAAAAACAAGTGTGTATCTAAGACAGATGTAGGACTTGTAGCTTCCAGTCCAGGTTTGCATTTAAAATAGGCTTCCTAATTGCGTCCAGCTAAAAGTAACCATGAGTCGAGGTCTGCGTGCTTTTGGAACTTACTAGGAAGACAAAGCCCTGCTGCTTCTGAAAAACTGACCTAAGAAAACCTCTGTAAAAATAAGAATCAGGACCACATCTTTGTTTTGGTTTTGCTAACCAGAAAAATTAAGTAAATTGTAAGTCATTTATAATTATTAGTCCTGGCCATGATTTTTCACTGTTAGATCTTCCCTTTTTTTTTTTTTTAATTAATTTCCTCATAGTTTTAGGTGCTATAAGTTTATGTCATCTTGAATTTTTTTTCCTCCAAAGATTTCAGTCATTCATTTGACAGAGAGAGAGAGATCACAAGTAGGCAGAGAGGCAGGCAGAGAGAGGGAAGCAGGCTCCCTGCCGAGCAGAAAGCCCGATGTGGGGCTTGATCCCAAGACCCTGAGATCATGACCTGAGCCGAAGGCAGAGGCTTTAACCCACTGAGCCACCCAGGTGCCCCATCTTGAATTTTTTTGTAGAATGTGGCTGGGGATATATGAACAAAAAAATTCTACTGTGAAAATGTTTTAAAGTATAAACCATAATCCACTAAGAAAAAGAGAATGATAAACATACAAAACACTAGATTGCATTTTATTTCAATTAAGAATTTAAAATACACCTGTCTTGACACTCAAAGGCAAATTAGAAATATTATATGAGCTTTTCTTAGACATCACATACCACAGACAACCCCAATATGAATCTGCACACATGGTCAAAATTTTGTCAGATAATAGAAATGTTCTTTGGACACTGTAGTAATCATTTGGTTAGAAAAAAGTGGAAAATGGAATACATATATATTTAATCTGCATTCTCCAAGGACATATTTTTAGAATTTTAGTTCTGCTACAGATTTGTTTTTAATGCTCTGTTGACAGTCACCCCTAATTTTGCTCACTTTGTTTATGTCCTAGCTCTGCATATTCTACTGCTCCTAATGGCCTAAAGTTTTCATGGGAAATCTTTTCAAACTTAAGATACCAATCCCTTGTCAAGGAATGCATGTGAATTAAAAAAAAAATAGTGAGTGGGAAAGATTTGCTTACACTTATATTTTAATCTTTGAATATTCTTGGGAGTCAAAGATAAAGCAAAAATCTAAACAGTTCTCATCTTTGTCAGGCTTTTCAATCTCAAATTTTCAATCATAATCTCATGCTTTTAAGTGTCTGATACATGCTAGACATTATACTTGCTTTTACAGAATTAAAAATATATGTAATGCAAAAGTGGATAATTATCACCTACATTCTAAATTATTCAAATATAACTAGACATTTCTATTCCTAAAAACATAAAGCACATTTTTTTGCAACTACTACAGTAATTGAGTAAAAAAGGAAATACTGAGTCATTAAAAGGAAAACAGCTTTTAAAGGTCTCTCCCCCATCCTCTGTACATGCAAAATTGAAAATTAAAAAAAAATTAAAGGCATTCACTTCTCTTGATCCAGTTAAAATCAAAATGATTCCTTACCTTGATAGCATGGAGCTATTCTTTTACTCAGTTCTGTTCGTAAATCAGAGGGCATTCCATAGCAAACACCCGTGGGGAGCTTATTTTCATTCTTTATATAAAATATGTTTTTCCATCTATGCCCACAAGTCTAAATAAAACATAAAAGTAGACCAAATGATGTGAACATCACACCCAGAATATCTGAATCCACAATGTTATCAGTAGACGAACCCTAATAACCTACCACGAGGGATCCATTTTCTCCTGGCTGTCTGGAAAGCGTGACCCCCAACCACTGATTGTCTCTTTCTTCCAGACAAGTCTTTCCACAAGGTTCTCCATTAGGGCTACCTACAGCATTTGAAAATACATTGTATCATTAGTTATCTCGAAACCACGTTATATATTCTAAGACAGCAGAGAAAATAAACATGCTTATCACAAGGTTTTCTCCTTCAGGCATGTACAAAATGCCCTTGACGCCTGCTTCTCTGTCACCTCCTACTGGGAGCACAGAAGGGGGTACCGGTGGTGAGTTAGCTGGGCAACAGGACGGTTCTCACACCAGGTGGTTTGTGTTTGTAGAAATGACCTCTAGCAGGTAACACCGGGAGGTGACCGACATGACTGGGGGGGGGGGAGGGGGGATGGCGGGAGACCAGTTTAACCCAACACGGCTGTGTGGAGGCAACTGCAGTGTGTCATCCGCGGCAAAGAATTTGCACCTTTGCTTTGATCATGTGTCTAGCATTACAGGCAACATTACCCAAGCACTTAAGACATTTCTTGCATTGAGATTTTAGGGGAAAAAAAGAGAGCAATATGGTCCTCAGTACTTAAGTCTCAGTTTATAGAAGCTGGAAGGTGATAAGGAGCACACAGAAGGTCGCTGTGTCGAATTAGCATATCAATAATGCCTAGTATGTAGGACAAACCGCCCTATGGCTTACATTTAGTTTGACTATTTTGAAAATAAAAAAGACCTGAAAAACCAGATTATTTCAGTAGCAAATTAAACACATCAAAAGGCATTTTGGCAAATGCATGAAGAGCCAGAAAGCCAAACATGAGTATCCCTGCTGGGCAACAGAGCACTTCTAAACTGTACAAGAAAAAGTGATCTTCAAAGGTAATTTTTTTTTCTTTTGTTAGAGCGCCTGCTTTGCTTTCTAGCTGAGATCCCTTTAATGTGATTTTTAAGTAAGTGATACTGGGGGAGAGTAAGTTGTAGTACCTTAAGGATCCTTTTGCTGACTTTATTCTCACCCCTTTCAATTGCCCTGTGACAGTTCCCTTCCACCTGAGCTTAATTCCAAAGGGAATTGCATTTGCATCAGGCTGCCTGGCTAAGGATGTGGAACTTGGGTTTGTTTACTTAATTTTGAACGCCCGTCATTGGTACCACATTATCATCCATTTATAGTGATCATTCTCTAAATCACTCGGCACCCCGTCTCCTGGAAACTTGGCCTTGAGATAAAGCTTCCTGGGCAAACTCATAATTTATGTCTGTGTACATAAGGCTAAATTTTGAATGTTAAATTAGTTGCAGTAAATGTCCTAGAGACATTTAGTTTTTCCAGAAGAAGTTTTGTTTTAAGGAAAATACAAAGATATTTGTGTCTCTTTTTTCTCTAAAATGTTGTTTGGGACAAACAGTAAAACCCTTCAACACAGCTGAACTGAACAAAATTTCCTAGTGGCTCCCCTGAAGATTCTGATTCAGGAGGTCCAGGTGAGGCCCAGACCACCCCAGGTGATTCTCCGGCTCTGGGACCTTGTTACAGTAGAAGCTGGATACGTTTTTTTCTGGCCAGATTTCTTACAGAATAGGGACTACTTCCACTGATTGGTAGCAGCTGCCAGGAGCACTGGACTTGAAAACAAGTGAGAAGAGGTCTGAAAAAAAGAATGCTGGGGTTGATAAGTAATATCAACCTGGAATGAAAAGGGAGTTCGCTGCAGCCCAAACCTTGATAAAAGGTGGTCCAGATGGAAAGGCTTCTTTGTCAAAATTAACAAAGGAGGTGCCTGGGTGGCTCAGTGGGTTAAGCAGCTGCCTTCAGCTCAGGTTATGATCTCAGAATCCTCAGATCAAGTCCTGTGATGGGCTCCCTGTTCAGTGGGGAGCTTGCTTCTCCCTCTCTCTCTGCCTGCAGCCCCCCCTTTATACCCTCTCCCACCCTCCCTCTCTCTCCCCCCCATCTCAAATAAATAATCCTTAAAAAAAATTAACAGAGAAAGGGGAAAAGGAAAGGAAGGAGAGCGAAGGAGGGGATAAAGACAACTTTGAGTGTTGGGTGGGTAAGGTAAGTAACAGAATTGTTACTGTGGTTACATGATGCCAACACAATGGAAGGAAAGTGAAAAGTGACAAAGACAAAATTGTAACTTTCACTGTGATACAGTTTTCAGTTTGACTTTTCACCAAGACTGCCAGTTATTTTTTTTTACTAATGTCAAAATGGATAAATGGTAGACTGTCTACCCAAAGGTGAAATTCCTATTACTTACCACAACAGACACTTCAATATCTTCTTGGAAAATACCAAAATCTGTCTAAAATTACTGTTTTTCAGTTAACTAAGGCAACTGAGCAAGAGGAAAATTAAGGTTAAGAGAGAAAGGAGGTCACAACAACACCTTAGTGCTACTCAAATGTGGCCTATTTCTTGAGCACTTTCATCACAATTATACTATCAATTATACCAAATATTTAGAAAAATTTACTGTTCCTGAGATGCCACCTGTAAGTTCAAATAAACAGAGTCATAAAAGATGATGTAAACTGCCTGAGGAAAATGGCAAAACAAGTTCTTAAGTCTATTGTTAGTGCCAGTTTCCTTTTTTTTTCCTAAAGATTTTTTACTTACTTGACAGAAACACAGCGAGAGAGGGAACACAAGCAGAGGGAATGGTAGCGGGAGAAGCAGGCTTCCCGCGGAGCAGGGAGCCCGATGCGGGGCTCGATGCGGGGCTCGATGCGGGGCTCGATGCGGGGCTCGATGCGGGGCTCGATGCGGGGCTCGATCCCAGGCCCCTGGGATCATGACCTGAGCCGAAGGCAGACGCTTAACGACTGAGCCACCCAGGTGCCCCTGTTAGTGCTGGTTTCTTAACTCAGCTCTTTCGGTTGTAAATTTTACAATGAAAACCAGAGAAACCCTGGCGTTGAGCAGTTTTCTGGGGCCTTAGATGATTCTGCCTCACATCAGCCCCACCAGGTGACACTTGAGAATCTTCATTGCTCAGAGCCTCACACACCAGAGCCAAACCACTCATGTTCCTTCTTTCTCAAGGTCACTGTGCTCTAGCGTTTTCTCTCCGTGTCTGTGTCTGCGAAGCGGCCTTGGACCTGAATGACACTGTCCACTTTCCTGGTTCTTCAGCTTACAGATTGTGGGACTTTGCCTCCTCAGGGACCGAACCAATGCCTATAATAAATCTCCTCCGATCTACCTACCACCTTCTGACTCTGCTGGCTCTTTCTCTGGCGACGGCCAACACAGCTACACGCCTTTACTCACAACTATCCTACTTCTAACACTTGGTCAATAACGACCTAATTCATCGTGGCCAGTACCCCATCTTGTTTCATCCTTATCCCCCCCCCAACACACAGCCCAGAAACGTGTGCTGAAATGGGTCAGTAGATTTAAAAAACAGCTCAAAGCTTCAACTGTGGTTTGATGAAATTTCTTCTTTGTGCTTTTGTGTCCTAAGATGTGCACAAAAGGAAGAATGCACAGGCAAGAGGAAACTTCACGAGTACGGAGTCATGAACTAATTATTTTTCCACATGAAGAATAAAAGCTAATTCTGATAGGGGCTCGAACACACACTCACGTTTATAGGGGTTGCTCCTGCCCACTCCCTGACGTGCCTTTGCCGCACAGGTACCACCCAACGGCGACGCTAACACGCGGATACTCTCAGCACTGATCTCAAACAGGATCAGTTCAAAGAACAGCCTCGCGGTCACCACTGCTGTTCTGGGGCTTTACTTAATTTCAAGGAACTTCTTAAGTCTTTTTTTCTGCAGTGCTCGCAGAATCCCGTCAGAGAGGTCTCCCTGTACCGTCAGCTCCTGGTCCGGGGCATCTTCAGAGCTTTCCCTTAACCCTGCGTGCCCGAGGCCACGCCTCTTAAGAGCGTGGTTCTCGGCCGCGATTGGACATTAGGATCACTTGGGGGGAGTTTGGAACAAGTACCGACACCTGGTCCCCGCTTCTGGAGCCGCATATTTGATGCGTCCGGATTAAGACCCACACGTAAGAATTTTTTGAAAAGCTCCCCCGACGGGTGTCCGTGTGCAATTGAACTTGTGCTCTACAATATAAAGGGTTATGCCTTGTCCTGTATTACATCGTCTGTGAAAACACTTCATTTTCACAATTGTAATTTTTTTTTTGTCCTCCCTGGTTTCGGCTAGATATCAAAATAGGATATGAAATGGTGAACAAACTTTCTTCATGTGGAAATACAGTATTTCTAATGTGGTCAGAAATGTTTATTTTTAGAACTGTCATGAGAAAGTTAATTCTCATGAATTTCCCCGACAGGACATCATAAATAAACTCAGATTATATTTTATCCAAATGTCATATTGAAATGATTTATACTCTGGTTTTCAATTCAGCTCATACATTTCTAATCTAAACTCTTAGCAAATCAAATCAGCTTCATAATTGAGAAAGTACTTTACATGGTTTAACATAAAAGAGGTCAGCAGAAATTAACATGTGATCATTTCCCACGCATTTATACAAGTAGAATGACTAATCTTAGCACAGCTGAATGCATTTTCCCAGTAGATATTAAAAATATGAAGCCAAATAAAACCATATTCTTATTTTAAAAATTAGGCCCACTTTTCATTTTCTTTCTTTCTTTTTTTCATTTGGGAAGGAGCATACAAGATGTATGCTTTTTACTTCAGTTTTTTATTTCCATCTATGGATTTTGCGTCAGTCTGTACACATGTCTATAGATGTGAATGAGCAGTTCATTTTGTCAGATGACCACAAAGGCTGTACAAAGTCAGCTCAGTCCATTCTTCTCCATCCCTTTTTTGGTTGTTATTCACATCACCAGTTCTAGTTTCATCGCTCCGAGTGAGTGCCAAATCTGACAGACACTATGGAAGGCTAGATGTTCACTCTTGAATGTCCCCTGCATGGGGCAGATGGACTATTTCATTGACTGTAGCACACCCACAGCACAGAATGGGATGTTACGTATAAAAGGCAGGAACAAAAACCAGATCTGCTCAGGGAGGGCATTCTGTAATCCATTGACCGGCACAAAAATCCTTTATGAGGATATGTCTGCAAACTTTTCACCACACTCTCAGGGATTTAAGCTTTGGACAGGTCTCCTTCCTTCACTACTATTTGTCTCCACTTCTCCAAAATATTATTCTCTTCGGTTTCAAGATAGTAACAGATGGTCTGAAGAGAAACAACATTTGCAGGTTTGAAGATCTTTACAGAGTGTGATCTGGGAGTAGGACGAATTAAGATGGAGAATCAGCTGGGGCCCGCAGGAGGTAGCTACGTCAGAGGGTTTCTGTGAGGATCGTGAGGAGTAAATGAGATACCCGTGGAGTGCTTGGGCCAGAGCCTAGCAGAGGAAGCAGGCAAACGTTCGTCGATGTTGACATTATTATTATTTTAAGGATTAAGCTAAACATGATTAAACTGCACATATGGCATGTCATATATCCTCCTCCGTAAAATATTTGTGGCCCATCACTGTCAGGCCTCATCATTCACGTTTAACTCTTTTAATTTTCACAGCAGCAGCAGGGGACTGTTATTAATCCCATTTTCCAGAGGAGACAATTAAATCTGAAGGAAGAAAAGTAACTTCCTTGAATCCAGGGGGCTGATAAATGAAAAGGGTTAGAATAAAAAATCAAAAACTTGTCCGAAATCAAAGATCTCTGTTACTTCCCACTACTCCATTGCATATACAATAAAACTCTACAAATATTTCAGAGATTCGAATGAACTGAAATCAATTTCACTTTCTAAATCTTTTGTTTCACCATGAAATGTGTAAAATATCACATATCTGCCGACGGGCTGACTGACTGCCCACAGTTAACTTTCTAGTGCTCGAGAAAGAGGGCACTTACTGAGTCCCTCTCTTGCCCTGCCCCTTTCCTCAATTTAGATCAGTTCTCAGTATTTTGGCATTTTCACTGAGGAAGGCCCAAGGGGAAAGATCAGACTCTCCTTCCTCCTACAACTTGCCGACAGCTTGAGTGAAACACTCTGTGGGTAAGGGAGCCTGGGACTTTTGGATGCAATGACATGTTTGAATTACCTGCCTGAGTCATGGGGCTGTGGGTTCCCCATCGGCTCAGACATTTGACCGGCGTTCAGTCTGACTTTCCAGCTACCACAACATACACACTTATCTGATCTTTCAAAAACATGACGAAATTTTAAGTTTCAGAAAAAGACCAATTCCTCTTTTTAAGTTGAAGTTCTTTTCCATTAAAAGATGAGTCCTATACATCTCACATTTTTCTTAAGTTCTTCTGAGGCATGGATGAACACTATTCTGGTCTATGTTCTGTGAAGAGTCATTTATTCAGGATATCTTTATTTGTAGAAGCAGTAATTACTGAGTACAAATAATTGTACACTTCCTTCCTCTATTTAAATTCAGAATATTAGAAAACACATATGGGATTAAAAGTGAAAATTCAATTTAACTGCGAGGATGATCAGATAGGGTTATGAGAATCGTCGAAAATTTGCCCTGGTGCCTAACAAGACTTCGGGGCATCTAGTAGGTGTTCATTAAATGGGAAACGCCTTTGCCACACAGCATCCCCGCCTTGTGTTGATTTAGACTGCACCAGCAGAGGGCGCTCACGGCGCTGCGAGATTTCGCCAGCCAGCCTTCAGCTCTTTCATACAAGTGGCCCCTTCTTGTAGTTTTTCTTATCACATTCTAATTACTATTAAGTGCATTATGTTCACTATATTAGATGATGTACTTTCCCTACATACCTAATAAAACACCTAATAAAACACGGTGGTACTTTCCCTACATACCTAATAAAACATGGTGGTGATATTTCTAAAAGATAACGGTGATGTTTATGATTTCAACAGCAGTAACAATAATTTTAGGTCACAAAAAGTAAAATGCCAAGTTTTGGAGAAGACATGGGACGTGAGAATACTGAACTTCCAAGGCTGTTTCCTCTAGCTTGTCTGGAGTTAAGATATCAAAATAAGCACAAAGAAGTCCAAGATCAAAGTAAACATCAAAATTAGAAATCAGTCTCAAGGCATTTTCTTTCTAGAAAAACGTATATGTCATATGCTCAGGCTTCCTAGTCCAGATCGGATAATGGTTAGTAACCCTGTGCAGTGGAGGTGAGAAAAAGCTCACAGAACCGCAGGCCTGAAAAATCTGGCGATGTCAATCCTCTGTTTCATTTTGTTCAATATCCCTTTTTTACTATATACGTTTTATTTCTTTTACTTGATTGTATTCAGAAAGAGTTCAACAGAGAGGTGGATGTCTCCAAGCAGAAGAGTCAAGTTTTAGGGCTGCAATTTTATAAATCAGGGCTGATCCTCAGTCATCACTAGACCTCAAAATTCTAGAAAACCAGGTCACTTGTGAGCTTAATTCTAGGTTCGGGTTCTCCTCTCACAATAATAACTAAAACTTATTACATGCTTTCTATGTACCCAAGCACACTATTAATACCATATAAACATAAATATTAACTCATTTAATTCTCATTACATCCCTATGAGCAGATATGATTATCATAAACCAAATTGAATGGATGGAGAAGCTGAAACAAAGGGAGGTTAAGCATCTTGCCCAAAGTTATACCTCTAATAAGTGGGGAAGGAAGGATTCAGGTAGACATTGTCAACCACCACCCTATACTACGTACGTCACAATGATGGTTATTAGTACTTTTCCCTGTGAGGCAGGGAAAGAATCCAAATATTGACATTATTCATAAACCTATACAAACTCTATTTCTATAATAACCTACTCTTATAACACTAATTTCCAATATTAGAAAACAAAGAAAGAAAATTTTCTATTTTCATGGTTTTCAGTTAATCTCTTGGACTAACAGATTCATTTGAAAAACTATCACTCATAGATGGATACCATTTTGGGTGTCCTTGAAAAAAGAACAATACAAAAATGTAAACTGAAAAAAAAACCAAAACAACAAACCTTTAGGGAAACCTGCTCTCACTTAACAGTAGATGATCAGTATTGAGGCACCGGGTTTGGTTTGGAAATTTACAAGCTAGGATGGAGGAGGTCAGGAAGATGCGAGGTATGAAGTATATGAGAGAAATAAGAGTCGGTCTGGAACTCTATGGCATTATTCAACATAGGCTCAGACTGAGATGTGGAGTTACAGACGTCAGACAACATGTCCCTGTCCGAAGTGTAAAGGACAGGATGACATATTAGGCAATGATTTGTAGACAAAATAATGATTCTCTAAAGAATACTTAACTTTCACAAGACAACAAGAATGGTATCAGGTGAGGTAAACTTAGAAAAACTTCGCAAACATAGGGTATACATTGAAAGAATCTTCAACATAGGTTATAATTTTCAAAGGACATGCCTAATCCATTTCACACAATACTTCCTATAAAAGAGATCTGACAAAAAAAAAAAAGAGATCTGATGACAGTCTACATGCTACTTCTGAACATATTTATTGAGAGTTACAGACTTTCAAATAATTTATATGAAAGATTCCTTTTTTTGTTTTTAATTCTTGGGGGCATCAGAACAAACACACTGCATTACTAAACACTTGTAAGTCCACTTCCATGTTCTAATTTGATGTTTCCAGCTGTCTTAAAATTTAAAAAAAAATCCCTATTTTTAAAGATAGTCAGTCAGTTCCAAGCACCCTGTCCCAGGAGTGGGTATTGTCATTTAGAGTGCCTAGTGTGAGAAGGAAGAATCTTTGGGACCCAAGACTGGCCCAAACCTCTGGCGATGATGCTGAAGGGTACAGAAGAGGAGTCACCCAAGTTTGAGAAATGTATACATCCATTTCACATTTATTGAGCTTTTACTATATGCTCATCAAACCTAGCCAGAACTGGCTCAGCTAATCAGGTGTCTGATCTTCCAGGAAACCTTCTCTCATCACTCAATCAGTTTATTCTCCCCACTGTGTTTCTATCATCACGTTTAATGCATATTCTCATCATTAATGATCCAACGTTTATCTGTCTCTCTTGTCATCTAGAGTGAATTCTTTAAGGGCTTCAGCCATGTCTTACTCAACTTTCTATTCCTACTACCTAGCATAAGGAACCAATAAAATGTATTTAATTAATGAAGGAAGGAGCCAGATAAAAGTGTTGTTGACACCTGCTACCAGTATTTTCTTACTCCCCACTTCTCCTCAACCCTCTGCCATCTGGCTTCGCCACTAAAACTTGTCTTACTAAGGTTACTCATGAACTATTTCTCTCTATAGCCAATGAAACCTCCTAAGTTCTTAACCCTGCTTAACCACTTGGCAACTTTCATTACTGCCAACCATTCCTCTCTTCTCAAGATCTCTCATCCTTTGACCACCATAATGCCACAATGACCAGATCTCCTTGCTACCTCTTTAGCTTCTCCTCAGTACTTTTTTCGGGCTCCTCTTTCCTTCTCCAGTTGTTTTCAACCATGGATGGATATGGCTATCATCTGGGGATCTTTGGAAACCCTAATGCCCTACTAAAGGTTCTGTATTAAATCCCATTGTGTGTGTGTGTGTGTGTGTGTGTGGCTTGGGGGGGGGAGTGGTTTCCACACCAACAGCAATTCTCTGACACTAGCTGAGTGCCCTACAATTCAACTCAATTCTGACACTGTCTGGTGATAGCTTCAGATCCCACGGGGTAAGGACTCAGTCCTACAAACTATCCCATTCCCAATGCACGCACACACACACACACACACACACACACACACACACACACTTCAGATGCCCATCAAAAGTCCAGCTTGTCACCTATACTGCTAACCACTGGCTATCAGAAGTTTCAACTACCCCATCCCTGGGTTTGATTACTTTGCTAGTGCATCTCACAGAATTCAGAGTGGCATTTTACTTCCCAGATTACTAATTTATTATAGAAGGATATAACTCAGGAACAACCAGAAGGGAGAGATGCACAGGAAAAGGCACGGGGAAAGGGTATGGAGCTGGCACTTTCTCTGAGCGTCCACTAGTCCCTGAGTCGCCATGTGTTCGCCAATCCAGAAGCTCTCCCGGCCCTGTCCTTTTGGGTTTTTATAGCTGCTTCTATACATAGACACATGACTGATGATTAATCATCATTGGCCATTGGTGATTAATTCCACGCCTTATAGATCATCTCTCCATCCTGGAGGTTAGGGGGTGGGATGGAAAGTCCCAACTCTCCAATCACATGTTTGGCTCCCTAGTAACCAGCCCCCATCCTTACATGGGCTCCAAAAGACACCTCACTCACAACAGACACCTCTGTAGCTCTCTTCACTTAAAAAATTCCAAGAGTTTGGGGCGCCTGGGTGGCTCAGTGGGTTAAAGCCTCTGCCTTCAACTCAGGTCATGATCTCAGGGTCCTGGGATCGAGCCCCACATCGGGCTCTCTGCTCAGCGAGGAGCCTGCTTCCCCCTCTCTCTCTGCCTGCCAGGATCATGACCTGAGCTGAAGACAGATGCTTAACTGACTGAGGCACCCAGGCGCCAAGAGGCCTGGTATTCTTTTTTTTTTTTTTTTTAAGATTTTATTTTTTTTGTCAGAAAGAGGGAGGGGGGCACAAGCAGGGGGAGCAGCTGGAAGCAGGCTCTCAGCTGAGCAAGGAGCCTGATGTGGACTCGATCCCAGGACCATGGGATCATGACCTGAGCCAAAGGCAGATGCTTAACCAATTGAGCCACAACTCTACAGATTGCCACTGGAGACCTCCCCTGCCCCCCACACCCATACATCCAACTGATTATTAGATATTTACTTCCATGTCTTCCGTGGGGAGCACCATCATCCACCTAACAGCTCAAGTCAGAACCTTGGGTAACATCTTGGAAACCCCCTTCCCTTTCATCTCTCTCCTTTAATAATTACCAAGTCCTGTCGA
This sequence comes from Procyon lotor, assembly GCA_028646535.1. Taxonomy (NCBI): domain Eukaryota; kingdom Metazoa; phylum Chordata; class Mammalia; order Carnivora; family Procyonidae; genus Procyon; species Procyon lotor. Next base: position 43,850,836 of record CM053605.1, read on the forward strand.
GTCTGTCTTCCAAATAACTGTAGAATATCGGTTTTGCCCCATTCTTGCTGCCACTGTCTTAGAACAAGCACTTACCACATGTTGCCTAAATTATAACAAAATCTTACTACAATTATTTCACTACCTTCAGCCCTGACTCATTTACTCCAAAGCATTCCCTACCCCGAAACCAGAAGTAAATCGGATCATGTTAATCCCCAGCTTTAATTACCTACAGAAAATTCATGCTGCTTAACCAGAGCTCACGAAGTCGCACAAAAATAATTCCTGCGTAGCTCTCCCGCCTACCATCCACTTCACACTCCACAGTCCAACTGTATGCATTCTTCTTTCATTTCAAAGATGCCAAGCTCTCACAGACCAGGGTCTTCACACGCACTGCTTGCTCTTTCCAGCACCCTTTCCCATAAACCTCCTCTTCTAGCTAACTTCTGATATTTATTCAGTCCTCCACTTGAACATCAGTTCCCCAGGAAGTCATCACCTTATTTTCCTAATTGGATCCTCTCACCATGCTTTCCTATAATAACCTATCCTACAGACTCCATCCCCTCTTGGGGATGGACCATGTTTCTTCCCAACGTCCAAGCTTCTGGCCCTTTGGCACCCCTCAGTAAATGAATGAATGAATAAAGGACCCACACATACAATGGAATGCCACATCTGACTCTAGGATTGTTGCCTAGAGGAGATATTTGGAATCATTAGGAATATTACTCAGTGATCAGGTAAACTTAAGGCAAAAATGAAATGAATTTAGAAAACCTCAGCTCTCAAATTATGTGAAAACTATTCTTTCAGAGATGGAGTTTGGGAAATTGCTGGAAATCAGGAAACTTAATTCTCTCTCTCTTTTTTTTAAGATTTTATTTATTTATTTCACAGAGAGAGGCAGATCACAAGTAGGCAGAGAGGCAGGCAGAGAGAGAGGGGGAAGCAGGCTCCTCGCTGAGCAGAGAGCCCGATGTGGGGCTCGATCCCAGGACCCTGAGATCATGACCTGAGCCGAAGGCAGAGGCTTTAACCCACTGAGCCACCCAGATTCCCCATAAATTCTCTTAACATGATAGTTTATTAATGAACCTCTCTGTCTTGACTTTCTGCATAATTAGAAACTCTGTTCAGGGGCAATTTTTTAAAATGACCGGTCTGTATCAGCCTCAGCTTCATAAGGTACAATTTAAAGAGCATTGCAAATGAAAAAGAAACGTTATCAAGAACATTTTTGCAGTTGTGAGGTTTGCCTTTTAATGTTAAGCTAATAATTCCTGCAAATCAGGCAGAAGTGAGAATGAGGTAATTATTAGTTTAATGATGCAATGCTAATTAATCTCTTCCAAATACGTTGTGTGATATAACCCCTGAGGTTGGCTAAGATGATATAATTCTAGAAAGAAATCTGAAGGGGAATAATGATGACCAACTTACGACCGATCATAGTTCTTTCTGGTAAAGAAAAGAGAGGCACAAGCAAGAACCTTAAAGGTCTAGTAATTATGCAGCACTTGGTCTGGAAAAGAAAAGTGAAAGTCCTATTCATTTATGTGCAGACACTTGGAAAGCACCTGTTAAAAAGTTAGTGTTTTTTCATGCAGGGGAATTATATTTCTCTAGAGCAGAGCTGTCCAATAGAAATTATAACACAAGCCACATATGGAATGTTTAATTTTATAGTAGTCATATTAAAAAAGTAAATGAAACAAAAATAATTTTAAGAATATACTTTATTTAACCTAACACATCCAAAATATTATCATTTAAATATGTAATCAGTATTAACTTTAAAATATTTATCTTGACATATAATTAATATCTAAAGAATTAGGGAGATGTTTTATATTCTGTTTTTTGCACTAAGTCTTTGAAATCCATCATTTAATTTACATTACAGCACCTCTCACTGCAAACTAGCTGTATTTCATGTGCTCAATGGCCACATGTGGCTACTGGTTACCCTACTGGATATGTATGTAACTGTAGACTCTATTACTCATATAAGTATGTGTGTGTGTGTGTGTGTGTGTGTGTGTAGCCTGTGAATAATGCTTTTAGTGGTGACTCCAAAGTAGGAAAAGATCTGGAATGTCTTTTGAACAACCAAATAAAGACAATCTTTTTAGTATAATTTTATAATCATTTGGGTATTTTATTATGTTCTCATTCTTTGACTATTAGTAATCCATGGAAAGTCTATGATTCCATATAGTAACGGAGTGGAAAAGCAACTGGACGTGTGAAATCACTACAGCCTCCTCAGACACAATGTGTTTGGGAACAAGTGTGGGCTCAGACCCTCCTGATGGGGAAACCACCTTCCTTTGGTTCACAGAGGGAAGTACCGAAGAACTGAGAAGAGAGACACTTCTCAGTATGGAAGATACTCTCATGGAGGTGGAGGCAGCCGGTCTGCATGCAGGACCAAAAGCACCTCTTCAAAAGTCAATTCATTTCACTAGAAAGGGTATCTTACTTTCAACACCTTACACCCTGAAGGTTCTAGATAAATGGGCATCTGCTGCTCACTTCTGATTATGGCTACAGTGAATATACCACAGCCTGTGACAACATTATCCAGGGAGGATGGCATGCAATGGGAGGGTACTGATGTCCTCTTTCAAGGGAGGAGTCCATCTGAGTCAAACTTTGATGTGAAATTCTAACTGAGACCTAAAGACCAGTCTGTGTGGATAGTATTTAACTTACTGGGAGCTGGGCACCATTTTAAGAGATCTTCCAACTTCATCTCCAGAGAATGTATTCCAAATCAAAGAATATACCTTACTGACACGGCAATCGTAGCTCAATATTTAGTTACTACTATAAGACTTTTTTGGTTGGATCAACAAGAAAATATTTTTCACTATGTTTCACCTCAACTGTTACCTCTTACTTCCTACATTTAGTAATACAAAAGTTATATTTAACTTTTCGTTTAGTTTATTAATTGTCCCTATTTATTAACCGCAACCTGACTAAAGCAGATCACATATAGATATAGTTTTAGGTAGAACACAGGGACAAAAAGAAATAAACTAATACTGTTAAAATACCTGTTGTATGTCAGGTATCAAGCTAAGAATTTTCTATACAGTATAGCTACCCCCATTTGAGACAGGATAACTGAATACATCCTCATAATTTACAGAATTAGAATTTTATACATGTCCATAGTTACATATTTTTTTCTTGAAGCTTTTCCATAGAAAATATTACATAGACCAGAAACCTGATAATCCTTAAATGTCTTTCACTACCAATCTATTGTCTTTAGTTTCCTTTCTAGATTTCATCCCTAATCCCTTATTTTATAGCTTTAGGTTACTTCTGAGATTATTCTGAATAGAAACACACAATTTCTTTATTGAAGGAATAGAAGATATATTGCTTAAAATGTTATATGAAAAACAACTTCAGACAATTCTTTTGCAAATATTCTAAGCTGTTACCACAGTTAGAAGTGTTTCAACTGACTGACTGACCAGAAAAGCTGTCTTCCTTTTTACCTTTTATCAGTCAACACCTTTTTTTGTTGACCAAAACTTTGAAACCTAAAAATGTCATTCGGCTTATCTTTCTAATTAATTCTCTTATTCATCAAACTTTAATAGATCTTCATTTAATTCCTGTTTTCGGCACATCAACCATGTGCATATTGCTCTGAGGATATGTCTATATCCAATCCTTTAGCTCCAAGTGCCCCCAAATTTAGATTTTCCTTCCATTTCGACAGGCATTAGTATCTGAAATTGTATGTGATATTATGACTTGATCTTTCCGGTTAAACACAGACATCTAGAAATAGATTCAGTGCCCTTCCAGAAAGGAAGTAGGTAATACCAGTAGTTACAAGGCCATGGATCAGGAAACTGAACTGGACAACAGAAATGAAACTCTTCCTTGCTGAGACTCTGTCAAGATCTCTGGCAGAACAAGTTTGTCTCCTCCAATCCCTAATTCTTCATCCCACAACTCTTTCATATAAGGAAAATTATGCTTTGCAGGATTGTTCCAAATGGATAGGTCTATGAATGTCATGCCTTCCTAGTGTGCCTTTTGGGATGGAAGATACTTCACTACAGGCTAGAGCTGATTCCACATGCTACAGACAACTGCTAGACTTTTCTGGACACTCTCTGAGTCATGTGCATACTCTCTTTGAATTCATTCTAAATGAGGGAAACCAGCTTCCCAGTTGGAGAAAAAGCAAAGACTAGCATAAAAAGAAAAAGGGGTGAAAGATGCAGGAGCTTATCCCAAAGGTCTATTTATAGCAAACATAAATATGAAAAAAGTACCATTTGCAGATGATGTATCAGCTCAGCAGACAACATATTGGACTCTTCATTTAATTTTATTTGCACTCTAGATGCACAAAGGAAAGGAAAGGGCTTGGACTTTGGAACCAAGCTGACTTGATTGACTTGAGGTCCCATCTTTCCCTCATTAGCTGAGTAACTTCAGAAAAAGTACTTGGAACCCTCTGAGTCACAGAGCCCTCATGTGTAAAGTAGGAACAATGCCAACCGTGACCCAGTTGCTTTGGGGGGGGGGGGGCGCAAAAGCAACAAACATAGCAGTGTCTAACATTTAGAACAAGATAGGTCTAAATCAATATCAGTTCCCCTCTCTTCCCCCACGTGTCTGTGCAAAACAACTTTGCTTTGGCTTTGAAATGCAAATTTTCTCCTCTATCAAAATACACTTTTTCAGGTTGTCACCTAGCTAAGAAGAGACATTAAGAAATGACTTCAAATAGAGGTATCCATTTAACACAAGAGTTTTGGGAGAGAAAAATTAACGATTATACCTCATTTTAATTATAGTAACAATGAAGATGCCAATTTTTCCTTGTGCTCTTCTTTTACATTTCTTATTCTAAATGAAACGATAACATTTTCTTTTTTTAGGAAGCCCTTAGACTCAATGACAGGATATGGGATCAATTCCAACTGCTATTCCTGATCGGCCCCTGAAGCCTGTTCTTTAACAAGCCCGATAGGTCAAAGATGGAAGTAAAATGCTTAAGTGATGGCCTAGCTGGATCCTGTCTTCAATGTGCTGAGAGATTTTAAAATGTGTTCTTACATAAGGGGGAGAGAGGGAGAGGTGAAGAGAATGTACCCTAAGAAACTTTCCTCTCCATAGTTTTGCCAAGGTACTACAATCGTCGTCCTAAGCAAAAGGGAGAAAAATGTTGACAGAAAGAAGGGAGTCACTTTTGTTTTAACAAGGTTAGACGGTTTGAAGAGTGAAAATCATTCATTTTAGACTAGAATAGGCAACAATGAGTTTTTCCAGGACTTGTGCTAGTTCTCCCATGGTCCCAGACCCAACTCACCCAGCTGGAGCTGTTCGCAATTCAGGTCTGGATTCTTTCCGATCTTGCATCTGTAAATCGCGCCGGGATTGACCACGGAAGCGTTGGCAAGCCAATTGGCCGTGGGCGCCCCCACTACGAGCCTAAAGCGAGAAACGTGCACGTGCGCGCAGACGTGAGCCGTGCTGCCCACTGAACTCCGGGTCTCCACGACTAGCAGCTGGGAGCGGGGCCGCTCCCCCAAACCTCCATCTCCGCCCACCACCTCGAGCACCCAACCCGCCACCCCCAACTCGCAGCTACTAGAGCCTCGCGCCAGAACGCACCCCAGGCGTGCCACCCCGAGATCAGTCAGCTGCCCGGAGCAGATCCGGCGAGCTGGCCGTCGCAGTGCTCCCCTTCTGGCTCCTCCAGAGGGAGGAAAGTTTGAACTGGGCAGGGAATCCCTGAGATGCCGTTCCCCTCGCGGCTCTCGGATGCCCAAAGCGCCCGGTCCCACTCCACTCACCATCGGTTCGCCCCGTGGCTGTGCAGCACCACAGAATAGCCGAACAGGGTTTTGGGGGGGCCCTGGTAGAGGAGCGCGCTCTCGGTGTCCACGTTGTAGGGGCGCCCGGTCGGGACTCCCAGGCACAGCCACAGCAGCACCGCCTCCCAGACGGCGGCCCCTCGGGGACCAGGCCCGCGCCTCGCTTCCCCAGCCATGCGCTCTCGGAGGAGAACATTCAACACCAAACGGCCACTGTCCCAAAGTTGCGCGGGATGAGACGGTCGGCCAAGGGGAAGAGCGCCCCAAGAGAAGTGCAGCGTGTCCGGCGCCGGCGGGCGAGAGGGAAGGAGGGAGGGAGGGAGGGACGGAGGAAGGGAGGGGAAGTCGGGCCGCCGCAGGCGGAGCAATCGAGGTTGATATGGGATGCAGCACGCCCGGGCCCACGCCCCGCTTCTGCGGCGGGGAGCTGCGGGTGCTCGCGCGGTCCCGGGGCGCCGGCCTCTGGGTGGGGTCCCGGGCGTGGTGCGGAGGCACAGGACCCTGCGCGGTCTCACCCCACGCGCGGCTGTAGGGGGCGCTGGGGGACCTCGGCTGCGCCGGACGCGCGTCCGGCCCGGGCCTCCCAGCCCGCGGAGCTCGGGATGACTGGGGGCTCCGGGGATTTTCAAGAGGGGAGCTGGAAGGGACGCGGGACTTCGCCTTTTAGCCGTGGTTGAGGCCGGAGCGGCGTGGCCCCACCCTGACCCGCGCGCACACCACAATGAGCATAGGATCTCCGCGGCCTGCCTGGCGTGGCCCCAAAAAGGCCAGCCACAAACTCGGACACCAGAAC
>CM053605.1:43857974-43899557 GCA_028646535.1 Procyon lotor
AGGCCAGCCACAAACTCGGACACCAGAACAACGGAGGCCGAGAACTGTCTGGATCTTTCGTAGATAAGCTCTATCTCTGATTGGGGGGTGGGGGGTGGGGGTGGGAGGGTTGCGGAGAGGACATAAGCAACCACAAGAGAAATTAACCAAATGTCCACAAATATAAGCCAAATAAACAAAAAGAACTCCCTGAAGGCTCCCGAGGCACGCTTTGGGGACAAAGACTTTATGGCTATTCACTTCAAGAGCCCTGCACCCTTCTATGCCCACTTCCTTCCTCCCTACACTTCCTCTAAAGTCAGGGCTGCATTCCCGTGGCAGAGGAGTGGTGAGAGGGCCAAACTGGATGGAACACGGTTTAGGCTGTGGCAGAGTCCAACTAGGAGGCTGGGTTAAGGAAGCACTAACTTGGCCTCACTTTAACGGGTATCTCAGTCCGCTTCTTGATGCAGCTCCTTTCCATGCATCCATCATTCCCGCCGGATACACTAGCCCTCAGGGGTGTAGACCCAGTACGAGGTCAAGAGAAAGACACCATAATGAGTCCCTGAAAATGTACTGAGACCCACAGCACAACATACCTGAACTGGGTGACGATTTTTATCCTAATGGTATTCAGATGTGCCTCAAGTTTTAGAGCAACTCGAGAGACAGCCATAGCTGGTTAGGCTCATATTTGCAGGAGACGCAGATCCAGTTATTAGTTAATACTGTATGAATAAAAAAAAGAAAGAAAGATCGTTCATTAAAGCCAAACTGAAACAGCTAATCTTAAGTTGCAATGGCAGACATATCATTAAAATACTGGTTTCATCTTTCAGCCTATTTATTGGACAGTCACTATGCTAAGCCCACAGGATACCTCAGTGAGCAAGGCAGGACAAGCCTTCAGGAAAATTTTCAGACGACAAACTTTTGCTAACTAGAGAAAGTTCTGAATGACTTAGAGACACTTAAGAGATTTGAAGGACAAAGAGGGGTCAGTTGGGCTGAGCGATTTGAGAGGAGGAATGAGGGATGAAGGTGGCAGAGCCAGATGGCGGAATTGGGGGAGGGGGTCTTGGCGGTAGCTTTTAGCCGCCCACACACAGGTTAGTACCTCAGGAAGCTGCCTAGGGAGGGACACATCACGAACATCCTAAACCGGGAAGGAATTTTTAACTCTGTGCTGAAGTGGATAGGAAGCAGTTGCCAGATTTGTCCTGGGCTTCGGATGTGTAAGGAAAAGACTGAAAACCTCATTTTGGAGGCTTCCCGTAACGGTACGTGTCAAGATAGCAGTAGCCTAAACTAAGAAGGAGGGATAGAGGAGAAAACAGGTTTGAGAGATATCTGCGAGCCAGAGCCCATAAGACCCGGTGATAGTATTGGTCAATATGAATGCAGAGCTAAGACCGAGTCAGAGTCTATGAGTTTGGGATCTGGGTAAATGGTGCTAATTAAAAAGAGAAAAAAAACTACACCAGAGGAATGAAGTTATGCTGGTGTGTGTGCACACGAGTGTGAATGTGTGCGATGGGCAGGCACTGATGAACGGAGTGTTAGACAGGTGGAGCTTGAGATATCTGTGGAATGTTAGGGTATTCTGGCCACACCCAACCCGATTATTTTCCCTCTTTTGTCAACAGACAAAACAAGAGCAACAATAACACTCTCTAATTATTTGTGATAAATAAGAGGCAAATAATAGTATGTGATAAATCTATTGTACAAATGAAGTGAAGTGGCTTCCAGGCCCGGGGGGAAGGGTCCCACTCTGTTTTCCCACTCAGGGTGTATTTCTTTCTGAGTAGATGTAGGTGCTGATTTCAGCCCAGTTCTACAACTAGCTCCCATAGTCGTCATTCGACATAAGCAGTCCCTCTCATTTGCAGCCACAGCACTTTCAGTTGAAGCTCGAGAAACAGATCTATCAAAGCCACTCCCACACCCTTCAGACTCCTGCCACACCACTGACCTGAACACCTCTCTCTTTCCCTCCCTTCACCAAACGCTTATGCAATGAAATTGACTCAACACATTTTTTTTTTTTCAGAGCGTAATCAAGAAAAGTAACGGTCGGTAGGGCACTAGTTGGGCCACGATCCTATTTCTGTGAATGTGGTGATGATTATGTTTGTAATTCACCACCTTCCCAGAAACAGCTACCTGTCACTACTTCATACTCTGTATTAGCCCTGACTTTCCTTCTTCCAAGGCTTAGAGAACAGTTCACTTTTGTTATGTCAGGAGGAATAAAGGATGTTTAATGTTGCCTGAAGACACTGTTATCTCTCTAATAAGCGCCTTTGTAGGCAAGTGTGAGAATCATGCAGGGGCAGCGGAGTACAGATGTGGAGAAGAGGACAACTTTTCAAAATGACTTATGCCTATTCCTCACCCTCAACTGAACTTAAATAAGCAGTCATCCAATTAATACGTGCCCTTTGAACAATAGGTTACGGGTGGCCACAGTGTGCCAGGAGCTGCATCAAGGACTTGAATGAGAGTAAAAGATGAGATCCAAGTAATCTCTATCCTTAGTAAGAAGATCTCCCCAAAAGAGAGGATTCTAATATGGGCTCACGTAGCTTCTCAGAGCGAGCATTTCTCTTTCTTGAAAGCCTCTCTTCTTGGAATACTTCCTTTTTGAGCTCCCCATACCTCTGCTGCCTGAGCTCCAGATTCATGTTTTACTGCCTACCTGACCTCTCTACTTGGATGTCTAATGGGAATTGTGAACATAACATACCTAACACTGAGTTGTGTTCTCACTCAAATCTAAACTATTCCTCCATCCTATCTCTTCCTTTCTAATAAAGAGCACTCCATCTGCCCAGTTGTTCAGACCATTTTCCAAATTTGGAAAATAATCCTGATTTCTTCCTCTCTCTAGTCCCCGCCTCTAATCCACAAATCCTCAATTCGACCTTCAGACTATACCTCAAGTTGATCTGTTTATCTTCTTCTGTTCCACTGTCCTTCTGCTTCTGTCTGTTTGTCTGCTGGTCCCCTCTTCCAAGCGCAGACATGTCACCTGGGCTTTTCAATAATCTACTACCTGGTTTCCCTACTCATCCCTCCCCACACTATCAATTTTCTACAAAGAAGCTAAAGTGAACTTTTAAAATTCTAAATCAAATCATGCATGCTACTCACTTGTGTAAATTCTTTCAATAATTTCCTACTGCTTTTCTAGTATACATTTAACGTGGTCTACAAAGACCCAGTGATCCGGGGTCTGACTACTGTGCACACCTGCCATCAGCCACTTGCCCAGGTCATAGTGTTTTAACCACCCAGAGTTTCCTTGATTCCCTTAAGTGCATTGAAGTTTTTCATCCTTGGGCTTCTGTCCATATTGTTCCCGCTGCCTGGACACACAGCCTCTGACTTTTCACATGATTTGTATCTTCAGCCTTTATCTAAAGGTCTCCTCCCAGAGGATTTCCTTGCCTGCTCATTTAAAATAGGTCACCACATTGTTCTTTCACAGGCTATGCTGTTTATGCTCTTCGGAGCCCTTTAACTCATAATCATATATGTATTTACTTTTTCATTTTGTCTTTCTCTCTAGAGTATGAGCATAGAACACTCGTGTTGTGTTGTTATAGTTGTTCACCCCTGAATCTCCTGCACCTGGTACCTGGCTGGCATGGAGCAAGTGCTCTATAAGTATTTTTTGAATGGTCCTTGCATGATTGGAACTTTTTACATTATTAATGTCATAAATGGAGAGAAATATGAATGTTTATGTGTCTATTTTCATGCATTATTATATGCAAAACAATGTGTTACATCCCTTAGTAGATGCAAAGATATATAAAATTAGGTCTTAGTCTCAAGCAGCTTATAATTTTCAAGGAGACAGATGATATGCTTTAGAGAGCCAGCCAATAGAGTCAATTGTGAATGTCATATACATCGTGGGGGAGAAGGGACCGTTGGTTGCTAACAAATGGTATTGGCATAAAGGGCAGTCTCGAGACCTAAATTTAGGTAGAGTGTAGGGCAGGGGAAATGAAAGAATTGGTAGAATACGTTGGGAGGGAAATTGACATGAATTGTCAAGTACAGGTAATATGGAGAAGTAAGGTATGGCAGGCGTTTTTAGGCCAGGTGATTGAGACAATATTGATGCCATGAAAAGCAACATGAAAAGCAGAGGGAAGAGTGGGAATGGAGAGGAAAGGGAGAATAGGTTTGGATAATGCTGGTGGGTTTTAGAGATGAGTCTGTGATGGTAGAATAATCAGGTATGTCTAGCAAGTACTGTTGGTTAGTTTTTCTTTTGTTTTTCTTACTTTTTCTTTATTTAAAAAAAATTACTGAAGTAAAACATGCAATAAGCAAAACAATTACTGATCCATAAAGAAAATGTTTTCAATCTCTCCCAAACTCCCTTTAATCCACTCTTCTGAGGCACCCCTCCCCTTTCCTCAGTAACTTGACTGCTCTCAAGTGTTTGTCCCAAGGTCTGCTCCTGAGGCATTCAAACTAAGACAATAAGGGGTTTTGTTATTGTTGTTTTGTTATATTTTTACAGTAATAAACTTCCCAACAACAAACCAGAAGCTCTAATTCTTTTATCCTGAAAGATAATACTAGACCAGATATCCTGATGCTTGAATATAAATATCAACTGACAAGTTTGCTTTTAAAGAACATTGAAACAAGGCAACTTCTCAATCATAAGAGCTCTGAAACCTGCTGAGAAACTGTGTGGGACACACTCTAGAATTTCTCCCGGAAAATGAATGAGTGTGGGTAAAGCACTTAATACAGTGCTTAGCACATAATCAATACAGAATAAATAGTAGCCCTTACTCCTTCATTCTTTTTTTATCATCATCATCATCGTCATCATTGTTATTAATGATATAATTTATGTAGAAATTTATGTAGAAAGCACCTCTAGGGATAACCAATGTATGGAAATCTGAGCTCAGGGCTCATATGTGGAAGGCTGCCTAAGTTATAAGAAGCATTTTCTGTTTCTAATTGCTTACATTTATTTATACACGCATTCAACAATATTTATGGAAAACCTATAATGTGTAGCTGAGAAATGCTATACATAACATGGTATACAGATTTGGGATCCTTATCCTTTCTTAGATGTACATTCCAATAGGCAATCAGACAATAAATAATAATTTCCTGTTTTTAGTTTTGTGACTTTTCAATACATTGACATATATAAGCACATGATTCAAATATGAATATGTCATTTCCCCACTCAGGGACTTCTAATGGCTCTTCCCCCAACTCAACCCAATTAAATTAGAATTTCTTACCTGGGATTTAATACCTTCCATGCTTGGCCTCAAGCTAATTTTTTTTTTTTAGCTACCCTAAACATAGCCTATTCCTCCTTCCCTCTGGAAATGTTCCCTTTAGTTTGGGGAATCAACAGATGAAGAAATAACCATTTAAGCCAGTAGGTACCAAATGCCATACAAAATGGTACATAACAGAGAAATTCAATAGACAGGTTTCTTCTGGCTGGGGTGTTTGGGGCAATTTTTCTGGAGTAGAAGGGCAATTTTGAGAAATTCCCTTTTTATATTCTTTTCAAAACTCCTGAAACTACTGATACTTTATAACTTCTTAAATCAAGTCTATTTCATGCTTCAGTTCAGAAAAAGAAACAATTGCTCCTCTTGTTACAATGTATAGAGGAACTAGTCTAAAGCCATTTTCCCCTCTGAGCACATAGTTATTATGTGACAACATTTTATCTCGTAAGTAATCTGACCTAGGAGATTGGATTTGTGCACTGGAATGATTTAACAACTGGTCCATGCAGGGATCTCAGAGGTTCACATGACACACAGACAGTTCTCGGTATCACTCTCCTATATTCTCAGAGGCTAGAGTGATTGTAAAAGTGCTATACAACAGTGTGTTATCCAAAGCCTCTCATATGATGACCTCATCTGGCAAAACAGCATTCCTAGGCATTTTGGAAAGAGATGTGGTGAATAAACAGTGTAAAATTGTCTAATCATGGGTAAAGTTATATCACACAACAAACATTTATGTACATATGTTCCAAGTACTTTGAAGTCACAAAATAAATTAAAGATATGTTCTTATTCTCGAATAGCTGGCAATCTGATTAGACTACATAGACAAACTGGAAACCAGAAAACAATTTCAAAGCAACATAACAAAATACATTATGAATACAGCACAAATTATATAATGTAATAGTGATGTGTTCGAAGTAGCTAAATGTTCTGTGGGGGGACTAAAGGGGAAAAAAATCTAGTTTAAGCTAACTTCCTTCCTTTTCTTTTCTTCTTCTTAAACCAGACCACTCTGAAAGAACATGGAGATTATTCTTTGTAGACAAGATAAAAGATAAGAGAACATCAGAGACTAAAATATCATCAGTAAATCAGAGGAATGTAAACAGTGAAGGGCTATACCACTTTGTAAGGACAATAGTGAGAAATAAGAAAAATAATTTAATGTACCAAAGTTTCCTGAATTGTTTAAAATCCTACCGAAACTTGAGAATTATTTCTAATTTGGATTAGTAACATATAATGAATAATACTACAAAAACTAATTTTAGCTCTATCTCATGTCTATGCATTGGAAGACCAGCAGACAGACTGGATATTCTATTTTTGGTGCACACTGAAGATCGGCTTTGTTTATAACAGTTGCACGGTATATTGACCCAGTAAAGTAAATTTCCTCTGTTTACAGAAACTAGAAAAACTATTTTGGTTTTAAAGCCACATGTTGTTCATAAGGAACTCATTAGAATTGTGGATATGAGTGGAAAAAAAATCCATTTCATATCCATCTTTTCTTATTGTCTAAGGGATGGTAATACTAATTCAATACAATAATAATAAACATTTTCTTCACAAACTGTAGAGATATTTCTTACTCTTTTCACGCTTTGCATAAGAATAGGCAGACTTTTTAACTTTTTTTTTTTTTAAGATTTACTTATTTATTTTAGAGAGAAAGAGCAATGGGGGAGGGGCAGAGAGAGAGAGGGAGAGAGGATCTCAAGCAGATTCTGAGCTGAGTGCGGAGCCTGATTTGGGGCTTGAGCTCACCACCCTGAGATCATGACCGTGAGATCATGACCTGAGTCAAAACCAAGAGTCAGACACTTAACTGACTGTGCCACCCAGGTGCCCCACAGGCAGACTTATTTAAAAACCAGTTGTAGAGACCATATAGCAATTTGGGAGACCTGAAGTCTAATAATGAAACTGTCCTTCTATTTTTACGGCTTCTTTGTTATTAAAATGGAAGGGTTCAATTATATTGTCACTAATGTTATTTCTGTTTCCAAAATGTTACTGTCTTAAGTTACCATATATAGCTGGGGAACCCTCTACTTTCAGAGCCTGCAATAGGAGTCAGAAAAATCACACAGACAGGCAGGTGAAAGGTATTCAGTTCAGTTGATAATTATTAAAAAGGTGAGATGATGTAAATGTAAGGCGAAAAATATCAATCTTGAATAAATGTCAACATTTATATGTCTGTATATCAAAATCTATAATTGGCTATCTATGTATCAATCACCCATCTGTCTTTTATATGCAGAATAGAAATGTTTAACTTTTCTTTCCAGAAATGTCAGATGACATTCTTTTCTAGCTGTGATGCTAAGATATAATAGGAAATACATATTTTGGTCCTTGTCTCCAGCTCCTGGTCAGAGCTCCTAAAATCTTGTAATTTCTGATAAAGGTAAAAGAAGCATCTTGGTTATAATATTTAGGTTTTGTTTCCAGCTCCTGAAACAGAATGTCCCTCTGGAGGGCTTTTGGAAAGCCCCTGAAAATGGTGGCTGTTTGCCAGGAGAATCAACCATGTGATTAGAGGATTGGAACTTTGAGCCCCATTCCCCAACCTCTAAGGTGAGAGAAGGGAGGCTAGAAATTAGGTTCAATCACGAAGGACCAATGATTTAATCAAGTGTGTCTGTGTAATGGAACCTCATAAAAACTCTAAATGATGGGCTACAGAGAGCTTCTGAGTTGGTGAACACTGAGGTTCTGGTAGGGTAGTGTGTGCCCAGAGAGGTGTGGAAGCTTGGTACGTCTCCCCACCCCCGTACCTTGCATCTCTTCCACCTGGCTATTCTTGAGTTGTATCCTGCATGATAAACTGATAAATAGAACGTTTCCCTGACTTTTGTAAACCATTCTAGCTAATTATGGAACCTAAGAACAGGGTCATGGGGACCCCTGATTTTTAACCAGTCAGTCAGAAGTACCGGAGGCCTAGATTTTTGACTGGCCTCTTTCTTTGGGACTGAGCCCTTGATCTGTAGGGTCTGTGCTACCTCTGGGTGTCAGTGTCAGAACTGAATTAAATCATAGGACACCCAGATGGTGTCTGCAGAGAATTAGAGAATTACCTGGTGTGGAAAACTCACACACTTGGTGTCAGAAGTGATTAATGTAGAGAAAAGAAACAGTTTCTTCCCTTATGAGGTTTCACAATTGCCTTGCCCAGGACTCACTTCCCTTTGTACTCATATATATGTGGTCTCCTGGTAAATGAGCAAAAAATAAATTACACTGGTATGGATCTCTACAATTTACAGAGTATGTTTTCCGAGCTGCACTAAAGTAGCTGTGAAATAATTATTAGTAAAGCTTGGGATCCCAGGGTGCAAAAGGAAAGACTACAAAATGCAGCATGGTAGCCAAAGCTATACTTTTAAATTAAAGAGAGGAAGAGAGAGAGAGAGAGAGATGATTTTCATCTTAGCCTTAATCTGAAAGTTACTCTTCTCATCAATAGATGAGAAACTAAGAGCAGCACCAGTGTAAACTCAGAGACAAACGCCAAAGGCATCTAGCCAGATCACAAACACTTAGATGTCAGAGGGTGGGGAAAACTGCCAAGGCCACCTTTCCAGAGTATGCAGACCTCATTAACGATCATTTTGTAGTATAAGTGGAGGACACTGTAACCTCTATTCATGGACGCTGAGCTTTGAGTAAGTGTATGTAAAGAACTGAGAATCCTCTGTATGTAGGATTAACTGCCCTAATAAAAGGAAGTGCCGCCCCAGCCTCATTAATGTGAGGCCAGCATAAACTGGGGCACAGAGGTAAAGAATGTACAGGAACCAGGTCAAGAGAACAGATAAGAAACAGCACTGACCATGTTAACAACTGGGTTTTGTCGTCGTTGTTTGTTTTTTGTTTTTGTTTTTTTCCCCCTCTTTGGCTTCAACAAAGTAAAGACTATTACTGATACTTCAGGGAGGAGAGATTGAAATTTTTATATAAGAAGCCTGTATCTTAGCTGATATCTTTTAATGTTAGTATGATTATAGGTAGTTCACACTCCTCTGTGAGTTTAGTTAGTCCCAGTTGCTGCATTTATTCCTAGTAAAAGTGCTGAGATACCAGTTCTAATTACAGGTGGAATTCTGACCTAGTCAATAATCTGCTACCTAGAATACTCACCAGTTAAGTAGGAGGTAATGCTGTCTTACCAAGGCTTACTCCTGGCTTCTTAAGTAAACTTTATATTACATAATAAACTTAGAAGAAAATACTGAGTAAGTTAGGATAATTTCTTTTGTTTTAGAGATGAGGCAGCAGTTTCCAAAGTGTTACCTGGCTTGCTTGAGGTCAATGACCACAGTCCCGATTCCCCTATTTCCTTATAGGGAGACTAGATTAGCTGATCTGAGGGACAGCCAGTCTGAGTGGCTGCCAGGGTCTCTAGGAGTAGCACCAGGCAAAAACAGAAAAGCCTTCCTCAAGTCTGAGTTAGAGAAACTAAGATTAATCCATTCAAATGAAGAATAAAAACGGGGGGAAAAAGAAGGCAAAACTAGGGTTCAGGAAACAGGTGGAAACTGACTAAAGGAGCAGGTCTCAATGTCCCTGGGTAGTCACTCTGAACAGAGCTGAAGAATCTATGATTTGTCTTGACCGGATTTGGTGTCTTAAAGATATAAAGAGTGCCTGTGGAAGGGAGCATCTTATAGCATTAATAAGTGACTAAGAGGGCACCTGGATGGCACCGTTGGTTAAGTGGCCGACTGAGTTTTGGCTCAGGTGGTGATCTCAGGGTCATTAGATCAAGTCCCGAGTGAGGCGATGCACTCAGTGCAAAGTCTGCTTAAGTTTCTCTGCCCCTCCCCCTCCTCTCTCAAATAAATAAATAAATCTTAAAAAAAATAATTCAACCTGGTCTACTATTCAAATTTACTTTTTCCTTTCCTTTCCTTTCCTTTCCTTTCCTTTCCTTTCCTTTCCTTTCCTTTCCTTTCCTTTCCTTTCCTTTCCTTCCCTTCCCTTCCCTTCCCTTCCCTTCCTTCCTTCCCTCTTTTTTTTTTTTTTGTTTGTTTTTTGTTTTTTTGTTTTTTTGCCTTCCTTTCCTCTTTACTATTTCTTTCTAATACACTTCAGGACCTATGCTGTGTATAGAGAAGAGAAGCTCAGTATCTAAAGAAATCTTGCCTTTGCAGGTTGAGAGTGCTTATTTAACTCATAGCTTAGTTGGATTCAGATTCACAATGTTTTCCTAGTAAATTAAGGAAGCTTTGGGATTTCAAACTTTTCACCTCTCTGTCAAGGTAGTTTTGAGAAGCTGCTGTGCTTCACCTAGTGCCTTTCCCAGGCATAAGAGGTAAGTATTAGAAATAAGACTGAGGGAATGAAGTTACACAGAATGACCTTCTAGATCCACATAAGTCAAATCTTAGTCATGAGACTTTTCATTAAAAATAATTCCTGCACCACCTGACCCACCTATACGTAAGTATAAATGTAAAAGTAAATCTGCTTCAACGCTTATTCAGAGTAATTTTCAGGTTATTCACAATTGAAGCATAATTGCCCCTTCTACATTTCTGCCGATAATTAAGTGTGGGCCATCCCAAAATTTAACTAAACTCCAATAAGTTAATAGTATAAAGGATGCACTCTGAGGCTTCAGCAAGCTGGCAAAATTCTCCAGAGGCAGCTGCCATGGGCTGGCAGCAAAGCCATGAGCCCTGTGGGAGACGGAGTGGGGGCTGGGCAGGAAGGATCCAAACCCATGTCCGGCTCTCTGACCACTGGTCACTTCCACAAGCCTCAAGTTTTATTCAGACATGGAAACGTGACTACATGGTTTTCAGTTGTTAAGTGTTTTTGGAAGTGTTCATAAATCTTCATGAAATCCACTTCAGTCTTCCACTAGTAATAGTTCGGGGAATGAGCAAAAATGCTTTTCATAGCTCTGTTGAAAAAATTTTCATTGAGTCAGATGAAATTCTAGTGGTTTGACAGAAGTGAACCCTTGTTTTGGGATCAAAATCAGTATTGACAATAATTACTGCCAATGGGCATGTTAGCTACTCTGAGCCCCTGAGGCTTGTTACAAAATAAAAACGGGAGAGCGGAATGGAGGCAGGGTAGGATTAAGCCTCTTCCGCTGCCCTCAAAAGACTCCCATCCTAAAAGCACACTGTTACTATCACTAGCCTGGTTTTTAAGCCAGGAGAACAATTTTGAGGAAAAAAAAAATCTCCCAGATTTCATAACCTCATTTGATAATCTTTCACAGACAGGGCTTTCAAATAGCTTTTGACTCTGGTTTAGAGGAAATCCTCATTTCTCACCGGAGAGAGCTCAGCTACACACAGGCTATGGATATTGTCTGAAGTGAAATGATAGTCTTGACTTGTAAACAACATGCAAAGATCTCCTGTACGGGAACTGAACCTACGAGAGAAACATTTGTCTGAGGGTAATAAGCCCACTTGTTCTTTTATGCTCTTCTGTAAGTGTAAGTCAGAGGTCTGTTAACAGATAAAATCTGCCCGGCTTCTTCTGGAACCTCCCTGACCACTCATGCGTGCCCATATCCTTCAGAGATCTGCTTCCTCTCACGTCCCTCTTTCGCAAGTATGGCTCTGCTATCATTTCTTTAGCCCATGTGGTGAATACTGTCTCGTCTACCAGGGGATTCATTTTAAGCCTGGCTTTGTCATGATAAGCAAGTTTTAGGCATCAGCAAGTAACCTATAGACAATTCTCAGTTTCCCTCATATTCATCCCAAGCCTATATATTTATTTTTTCTCTCAGAGAATATTTACTGACACCTACCCTATGCAAGGCATGGTGCTTGGTGCTACAAATGCAAACATAAATAAGACAGGATCCCATACTCGAGGAAATTACAGCATGTGGACATAAGATCAACATATAACAAGTAAAGTACTACCCTTCTTTAAACTGCAATATTCCACGTGGGAACAAAGAAAGATGTGGTGAACTTCAAGAGTCAGGAAAAGCTTATTGAAGGTAGGAGCATCTATAGGTAGGAGCTGAATCTTCTGAAATGAGAAGGTGCTCACTGAATAGGAAGTGAAGCTCAAAGACAGCATGAAATACATAGTGCACTTAGGGGACTTGAGGCACTTGGCATAGATCAGGGAGTAGCAGGAGGAGACACAAAAGTGGTAGGCAGGAATTGGAGTATGCCATGCTAAAGAATATGAATTTTTATTATATTCAGGGAAAAAAGTATGCAGTAGAAAACATGCCTAGAGAGATTGGGGTTTGAATAGGAAATTAGAAGCAGAGACTCTAAATGACTGATGTATGAGACAGATGCCAAGAGCTCAAATTAAATGAGTCTTAAGGGGCTAAAGAGAAAGGGATGAGGTGAGAGCGAGGGAGGGAGTGAGCATGGCGTCCACAGTTCTTGGGTGATTGGTTATTGCCATTCACTGTGATAACAGGTTAAGGGGAGGAGCAGATCTGAATGGGAAGGTAATTACTGCAGGGTTGGTCACTGCATTTGAGTCTTCTGAGATACATGCAATGACTATGTTCCAGAGAAATTAGAAAGAGGTACCCCTGTACCAAAGATATGATCTTTGTAGTATCATAAACATGCAAGCAGATGATGAAGAGCACTTGGAAAAGGAGTGAAATAGGGCATCAGAGAGAATCCTGGAGGGTACCAAAGTTTTGCATCAGGCAGAGGAAAAGCAACCCGCAATTGAGTCTAAGAAGAAATCATCAGAGAGGTGAGAGAACCAGAGAAAGGTCAGATTGCTGATGACCAAGAGAAGAGAGTATGAAGAGAGTGCCCTCCATGTGAATAGGATTGATGGCACAAATACTATGGGGAATTAGCAGTTTGAGGATCTTTAGAGACATGATTTCAAAGGCTATTTTTAGGGTGTCTGGAGGAAGCTGGGTAAGAAAGGCGGGCCTTGCGGATGACCCTGGGCTTGCATGTCTGCTACATCCAAGAGGGACGCCTGAGTGAGAGCTTCCTGAGATCACCTCATGCTTATACTCAGGACCAGCACTGAAGCCAAAAGTCAGTCCTGGCAAGGAAGACTGCTCCCTCTGAATGCTGATTTTTCTGTGTAGCTGGTCTCCTCATTTCCCTACCTACTCTTTTCTGACAGCATATACCTCATTTCCTCTTTTGTTTTTACCAGATATCAAGCCCTCTCTCAAATCTCCTCTCCACTAGCCTTGGTCCTAACCTTTAATTCCCTCTCTCCTCCTTTAAGGATGCCAACTATGGATGACCACTGCCCATGGACGACTTCACTGCCACAAATAGAATCTAGGGTTGAAGCATTTCAGAGGGGCCAAATGCTTCCAGTAAAATGGGAACCTTGTTCCGGGGAATTGAGTGGCTAAAAACTTGGCTGTTTGCATTTTTGCTAACTGATGAACTTGGGAGTTCAGACAGCTTGCTCACTCTCAGTCACATTCTCTCTCTCTCTCTCTCTCTCATAACATGCTTTATAAACCTGTGCTCCATTAAGTAAGACTGCATAGATAAGATGTGAAATTAATATCTATTCAACATCAGTATTTTCAGTCTATTACAGATTATAAATTTTAAATGGGTGCACAGTGAAGGAGTTGAGCTATAATCCCAATGTCGTGTTCTTAGGAAAACCTGCTGATCACCCCAGGTGGTGGTAGAATAGTCCTCAGTGATAGTAAAACACCTGGAGAACGTCTTCTAAGACAGTGTTTCTCAAACTTTAATAGGCCTATGAATCACTTGGAAATCTTGTTAAAATGCAAATTCTGATTTAGTAGCTTTGGGGTAAAGCCCAAGATTCTGCATTCTACCAAGTTTCCAGATGATGCCAAAGCTGTTAGGCTATGGATCACACTTTGAGTAGTAAGATTTTAGGAGAATATTCTTAGTTGAGTTTCATTACACAGTTATACCTGTAAAGTATAAAGTCAAAGTATAAAGTCTATTGTCAGAAATGCCAGAAAATATCTGAACGGAGCAGCTAAGTATAAATCACTCTTTTCTGCTAACATCTTGTGGTTGAGAAATTAGACTATGTAATGAAATCTATTTTGACATTTAGTTATAAGCCATATTAATCCTTTTTTATGATGAGAGAAAATTTCACAGCACGCTATCTTTTACTACCAGATTCAATGAATTATACTTAGAAATCCAATCTCTCCCCATGACTGTAAATAGTCGTGGCAAAATTTCTAGTGTAGTTCATGTTCTTTATTAAATTAAGTGTTTTTTTAAATAATGACAGAATAAACTGTTAGTACAGAAGACTCTTAGCCCCTTCCTCCCTTCCTCCCTTCCTCCCTTCCTTCCATACTTCTTTCTTGGGATGAGGGTAGCAGCTTTCATAATAACTCAAGTTCATAATGAGTCTATTTAACAAGGGGGGAAAATCCAGGACGTTGTTTTCTAGCTGTATCTTTATTGAAACGGCTCTTCTAATTCTTGAGAATAAGAAAGATTTATGAGAATCCAAATCTTAACACCGAACATCCCAAGTAGTTGATCTGTTTTTATCTCAGAAGACATTAACACTTACATCTTTAGATATGTTCAGACTGCTGTGAGTTCTCTCAGCACATCACATCACATGATTTTGAAGAATATTTGATTAGATAAAATTCACTCTTTTGTCCAATATAATCACAATGGTGTTCTGAAGAAGACTAAATCTGTGAACCATCCTTGAATGGGAATTCTATGGTCACGTACATTTGGAAAAATCTAGGTTCTTTAGCTCTCTCTTAGATATCCACAAATACACAGATATTAAAAAAAAAAAAAAACTTTGAAAATAAACCTATTGTGCTCTATCACAGTGTTTCTCAAATTTATTATTTAGAATACATAGGATACACTTTGGGAAATGTTTTCCTTTTCCATTTTCTACAATCAAGTTGTTGGTGTGAAGGAGAGCTGGACAGAATGAATGCCCTTCCTTCTGTCATCAATAAGAAGAAAGCCTTCCCAGAAGGGTCCTCCAGAAGACTTTCTCTGAAGTCTTTCTGGATAACCAGAACATTCTGAGATGTGTTAGGAAAGTGAATGTGTAAAAAGGGGTGATGGAATGGTCAGGTCACTATGAAACTAATCATAATTTATCACCGGGAGCTGGTATACCAGATTCATATCAGAGGACTATTAGCAAGGAATGAAAGAGGGGTGGCTTCCAGGAAGGCAATGAACAAAGCCTATAGGAGATTTTCAAAAACATGTGTTTACCTCCACCATTTTCATACTGGTTCAGGTCACCATTTCTTTTTTTCATTTCTGTAAAAGCCATTTTACTGGTGCTAATATAATAATAATAATAATAATAACTGCCTACGAAAATAAAATTCTTGTCCCCTTATGATTAATTCTCCACACAGCTCCCAGAGTTGTCATTTAAAAACATAAATCAAATTACATTCTTTCCCTGCTTAAACCCTTCCAATGGCTTTTTGTTTCTTTTAGCATAGACTCCAGCCCCTTGTAGTCCTGTCCTTTATCCTTTTTTTTCCAAAATGCCAGACTCTTTTTCCCCTTTCTTTCCTTCCTCCCTTTCTCTGTCCCTCCCTTCCTCTCTTTTTCTTTCTCTCTCTTCCTTCCTTCTTCCTCCCTCCCTTCCTCTCTTCCTCCTTCCTTCCTTCCTTCCTTCTTTCCCCCCTTCCTCTTTTCTTTCCTCTTTCTCACCTTTTTTCTCTTGTGCCATTGGCACTTTCTATCTTTTGCCTAGAAGTTTCATTCTTCAGATATTCACCTCATTTGTTGCCTTATTCTCTGATCATATGTCACCTCCTCCAGGAGAACCTCCCTGATCAGGCTTTCAAAGATACCTGCTTTATTTTTCTTCTGTACATTTTTTTTGGTCATATACATTTCTACTTGCCTATTTTATGCTGCCTTCATTAGAATCTTAAAACACGAGTTCATCTCTATGTTTAGTACTTAGTGCATCACACAGTAGGCTCACAAACATTTATGGAATGAGTGAATGAAATTTATAAAGTTAAAAGAGAAAGCTATCACAGCCAGTTAAAATAGGTGATGGGATGTTTGTAAAGAAGACTATAGAGTAATAGAAATCATCTACACTTCTACTTAATTTATAATTTCTCTGCGTAGAAAAGAACCAGTTAACATCCTTAAACTTCTTTAAACCAAGGGATGAGGCTGAATTTACTGGGTGTGAGCAAGGCTAACCAATTATATTTGCAGTGGCTGATTTTGAAGTTCTGTACCTTCCATTCCACTCGAACCCCCATCTGAGCCTCCCCTTAACACCTTTCTCACCTACAACACTATCATATGGATGTTGGAACCAGCGTCATCAGCATAAGGGAGAGTTACCTTTAAAAGATTTAGGAATGTGGCAGTGATTCTTAATATCACAGATTGAAATGGAAAAGAAAGTTTTGCATTAGACAGAATCTAGGATGTCTTCCACACATTGGGTTTTGAATTTCAGTTTCCCACTCAGCCAAAAACTGATCCATCCCTTACATGAAAATTCTATTTAAAAGAAACTTCCTTGAGGAACGTCTTAGAAGACATTAAAATTCAAGTCTAGGTTATTCATAAATTTACCAGTTTTATCCTGGTTGTGCATTGGTTTACATATAAAGAACCCAAATTGATTTTCCTTATATGTAAGAACATTTTGAGTATAGACAACATGGTCAGATTTTAACACGTAGCCTGACTGCTGTTCAAATCAATATTTTAAAAGCTTATGGCTTGTCTATCATACTTTGCTCTTATAGTATATATTGAATTCAAGGAGCAAGATTTATATTAGAAGTTAGATTGGAAATCTGGAACTGATTAAAAACATTCACTTTTAACTTATGGCCTTAGTCCCAGAAGTTTTATATTAGCAATGTAAAGCATTCCAAGCTAATAGAAAAATTGGATTAAAATTAATGTGAGGTTATTTTTCAAAAGCCTTTGTAGTTATGTCAATGACCTGATGATAAACGTTCAAGGAACATTTTCACCACGAAGAATGCTTTATACGCAATCATTGCTTCCTGGGCACACCACGGTGTGCTTTTGGACTGTAGACACAGAAATGTTCTAGAAGGCAGGGCTGACTAAGAAGTAGCTGTGGCAGAGACTGCTGGCTGTACACCAGGGTTCATTCTCTCCTTATCCCTGAGTAATACAGTTAGGCTGGGGGCTGACTATCAGGGCTCTGTTTTCTAGCACGGCTACCCCTCCCCCAGTCCTTGCAGCTTAACATGGCTATGTGACTTCATTTTCACCCCAGGGGAAAATAAAGGAAAGTGCTGCGCGCTCCTTCCAGTCCTAGGTCTTAAAACATTGTGCATATGCTCCTTCATGCATTTTTGCCCTCAACCAAGCCGGAACAAATTCTGTTTAAAGGAACCGGCCCTAGAATACACTCCTTATGGGGATACAGGAACACTCTCAGTGATAATGGAGAAACAAGATGGAAGGAGCCTGGATTCCTAACGGTATGGAGTGTAGCAGTCTGCCTTCTTGCTCCAGACTGATACATGAGTAAGAAACAAGAGTCATTTCTAAAGCCTCTCTCTTGTTAAGACTCACCTGGGTAGCATTATAGCAACTCAGCCTTTTACACTAAATAGTACGGGTGTTAAAGGCATCTTTGGTTCCCTCCCACTCCCTTTTGCACACTGCTCTGTGTTGCTGGTGCCCTCTCATTCACCAGGACCCTCTGGATGATAGCTGAGTGTGTGGTCTGTTCTGGTTCTTTCCTTCATGCTCTCAGCTTATTTGACTTCTAAGTCCCAAGTCCTGTTGCATTTATTTTTAGCTATTTGGCACTTTCAAAGAATGGTCATGAACTCAGTCAATTTTTTAGAAGCTTATAGGTCATTATGGCACCTAAAAGTATGATTTTTTTCCCCTTAGAGTTGTGACTTAATCCAAGTGAATGGATTTTTTTAGCACATGTTCAGGCAAAAGCCCACAGACCATTCTAGTATCTGTCTAAATATATTGCACAATGCTAGACTTTCCCTTGTATATGATAGGAAAGAAGCTTTTCCTACCAGATTCTCAGGTTAGAACAGGGCTACACACCCCTTCCAAGGCAGAAAGAGAGCAAAAAGAGGCTAAGCTCTTCTTAGCTCTTTGCCACTGCTTCTCTAGGTGATTAGAAGTGACTGATTATCCCAGTTTTTAGTCTGAGGAACATAGACTAAATTTATAACTTCAAACAGGCATGAGCCAAATAAATATCAATCATTACCTATTATTTCTAAGTAAATTTAATAAGATTATATGACTCAACTTGTGTTTCAGAGGTTTCCATTTACTTCTCTCATTGACTTCGAAGTTCAAAGTTCCTGAGTACCGTCTTTTATTTCCCAATGTATCAGTTTTTGCAAAACTAAAAGTGAAAGAATTTGTAGAAGACACTTGATCAAAGGAAGTTCATGTTCTCTTGGCCACCTCTACTTGGAAATCAGAGTGTAACAGGTGCTTATTGTTTGTGTCATCCTTTAAAACACATTTTAATTGACACTTTTCCAAAATGCTTGGTGGTTATCTTTAATAGGACATGGAATAACCTACTGGGTCATGGGTGACAGATGAAAAAATAGGATGCATAAAATAGTAAAATAGTGTTTTGGCTATAATTCCAATAAATATTGTTTTGTGGAATTTAGTTTCCATTGTATATAAATGTGAATGTGTGTGCATTAGTAAGTACTGGGTTGTGATATACAGATGCATTTTTTACTAAAAGCCTTGCTTCATCCATGAGCTCAAATTGGAAACAGGGTTGGTCCTCTTCGTGGGGCCCAACTACTACATGATATCATTAAATAGAATCTCTTGATTTGATCTTGTAGGTGCTTCAGTGCCATGGATTCATAAATTACACATTCGTGTGCCAGAGAGTTGGTTCTAGGGCTAAAAAATCTTTTGCAAAATTATTTAGTTCTCTCTAATTTTGTAAAAATCAATCCCCAAATCCTAACACTGCTCCAGCTCACTATGAATAATGTCTAGAAAAAGAAAAAATGCCCCCATAATATAAATTTATGTATGGTCACTAACTAAATTAATTATATAGGATAAACATATGGCCTCTAATTTTAAGTTTCCCTGATCATAGACAATCTCATGCTGTACTTTCTCAAAGTACCATGCAGTTCCTTTCTAAGCACCAGTGTAAAACTGAATGGCTCAGATGATGGATTATTAATTTCAATAAGAGCAATTTGGTCATCTTTATGCTTAAATCCATGTATAGATTCTGTGATGGATTATCTTCTGGGGGAAAGAGGTTTGGGAAACATTTTTATTCTAACTGCAAAAAAAAGTACACATTAGTTAGTGGTATCTTAATGTAAAGTAAAATCTCATGCATTAGGTTTTTGTGTATAGCATTATTTATATTCCACATAAAATTACTTATAGTTAGATGTGTTTGTTTAATTACTGTACATATTAAAATGTATAAAACATTTGCCAGCACACTCAGAAACATAAATCAAGGGAAAGCAGAAATTCCTGACTGATGGCCTTAGTTAGAAATACTGACATGCTAGTTTATCTTATGAAGGATCATATCTAGTAGCTTAACTAATAACCTACAACACAGTCTATTCTATAGTGAAAAGAAAATTTGGCCACAAACAGGACTGAACAATGAGCACATGAAAATATTTATACTGTTCTGAAAATGGTTAACTTTTTAACTCTGAAATGTTCTGCTTTTCAGAAGTCAATCTTCCAAAAATAGTCCATCAACTCATTAATTTACTCAGAAGTACCAACTTTAAAAGTGAAAAAAAAGATAAAATATCAGAACTTATGTCTCAAGAAGAATAAGTTATAATAATTTCAGTTATTAATATTTCAATTGAGAGCTCCTTATTATATGTGTGAAAGCTTTATGAAACTGCTTTACCCTTTTCCTATGTAACATTATTGAAAAATGGTGTTCAAATCATCTACAAGCTTTACGCATTCACTAAAACTTCACTATAAAATAAATCATTTTGTGCTAAGACAGTTTCTCTGAGCAGGGAAGGATTTGAAAATATGCAAAAAATAAAAAAGCCAAAGACAACGAAGTGTATTTTTCAGTCTTCGCTAATATAAAATGTGTGATTATTCATATTTGGCATAAGGGGCAGTTTATCTTCACATTATCTTTTGAGGAGAGGGAAAGGAGGGGGAAAAGGAGAGCAGCTTGTTAAGCAAATGAATACTGCTGGTTCCCACACTGGGGGAAGATTATTTTGAAGCACTTGAGTAGTGTGCAAACACTGAAATTGCCACAGAAACAAAGGCCACCCAGCTCAACTCAGTTTGACCTTTGATATGGAAAAAAACAAATCTCTTCTTTTAAAATAAAGTAGGATCTCTAGACAGCAATTCTTGGGTACTATTGGTTTATAGACCAAATACGCTTCCACTTTTTCAGACAATACTTTCCTCCTCATAAATTTGGATCAGAGGTAGTTTTTGGTGCTTTGCTTTGTGCTGCCTTGTGATGCACTAAGGAGGTGTTGGGCATTGGCTTCCCATTTGGTGGGTCATTAAAATCGGTGGATGTACAGAGGAATTCCCAAAATTGAAGGTATTTTTTTCTGTCCTGAAAAATATCCCTTAAGCTTGTCTTTGAACTTTGAAAGGTAATTTTTAAGTAATCTTTATACCTAATATGGGGCTCGAACTTACAGCCTCAAGGTCAAGAGTAGCATGTTCTACCAACTGAGCCAGCCAGGCAATCCTGAAAAATAATTTTTGGATTAGCATTTTCTCATTACTTGCAAGATGTGAACAGTGATAGCGCTATATCCACAAGCCATAAGCTTAGCTGCACATAATCATTTTTTGGAGAAGATTTTGTGGTCTCCTAAACAGATACACATAAAGTCAATTTACCCTCCTGAAAATGTTGTCTTTAACAATTTGACACTGGAATGAGTCAAAGGTTCAAAAAACACCAAAGACCAGCCCAAGGAGAAATCTGGCAAACAGAAATTTGCTATAAAAAGAATGTGATTGGTGTATCAGGAAAGGAATGGCATACTCAAAAAGGGTAAATGAAGATAATGTAATCAAGGCACCACTTAAAAGAGGGATGTTATGGTTAAGGTTATGGTTGGATAAAAAAGTGTGGGAGAGCACCTACATCTACTGTAGACTCAAAGGGCAAGGCAAAGAAGCAGTTACTGGGTTCTAGAAAGAGAGGGAGATACAGCTGATGGAGAGCTATCGTCCTATTGAGGAAGACTGTCCCATTGGGGAACCAAAGCTGCTGACAGCCCATGGTCTGACACTGAACAAAATCCCCCACTTCTTTCCCTGCACTTTCCAATCACCTTTGAGGGCCTTCTAATGGCTAAGGCCAACTAGAGCCAAAGGAGAGGGATGTAAGTTGATATAACCTATAAAAGTTGGACTTCCAATACTCAGAGCAGAATGGAGATGCATATAGGATGGGCCAGGAGAAACAAGACTATCTTCTACACTCATATTTCCTGAAATTTGAGTGGCTTGGCAGCTGTTTGTAATAGAAAAATCACTGAGTAAAAGGCGGTCAAGAGTAGTGTCAATGTTTCTGAGAAGGCATTTGTGAAACTTTTGCAGTTTCTTGATCAGCCCAATTTCTTTAAAGAAAACAGGACACCTCCATCCTGAATATATGGGATGTGTTTTGACTGGTGAAAGAATGACTTCCTCACTCCTTCCTTCTCTCCTATCCATTTACTTAGCCTATCAACATTGATGAATGGGTCTGTCATGGAACAGGCCAATTGGTTTGTGGTCAGAGTCATAGATTTGAACCCTTTGTAGATCTAAACATGTCATTACCAGCTTCCCTAGATTGTATCATTTGCTTGATTAAACTCTTCTCTAGTGATCAGTGTGTATGTACAGGATAAGAGTATAGTTAGGAGCAGCGCAAATTCTTGTGAAGATAATGCCTTGAAAGGTCTTCTAAAGATTAATCCTAGGATCTAGAGCCACTGCAGGAGAAATACTTATTGACCTTCTGGAGGTCCATTGTATCTGGAATTCCTTTCACCCAACAGAGTCCTGGTTTATCCACATTCATCCTTGGATAAGACAAAATCACAACATGCACAAAGCATCTTTGTTTTGCTTGAACTGTTACAGAGCGACGTAAACAACATCACCCACTGTCATGTACTAAACCTTGACTATAAGGATTTCTACAGAACTGATATTCCTACTAGGAGAGTAGAATCTTTTTTTTTTAAGCAGCCTTATTGACAAATAGTTTGCGCACCATAAAATTCCCTCATTTTAAGTATATAATTCAGTGATTTTTATAACTTACAGAGTTATGAGGCCACCACCACAATCTGATTTTAGAATATTTCCATCATCTCATAAAGATAAAGAAAGCCCCTTGATTTTTAAATTTGTGAAACAAGCACAAATAAATGACTCCTTTTTAAGAGCACAATGTAAAAATATGATTACAGGTATTTTAATGTGAACAGTTATTATATAGTTCATGGATTTTTGTTGTAAGAGTAATACCCAGAATTCCTGGTAATCACTGAGTTGACAACACTTTTTTGGTAAACATGGTTGCTATGAGTATATTGCCAAACCAGGAAAATGAAGGAAATTTTAACCAAATTACTTTTATGTTACATCGGAATTTGCCCAAGCCAAAGAAACTTTTCCTACAATAAGAAAAGGTAAATATTTTGAAATACACATCATCACAAATAATTTTACAAGGCATAGTCATCATTCTGAGAAATGAGACTGTTTCCCTTCAGGACCGCTAAAGAGTGATGGGCTTGAGATCTATTTAGATCAATACCCCAGTCAGAAAAGACAAGAGCAATTTGAGCACTACAACAACTATTTCCAGCAGTCGTCTATACATCAGCACCCAAATTGGAAATGCCACTCTTCCAGAAAAAGACCATCCATCCAAGCAACTTTCTCCATCAGGCGACTACTACAGTTTCTGTGTTCACAAATGAAGTTTTAATTTCTGTATATTTACCAGGGCTGCTCTAACAAAGTACTACTAACTGGATGCCTTGAAACAACAGAAATTTATTCTCTCACAGTTCCAGAGGTTAGAAATCTGAAATCAAGATGTCAGGAGGAGGGGCCCCTGGGTGGCTCAGTGGGTTAAAGCCTCTGCCTTCGGCTCAGGTCATGATCTCAGGGTCCTGGGATCGAGCCCAGCATCAGGCTCTCTGCTCGGCAGGGAGCCTGCTTCCCCCTCTCTCTCTGCCTACTTGTGATCTCTCTCCTCTCTGTCTTTAAATAAATAAAATCTTTTAAAAAATGAAATAAAATAAATAAAATCTTAAAAAAAAAAAAGATGTCAGGAGGGCCATCCTTCATCTTTGGATAAAATCCGTCCTTGCCCCTTGCTAGCTTCTGGAGACGGCTGGCCATCCTTGGTGTTCCTTGACTTGTAAACTTCAGCATTTCCAACTCTGCCTCTGTGAGAAGGGCATTCTCCCTGCTTGTCTCCCCGTGTGTCTGCCTTCACAGGACATTTTCCTCTTCTTAGGAGGACATCACTGAGATTGGATTAGGACCTGCCCTATTCAAATAGGACCGCATTTTAACTTAATTACATTTGTAAAGACCTTTTTTCCAAATAAGATCCCATTCACAGGTGCTGGGGATAGGACGACATCTTTTGAGGTGTCACATTCCAACCCACAACAATGCAGCTTTCCAGGAATAATATGTTCTGTGCATATGCCATGGTTGTGAAGCTCCAAAACATTAAAGAGCAAATGAGTTACAAGTCATTTGTAGTCATGAGTTACAAGTCAATCTTTCAAGTCAAGGTTGAAATGAGGTTTTAAAATATCCGGCCTCTTCACTCATCATGTAGGTCCTTTTGCACATGAAGAAAGCAACAAAAAAGCTGAAGGAGAAATTTGTAGTCTTCTATTTCAATATCTGACTAATTTTGTGGAACATACTTGACGTTTATTGAACTAAACATCCCTCATTAGTTCTCTAGTTTTTTTACATGAAGCACACATGCAAATATTCTGCAGTGCAATCATATGACTCATTTCTTTCTCTTGTAATTATGCTTCGTGGATGGAGCGAATGGTTTATTTTCCTCTTTGAAGTGCAATATGGGTTTGAAAGCATAGTTTCTATGGAAACAACACCACAGGTGGGGTTCAATAAATTTTATATGTCCCGTGCCCTTGAGCTTTGTTATCCTACTGGTCATGGTTTTCTTTATTAGCCTTCTCTGAGCCTTACTGACCCAGATTTGTCCTACCATCAAATACTATTTTTACAATTTTGGTAAGTGTTTAATACATATGTACATTTTAGGGGTAACAGGATGTTAAATAGGGCTCTTCCTGTTTGGGTTTTAGCTGAGGCTTAAACTAGAGGTGACAAGTACACTTCACTTGTGAGGTGCTAACCCATTTCTGCCGGACTTGTGCCGGAAGCAGTTTTGCTACTGAGAGCTAACTTTCTGATTCCAGCTTATAAGGAAGCATGAAAGCTCAAGAGAGAAGATGGAGTTTCCAGGAGGATCCTCTAGAGAGAGATGTCAGGATATTTGCGATTCTTTCTCCTGAGAAGGAGGTTGAGAGGCCTACCCTTGTTACCTCAAGTCAAGTGAGGAAGGCTTCAGGGAAGCTACACGGGAATTTTCACATGTATCTCCTGGAACTATGGGGACACAGTAGACTATGATCATGCCTGAGATCTCGCGAGAACAGGTGACTGGCTGAAGTGACTCTTGGTGACAGAGGAGAGTGCTGGTCTTGGAAGTAACTGCATGGCTGACAGACAGAGGTCCAGATGGGGACCACATACAAGAGCTGTCTGGGGTTTTCTTTGGGTTCTTCCCAATAAGGCTGATGGTGTGTCAAGGAGGCCTCAGCTAAAAGTCTCAGGGTGACTTGCTAAAGGTAACTAGGGACAAAGAAGAAATGCCAGGGGACCGGCTGGAGGCACTGGGAGACAGATATGAGATTTCTCTAGTGATAAGGAAACTCAGAAGAACCCACGAAAATACTCAGAAGGGGAAAGAGTCATTTTAAACACCTTCCAAATAACAGAGACCTGAAGAGTCACGGGTATTTCATGGGGGTGGGAAGAGCCAGCCCCACAATACAGCTCTGAATGGCTGAAGGAAAAAGAATAAAATTGTTTCATGGTTTATAAATATACATTTTACTTT
The DNA here is from genome assembly GCA_028646535.1 of Procyon lotor. NCBI lineage: Eukaryota > Metazoa > Chordata > Mammalia > Carnivora > Procyonidae > Procyon > Procyon lotor. The sequence goes on from CM053605.1 coordinate 43,883,411, forward strand.
GCTCTAAAAAAAATGACCCAAATATCCTTACATACAGTGGATATTCTTTGGTCATGTGATGACTGCATTCTTATCCTGTAGAGCCTATGGAGGTCATTTACAAAGTGCAATGTTGCATGCATCACACACGTGTACACAGACTCCCAACATCTGAATACTAAGGGAACACTTCCCTGTACATTTCAAGCATCCTGTCTACTAATTACCCAGCAACCACTAAAGGCTGTGTGCTGAAACCTAGTGCAGTAATTGGAAACCTGTGTTTTAGCTAAGTGGTGATTTACAACAGCAAAAGCAAGTCTTTGGAATTTTCTTCTCTGTCCTTCAACTATGCCTCTGATCAGAGAGGGGACACACAAGCATGATGCAGTTTATACCTCTCTATCCTCTGTCACTCATCAGTAAAAGTCTTTTCTAGGACTCACAATTTAGGAAGCAGCTCACAAAAAGAGCTCAGATCATAAAGAGCTTCTCTTGTGCCAGAACACATGTTTTGGGACCAGAAGAAAATTCTTGTCTCTTAAGAAACCACAGAGATTTTTCAGTCCTGTCCTATATCCCATTTCTTAGAACATTTCTACTTAGAAGTTATGACCTTATCACTGTTTCTAATTCTTTTTATGTCTCCCTCAAATAAATTCCCCATTACAACTTCCCTATTCTGGTAAATGACAGAACTATTTTCTTTAGTTACCAGGATCAAAATCATAGTCATGTTTTCCTTCTTCTTTCACTTTGCCCTTAATGTCCAGGGGTTGCTCTTTATATTTTTCAAACAGCTCCCATATCTGTACCCTGTCTGCAGTCTTATAAAGTGTCACTTTGCTGGAATTTATCCAGTCTTCAGAATTGTTTTCCTAACTTCTAGTTCTCTTCTCTTTGGTTTATTCCACACATAGGAAAATTACTGTCTCTATAACACAACTTTTTAAAAAAAATTTAAGTTAATTTAAATTCAATTAATTAACATAAAGTGTGTTATTAATTTCAGTGGTAGAGTTCAATGACTCATCAGTTGCATATAACACCCAGTGCTTGTTACATCACATGGCCTCCTTAATGCCCAACACTCAGTTATACCATCCCCTACCACCTCTCCTCCAGCAAAACTCAGTTTCCCATAGTTAAGAGTCTCTTATGGTTTGTCTCCTCTCTGATTTTGTCTTATTTTATTTTTCCCTCTCTTCTCCTATGACCTTCTATTTTGTTTCTTAAATTCCACATATGAGTGAAATCATATAATTATCTTTCTCTGATTGACTTATTTTGCTTAGCATAATACTCTCTAGTTCCATCCCTGTTATTGCAAATGGTAAGATTTCAATTTTTCGATGACTAAGGAATATTCTACTGTGTGTGTGTGTGTGTGTGTGTGTGTGTGTGTGTGTGTGTGTGTATCACATCTTCTTTATCCATTCATCTGTTGAAGGACATCTCGGCTCTTTCCATAGCTTGGCTATTGTAGACATTGCTGGTATAAACACTGGGGTGTAGGTACCCCTTTAGATCACTATGTTTGTATATTTTGGGTAAATACTTGGTGGTGCAATTGCTGGGTTGTAGGATAACTCTATTTTTAACTTTTTGAGGAACCTCCATATTGTTTTCCAGAGTGGCTGCACCAGTTTGCGACCCACCAACAGTGCAAGATGGTTCCCCTTTCTCTGCATCCTCACCAACATTTGCTGTTTCTTGACTTGTTAATATTAGCCATTCTGACAGGTGTGAGGTGGTATCTCATTGTGGTTTTAATTTTTATTTCCCTGATGCTGAGTGATGTTGAGCATTTTTTCATGTGTCTGGTAGCCATTTGTATGTCTTCTTTGGAGAAATATCTGTTCATGTCTTCTGCCCATTTCTTGACTGAACTATTTATTTTTTGGGTGTTGAGTTTGACAAGTTCTTTATACATTTTGGATACTAACCCTTTATCTGATAAACATTTGCAAATATCTTCTCCCATTCCGTAGGTTGTCTTTTGGTTTTGTCGACTGTTTCCTATGCTGTGTAAAAGCTTTTTATCTTGATGAAGTCCCAATAGTTCATTTTTGCTTTTGTTTCCCTTGCCTTTGGAGACGTATCTAACAAGGAGTTGCTGTGGCTGAGGTCAAAGAGGTTGCTTTCTATGTTATCCTCTAGAATTTTGATGTATTCCTGTCTCACATTTAGGTCTTTCATCGATTTTGAGTTTATTTTTGTGTATGGTGTAAAGAAATGATCCAGTTTCATTCTTCTGCATGTGGCTGTCCAATTTTTCCAACACCATTTGTTGAATGTTTCAGTTTTGGTTGTTTACATATCTCTAAGAATGCATGCATTTCTTCTAAATTGCCTAATTTGTTGGCATACAGTCACTTATAATATGTTCTTATAATTGTGTGTGTGTGTGTGTGTATATATGTATATATGTATGTATATGTATATATGTATACACACACATACATAATTGTTCTTATAATTGTTTGTATTTCTGTGGTGTTGGTTGTGATGTCTCCTCTTTCATTTATGATTTTATTTGGTTCCTTTCTCTTTTCTTTCTTTTACGTCTGGCTAGGGCTTATCAATCTTATTAATTCTTTCAAAGAACCAGCTCCCAGTTTCATTGATCTGTTCTACTGTCCTTTTGGTTCTATTTCACTGATTTCTGCTCTAATCTTCATTATTTTTCTTCTCCTAATGGATTTAGGCTTTATTTGTTGTTCTTTCTCCCACTAGTTCCTTTAGGTATAGGGTTAGGTTGTTTTGGAGACCTTTCTTTTTTCTTGAGAAAAGCTTGTAGTGCTTTATACCTCCCTCTTAGGACTGCCTTTGCTGAATACAAAGGTTTTAAACAGCTGTGTTTTCATTTTCATTTGTTTCCATGATTTTTTAAAATTCTTCTTTAGTTTCCTGGTTGACACATTCATTCTTTAGTAGGATGCTCTTTAACCTCCATGTAGTTGGAGGTTAATCCTTTCAAATTTTCTCTTGTGATTGAGTTCAAGTTTCAAAGCATTGTGGTCTGAAAATATGCAGGGAATAATCCCAATCTTTTAGTACCAGTTGAGAGACCTGATTTGTGACCCGGTTTGTGATCTATTCTGGAGAATGTTCCATGTGCGTTTGAGAAAAATGTATTTCTGTTGCTTTAGGATGAAATGCTCTGAATATATCTGAGAAGTCCATATGGTCCAGTGTATCATTCAAACCCGTTTCCTTGTTCATTTTCTGCTTAAATGACTTGTCCATTGCTGTAAGTGGAGTGTTAAAGTCCCCTACTATTATTGTATTATTATCAATGTGTATCTTTAATTTTGTTATTAAATGATTAAATAAATGGCTGCACCCAATTTAGGGGCATAAGTATTTACAGTTGTTAGATCCTTTAATTATTGTATAGTATCCTTTTTCATCTATTATTACAGTCTTTGGTTTAAAATCTAATTTGTCTGATATGGATTTGTTAACCCAGCTTTCTATTGATGTCCATTAGTATGATAAATAGATCTCCCCCTCCTCACTTTCAATCTGGAGGTGTCTTTTGGGTCTAAAATGAGTCTCTTATAGACAGCATATAAATGGTCTTTTTTTTTTTTTTTTAATCTAATCTGATATTCTGTGTTTTTTGATTGGAGCATTTAGCCTATTTGCATTCAAAGTAATTATTGAAAGATATTAATCTAGTGCCATTGTTTCCTTGTAAAGTCACTGTTTCTGCTTATTGTCTCTATTCCTTTCTGGTCTTTGTTACTTTTGGGCTCTTTCTTTGCTCAAAGGAGCCCCTTTATACAGGGCTGGTTTAGTGATCATAAATTTTTTTAGTTTCTGTTTGTCCTGGAAGCTCTTTATCTCTCCTTCTATTGTGAATGACAGTCTTACTGAATAAAGTATTCTTTTCTGCATATTTTTGTCATTCAGCATCCTGCATATATCATGCCAGTCCCTTCTGGCCTGCTAGGTCTCTGCGGATAGGTCTGCTGTTAGACTTATGTTTCTACCCTTGTAGGTTATGGACCTCTTGTCCCAAGCTACTTTCAAGATTTTTTCTTTGTCTCTGAGATTTTCAAGTCTCACTATTATATGTCAAGGTGCTGACCTATTTTTATTGATTTTTGAGGGGGATTCTCTGTGTATCCTGGACTTGCTTGTTTCTTTCCCCAGATTAGGGAAGGATTAGGGAAGTTCTCCACCATAATTTGCTCCAATATACCTTCTGCCCTCCCCTCTCCTCTTCTCCTGGGATCCTAATTATTCTAATATTGTATCACTTTATGGTATCACTTCTCTCTCAAATTCTTCTGTTGTGATTCAGTAGTTGTTTATCTCTCTTTTTCTCAGATGTTTTATTTTCCATCATTTTTTTCTATCTTCTGCCTCATTTATCCTAGCAGTTAGAGCCTCCATTTTTTTTTTTTAAGATTTTATTTATTCGAGAGAGAGAGAGTGTGAGAGTGAGCATGAGAGGAGGGGAGAAGGTGAGAGGGAGAAGCAGACTCACCGTGGAGATGGGAGCCTGATGTGGGACTCGGGTCTCTGGGATCATGACCTGAGCTGAAGGCAGTTGCTTAACTAACTAACCCACCCAGGCACCCTGGAGCCTCGATTTTTTACTATATCTCAGTAATAGCCTTTTTGGTTTTGAATTAATTAGATTTTAGTTCTTTTATTTTTCCAGAAAAGGATTCTGTAGTGTTGTTTATGCTTTTTTCAAGCCCAGCTAGTATCTTCATGATCAATGTTTTGAATTCTAGTTCTGACATTTTATTTATATCCATATTGATTAAATCCCTGGCAGGGGGTACTGCCTCTTATTCTCTTTTGGAGTGAGTTCTTTCATCTTGTCTTTATGTCCAGAGAAAAATAGGTGAAAGAGAGAAAAAAATACGAAAATAGCAACAATAACAGTAGAAAAATATACAGTTAACAAATCAGAAGAGATCAGAAAGAGAAAAAGAAGAAAATCAAACAGAAGGTGAAGAGAACAGAACAGAACAATAAACTAGATCCTGGGTATATTTTGGTCTCTTTGTTAGAAGAAACCAGACCCCAAAATTAGAAAGAAAAACTAATATATATATATACACAAAAATAAAATTGAATACAGTGAAAGGAAGCCAAAACTGAAATATATATATAAAAAGTAAAAAAATGAAAATTAAGAAAGACTTAAAAAAAGAGTTGATAAAATAAGAAGTTAGCTGGAAAGGGAAAAAAATTAAAATTGAAAGACAAAAGAATTATGAGAAAAAACTCACAAATTCTGTGTACTATTTTCCCCTAGCACTGGAATTTTGCAGTTCTGTATGATTGGTAAACTTGGTATTCCTGCTTGTCTTCTAGGGGAGGGGCCTATTGCACTGACTCTCAGGTGTCTTTGCCCAGTTGGAACTGCCACCCCCTTGCCAGGGAACCAGGCCCAGTCTGAGTGGCTCTGGACTGCACTATGTGGCATTTGTTCCCTGAAGGCTTTCAGCACCAGTGTAGGGGATGAAAATGTGGCGTCCCTATCTCCAGCCCCAGAGCTGAAAGTTTGTGTCCCTACTCTTCAATGAGTCCTCATAGAAAGGCAGTCAATCACTCCTGTCTCCCTGGTTTCTGCCTACACTGTGTTCATCCAGCCTGTGATCTGGCATTTTATCTCAGGCATGCAATCCTGCTTGGAGTGTCCAAAGTTTACAGACTCCTGCGGAGTGCTCCTGTCCACTCCTCCTGGTGGAAGGAGGAGGGTCTTGCTGAGGTTCTACTGCTTGCTGGGTCTCTTGCTCAGAGAGCAGTTGCCCCATCATTCCTAGGTTCATGGCTTATGGAAATGATGAGCTGAAAGCCTACTCCTGAGCTCACTGATTGCAGCCAGCTTCCCTGTTCTGGATGCCTGGAAATTCTGCCACACTCCTGCACCTCTGTTACTTTTGTGACCCTGAGGATCCTGAGACCACACCGTCCCAACTGAGATTCTCCTCCATTTCATGACCCCCAGGTAAAGACGTCTCCCACTGGAGCACACTTCTAAAAGTTCCAATTTGGGACTCCATTGCTGTATCACTTTATGGTAGTCATCTGACAGAGGCTCCCTCCCCTGTGGTTTATCTTCCCATATATCACTTTGGATTCGCTTCTTTGCATCTCCTACCTTGCAGAAAGTGGTTATTTTTTCTATTCGTAGAATTACAGCAGTTCTTTTCTTAGATCTCTGGTTGAGTTTGCAGGTGTTCAGAATGACTTGATAGCTAACTAGCTGAATTCCTGGGACCAGACAAAATTAGGGTCCCCTACTCTTCCACCATCTTACTGCTCTACTTTATAAACAACTTCTGCTTACCACTCTGTTACTTAAGAATATTCTGTAGCTTACCACTGCCCTCAGAATAAATATAAATTTCAGGCAGAACTATAATGCCATCCATGATGCCACTTCTTTGAACTTTGTCCATTATATACTTTACTCCTACTCTGTAAGCCATGTTCATGTCCTCAAAGGCAATTTCTTTCATTTGGTAAAAAATGCCTGTGACTCTTCTAGGTGCTGGGGATGCAGCAATGAAAATCAAAGACACAATCCTTGAGTGGAGTCTAGAGGGGCATGTACACAGCTACAACAAGGTTTGTGTTGGGAAGTACAATATGTTACAGGATAGGAGAGGCACATAATAGCCAGGCTTGGCTTGCCAGAGAAGGCTTCTCAAAAGAAGTGACGCTGACGCTGAGGCCTGAAGGCAAGGTGGGAATCATCTAGGCAAAGAATGGCCAACTGGTGCACTAAGAAGAAGGCAAAAAATGTGTGAAGATTTAGAGGTGAAACTGAGCATATCCTATTTAAATAACTGAAAGAGAGTTTTCTCTATTGGAATGAAGTATAATGATGCCTAAGAAAGGACAAGATAAATCTTGAAACCCAGATTAGAAATTTGGGTTTGTTTTAAGAAAAACAGAGAGCTTTTGGAAGTTTTTAAAGTAAAAACACATTAAGCAGATTTGTCTTAGAAAAGTACATTCTGGATGATGGGCGCAGAATGGGCCAAGAAGAGAAGCAGATGACCAGGTAAGAAGCTGCTTCCGGAACCCAGATATGAGTGTAGGGTGGCCTACCTCTGAGTAGCGCCAATAAGGATAAAGGTAAACCAACAAAATTGAGGAATATTTGAGACAAAAAATTGTATGAATTCAAATTAATTGTAAATGTGGTAAGCCCAAGTTGAATCCCAAGTTTCTGTTTTGGGCAGCTGTGAGAATGATGGTATCATTTATAGACACACCTTGGAAATATTGCCAGCTCAGTTCCAGATTACTGCAATAAAGCATATATTGACATGAAGTGAGTCAAATAAGTATTTTGGTTTCTCAGTAGATGTAAAAGTTATGTTTACACTACTGTAATCTATTAACTGCTGTAATTCTACGAATAGAAAAAATAACCACTTTCTGCAAGGTAGGAGATGCAAAGAAGCGAATCCAAATCTATTTATTCCTAGTAGCACTAGGCTAAAAGAATGTATAAGCCTTAATAATACTTTATTGATAAAAAATGCTATCATCTGTGCTTTCAGAGAGTTGTCTTTTTGCTAGCAGAGGGTCTTGCCTCAGTGTTGATAGTTGCTGACTCATCAGGGTGGTGGTTGCTGTAGGCTAGGGTGGCTGTGGCAGTTTCTTAAAATAAGACAAAAATAAAGTTTGTCCCATCAATGGACTCTTCTTTTCACAAACAATTTCTCTGTAGCATGTGATGCTGTTTAATAGCATTGTACCCAGCTTCTTTCAAAATTGGAGTCAATCCTCTCAAACCCTGCTACTGCTTTATCAACTAAGTTTATATAATATCTAAATCCTTTATTGTCATTTCAACAATCTTCAAAGCATCTTCACCAGTAGATTCTATCTAGGAAATCACTCTTTACACATCCATAAGAAGCAATTCCTCATCCATTAATGTTTTATCATGAGTTTGCCACAATTTAGTCACATCTTCAGGCTCCACTTCTAATTCTAATTCTCTTGCTATTTCCACCACATCTGCAATTACCTTATCCAGTGAAGTGTTGAATCCCTCCAAGTCATCCATGAGGGTTGGAATCAACTTCTTCCAAAGTCCTGTTAATATTTTTTGGCCTCTTTTCATAAACCATAATTTTTAAAAATTTTTATTAACATATAATGTATTATTTGCCCCAGGGGTACAGGTCTGTGAATCATCAGGCTTATACATTTCACAGCACTCACCATAGCACATACCTTCCCCAATGTCTATAACCCAGCCACCCTATCTCTACCCCTTTAACCCCCAGCAACCCTCAGTTTGTTTTGTGAGATTGAGAGTCTCTTTTTTCTTCTTTTTTTTAATTTATTTTTTTATTAACATATAATGTATTATTTGCCCCAGGGTACATGTCTGTGAATCATCAGGCTTACACATTTCATAGCACTTACCATAGCATATACCCTCCCCAATGTCCATAACCCAGCCACCCTATCCCTACCCCCCTACCCCCCAGCCACCCTTAGTTTGTTTCATGAGTCTAGGAGTTTCTTATGGTTTGTCTCCTTCCCCATCCCATCTTGTTCATTTCTCTCCCCCACCCCCCCACAACCCCCTGCCCTATCTCTCAAATTCTTCATATCAGAGAGATCATGTGATAATTGTCTTTCTCTGACTTATTTCGCTTAGCATAATACCCCCCAGTTCCCTCCATGTCATCTCTTATGAAACCATAATTGTTTTTAATGGCATCCAGAATGGTTAATCCTTTCCAGAAGGTTTTCAGTTTACTTTGCCCATCCATCAGAAGAATCACTATCTGTGGCACTATTTTGTATAACTTTATAAAATCACAAAATGTATTTCTTAGTAATGCAACTTGAAGGTCAAAATTACTCCTTGATTCATGGGCTGCAGCAAGGGTGTTGAGTTAGCAGGCATGGAAACAACATTAATCTCATTGTACATCTCCATTAGAGCTCTTAGGTGACCAAATGCATTGTCAATGAGCAGTAATAGTTTGAAAGTTTGAAAGGAATCTTTTTTTCTGAGAAGTAGCTCTAAACAGTGAGCTTAAAATATTTCATAAATCAGGGGCACCTGGGTGGCTCAGTGGGTTAAAGCCTCTGCCTTCGGCTCAGGTCATGATCTCAGGGTCCTGAGCGAGCCCCACAACGGGCTCTGCTCAGCGGGGAGCCTGCTTCCCCCTCTCTCTCTGCCTGCCTCTCAGCCTACTTGTGAGGCTCTCTCTGTCTCTCTCCTCTCTGTCTCTCCTCTCTGTCAAATAAATAAAATCTTTTAAAAAATATTTCATAAATCATGTTGTAAACAGATGCGCTGTTATCCAGGCTTTGTTGTTTCATTTACAGAGTACAGACAGAGTAGATTTAGCATAATTCTTAAGGTCCTAGAGATTTGGGGGATGACCATAGGCACTGGCTTCAACTCACAGTAACCAGTTAAGTTAGCCCTTAACAAGAGAGTCAGCCTGTCCTTTGAAGCTTCAAGGCAAAGCACTGAACCTCTCCTCTCTGGCTATGAAAGTCCTAGATCGTATCTTCTTCCAATAGAAGGCTGTTATATCTACATTGAACATCTGCTGTTTAAGTGTAGCCACCTTCACCAATGATCTTAGCTGGACCTTCTGGAGAACTTGCTGCAGCCTCTACATCAGCACTTGCTGCTTCCCTTTGTACTTTTATGTTGTAGAGAGGCTTCTTTCCTTAAACCTCATTAACCAGCCTCTGCTAGCTTCCAGTTTGTCTTCTGCAGTTTCCTCATCAGCCTTCAGAGAACTGAAGAGAGTTAGGATCCTGCTCTGAATTAGGCTTTTGCTCAAGGGAATGTTGTGGCTGGTTTGCTCTTCTATCTAGACCACTAAAGCTTTCTCTATTTCTCCAATAAGACTCTTTAGCTCTCTTATTTGTGTGTACCCTGGAGTAGCATGTTTCATTTCCTTTAAGAACATTTCCTTTGCATTCACAACTTAGCTCTTGGTGGAAGAGGCCTACCTGTTGGCCCATCTCGACTTTCAACATGCCTTCCTCATTAAGCTTACCCATTTTAACATTTTGACTTAAAGTGAAAGATATGTAACTCTTCCTTTCACTTGAACGCCCAGAGGCCCTTGTAGGATTTCTAATTGGCCTACTTTCAATATTTCTGTGTATCAGGGGATAGGGAGGACTGAGGAGAGGGAAAGAGATAGGGAATGGATAGTATAGGAATGGTCAGTGGCACATTCATAACATACATGTATGTTTGCACTAAAATAAGAAACAAAATGGAATGGATTTGAGGTTAGATATGATGGTTTAATTTTTGACAAGTTGATCTTGAGGTATCTATGAGACTTCTTACTGAAGATCCACTATGTACAGATGAGGAAGTAGGCCTGAAAGCTTAGAGCAAAGATCTAGGCTCAAAATGGATTCTTGAGAATCCTGAAACTACAGATGGTGACTGAAGCCCTAAAAACAGATGAGTCTACTGAGGGACAATGAGAGAAAAGCAGCCTTTAAAGAGCCATAGGCCTGAAAGAGCACCAGCATTTAAAAAAAAGATGTAGGATAAGAGGTAGAAGACTGCGGTGGCACGGAAGCATCACAAAAAAAGGAGTTTCAAGAAAAGGCCAGCATTTTTAAGTACTACTAAGAGCCTAAATAAGACAAAGATGGAGAGTTGCACGATAGATTTAGCTATAAAGTTGTGCTGGTCACATTCTGTTTGCCTCCATCCCTCTTCAACTTGTTTCACACTCCTAAGTTTGACGTATGAATGATCTCAATGAACTCTATGCATTCTGTCTTCTGTTTGAGTTAGACCAATAGTGAACACTGGCAGGGGATGAGAAGGAGGAAGTAAGGGAGGAGAATGAATGGGGATATTATCCCCTCAGCTTATTCTTTGTGGATTAGCTACAGGCTATGCATACTTTGATTGAAGGTCACAGTTCCTGTCAGGCAGGTGGCTCTATTTATCCTTTTTGGGCTAGGGTGGGCAAGAGCTGCCTGCATTGTTTAGCTCTGGAATATTGTGCCATCTCTTGAGGGTTCACTATGCTCTCTCAAAGGCTTTTATTTCTCTTTGTGACATTCTCTCCAAATTATTCCAACTCAAATATCCCATCTCTTTCCTACTGCAATCTTGACTGACACAAGGGTCATTTGTGACTTTGGTGAGAGTCCTTTCAGGGGTGTGGTGAAGGCAGAAGACAGATTATAGGTGGATCAAAGTAAGTGGGAGATGAAGAAGAGGAAGGACAGGTAGAGTATTCTTTCTAAAAGGTTAGCTATCAAAGGATGCAGAGAGAAGGGGCAGGGGCCACACAGAAAGATAATGAAGAGGTTTTACACATTTTTCTTTTTATGTTGGGAAGACTTGAAATAATCATTTCATTATTTGTGAAAATAGGTTGGTATAGAAAATGATTTTAAAGATATAAGGGAAAAAAAGAAAGAGGGTGAGAGGAAATAGGACCCCTTAATAGAAAGGCTTGTCTTCAACAGAAGAGGCTCCTTTTCATCATCATAGGAGGGAAGGAGGAAATGATGGTTGATAAGTGGGAAGTTTATAATCAGAATGGGAGATTGGCGCTATTCTACTCTGATGGCTTCTCTTTTCCTCATGAAGCTGAAAGCAACGTCACCTGATGAAAGTGAGAGTATGTGATGAGGTTGGAGATTTAAGAAGAAAAGAGAAGTTCTAAGTATTTTGAAAAAAGGTTAAGGGGAGTTTGTCAGAACTCTCTGAGAACACAGTTCCATCTGGAAATTTAGGCTGGCACCAATCTGCAAGTATGTACAAAGTCCCTCCAGAGGCACCGAGTAACATGTTTATTCTTTCAGAAAAGATGAAGAATTAGATTGCCAAGACGGGGTTTTCTAAGTACTCAGACTGAAGGACAACAGGAGAAGAGGGCTAAGGAATTAGGAAGCAAGTATTTGCAATGATGAAGCATGGAATTTATATGGATAGGCAAGGTAGCAACAGAGGAGAGGAGTCAAGAGACTAAATATCACTGAAAGACTGAAGACAGATGTGGGGGTGTTAATCAGGTAGGGCTGGTGATCAGAGAGCTGAATGCCCAGGTTTAATATTTCAGTATAGCTCTTCTGAAAGCTGACAAGGTCCTGGATGAAGCCAGGGTGGCTGATGTGGAGAAAATATAAAGGTCACTGGACTGAGGCTTACAAGGATTATCCGTGGGATGGATGCCATTCCTCAGGTGATGTCCCCTTTGAATAACCTGAGCTTGATTCTTTTTTAATGCATATAATTTATAATGCCTCATAAACCATATATCAAATTACATTATGTCACAATATACATGGTAACATTTAAATGTGAGAGGGTCGTTCTTTAATGTACAATTCAATTCCAGTTTTCTGGGTCAATTAAATCCTTTACTTAAATATATTAACTTCAGAAATATAGTTGTTGGTTTTTTTTCCCAAAAAGAAAACAGGTGGGTTTCTTAAACCAGGCTTCTCAGAAAAGTTCCTCATTTGGTTTTCTAATTATAAAGCACAGAAGGAAGGTTTGGTTTGAAGTTTTAATTTACCAGAGCTATACAGGATTAGTTTTTCTACATGCAATCCAGTATTTGACAGTTGTTAAATATTTGCTTTAACCGTGAATTTATTTTGAGTACAACACAATTGCACCTACTATCTCTGCATGACTCTTTTAGGAATTGGCATACACTCATAATATTTAACTAGAACAATGAATGATTTAAAAATAGAAAACGCACAAATTACTGTACTCCCTTGGAAGCATATAAGCTTTGACAGAAAGTGGAATAAAGTGGTTGTGTAAAGAGCTTCAACATAATTTTTTTCAAAAAACCTTTTATTTTTATTAGTTTTAAATATATTTAGCTCTTCAGTGAAATCTCTTTGGAACACACATTCAAAATCCAGCAATGTGTATCAAGCCTATGTTAATGGGCCTTAAATTTTTCCCTTTTGAAATAATAACAGGTTATTATTAATTACATTATATATGTGATTATAAAATATAGATTCATATATTTTAAATATAGACGTACACACAGATTCATACATATGGCGTTATGTCTCTGTATATATATATACATATGTGTGTGTGTATCAATCAACCTAGATCTGGATATATATATATATATATATATACATATATATATATATACTTATATATACTTATTCTGGATCTGGATATATATATATATACACACACACACTTATATATACTTATTCTGGTCTTGGTATATAACACCAATATTAATATAATGTAATATTTGTTGAAAAGTTGTGACAGATGCATTTTCTTGCCCAGTTTCTTTGTGACCAATGAGTAAATTAGGTGATGGAAAAAGGATATAGTAGGTTTCCAGTTAGAAATAAAGAAATAGTGTGTCTTGGTAACAAGAAAACAGATATGTTCAGTTGCATGAACACGAACTTGGTCACATTAACTTCATGATTTATATCAACTGTGACAACCATTCAGTCATTCATGAAACATTTACTGAAGGTCCACTGTGTGTTAATCTCTGCAGATAAAGTAAGATGTAGCATTTGCCCAGTCTGGAGCAGGGGTGTAACTGATCTAGTTACATTTAATATTTTGTATATTACCTGTGAAAATGATATATATTTACACTGGAAATATTTTTTATGAACTAGTCTATGCTATTTTTTAAAGTTTGAGTAGTTTTAATTATAAATCACACTGCTTCTCATACATCACTCTCATTTGCATTGCCCTTTTAACCTAGAGCATATCTTAATATACGTTTGATTATTTGTATTTTCTTTGAAGTTTTACAGACTGCTATTGTATTTAATAGCATTTCTCTTGATCCTAAGGGCAAAAAGGGGCACTTGCAATCACCAATATACTATACTATATATAAATGTAAAAACTCTCCATGTCGGGGCGCCTGGGTGGCTCAGTGGGTTAAAGCTCTGTCTTCGGCTCAGGTCATGGTCTCAGGGTCCTGGGATCAAGCCCCGCATCGGGCTCCCTGCTCAGCAGAGAGCCTGCTTCCCCCTCTCTCTCTGTCTGCCTCTCTGCCTACTTGTGATCTCTCTCTCTGTCAAATAAATTAATAAAATCTCTTTTAAAAAACTGTCTATGTATATGGGGTAAATTTTAGAAGAAAAGCTCTGATAGTCCAACTTGGGGGTTTTGTGTTGATTCATATGTGTTTTTTCTCCTCAGCCATGACAGATTATAGAAGCTATACCTATGACCAAACTCTGAGTATTAAGCAATGAAAACTCTTCAAGCATGATTATCGCTTTGTTACCTTTTATAATCTGTAACAATCAATAATCTTCTGTAACTCATTAATAATCTTTTCTGATGATACATTCTCTAACCAGATCTAGGTAAATTAGAGAAGCCAGATTGCTATTTTCATATATTAATGAAAAGGATCAAAACTCTGGCCTAAAGTTTTTCTTGCTTAGGGAATATTTGAAATATGTAAGAACTGCTAATAATCTTACTTATTATGCCAAATAGTTTATAAAATACCTGACTTTTTTAAAAAGTCAGTCATATTTTAATTAATTAATTAATTAATTATTAAAGATTTCATTTATTTGGGAAAGAGAGTGCTCAAGGAGGAGCAGGGGTAGGTGCAGGGAGAGGGAGAAGCAGATTCCCCCCGAGCAGAGAATTCAATGTGGCGCTAGACCCCAGGACCCTGTGAGCATGACTTGAGCCAAAGGCAGAAACTTAGCCCACTGAGCCACTCAGGCATCCCCAGATATATTTTAAATATCAAAGATTTGGTTATTCATTTATATATTCACTAAAAACATTATACAATATCCTCAAGAATTAAGTAATATCCCCACTACTTCAACACGAACCACTGAATTATTAAAATAGAGTCAGGTCCTTGTGGGGGTTCTAGGCTGGAGCATGCTTGTTCAAAGTAGAGATGTCTGGACCTTAAGTCAAAAGATCTGGGATACAGGTTAGGAAACTGCATTTTAAAGAAATCATTCCAGGTGATTTTGAAGCACATTCTTTTTTTTTTTTTTTTTTTTTTTTTTCACGTCAGATGGGTAATGTGCCGAGGTCGTAACAAGGTTTGAGGGAGGCACATGTCACACAGTCGCGTGAACACCCGATCATCATGCTTATGAACTACAAAAGGATCTTGAAGCACATTCTTAAGTCTCATTCTGATGAAGAGTGTTTTTGAATACATCTCTTTGAAATGTTTATCAGACTGTCATTCCTCTACTTAAAATTATCCAACAGTCACCCCCTGAGTTTAGAAAATGTTCAAACTCCTTGGCATAGCTCCTGCCTTCCTGTCTAACCTCATTTGGCCAAACTTTGTCTAATTGGTGAATCTGTGATTTTATTGGCTTGCTCTGCTCCTGAAAGGCGGCAACCTCATGGTGTGCTCTGGACCTTTGCCTTTGCTGTTCCCTCTGCTTGGATTCCACCATCCCTATACTTTCTCTTCATTTGGGCCTCAACTCAACCACCACCTTCTCAGTACGCTTCTGCAGACCACCCCCACCCTGGGATTCTCTATCAAATGCTTCCTACAATTGTGTGATAAGACAAACCTGAGCCATGTGTAAAATAATGGATTTGTAGGACTCACCCCAGATGTCATCAATCAGCAATTCCAGGAGACAAGCTCAGGAATCTGTATTTTTATTTTATTTTTATTTTTTAAAGATTTTATTTATTTACTGGACAGAGAGAGATCCGAAGTAGGCAGAGAGGCAGGCAGAGAGAGAGGGGGAAGCAGGCTCCCCGCTGAGCAGAGGGCCCGATGCAGGGCTCGATCCCAGGACCCCGAGACCATGACTTGAGCTGAAGACAGAGGGTTTAACTCACTGAGCCACCCAGGCGCCCTAGGAATCGGTATTTTTAATAAGCAACCTGAGTGAGTCATTATTAGGCAAGTCTGGAAATCTGTTCTATCAAGTGTCCTAATTATTACCACAGAGGCTATCAATGTCAAAAAAGAGCTTTGTTTAGGTGAAAGCAGGAACTCTGGGTTGTTCCAAGCTCTGTTCTCAGGAGTTGAACATGATCTGTTATCTTGTAGAAATGGTTCAGTAACTATATTTTGATGGAATTGATGACACATGGGTCTAGGGGAAGATCCCACTCTGGTGTTTATGTGGAAGTAATTGGAACTATTTTTAGGGCTTAACTATTGTTATTAAAGATGGA
>CM053605.1:43900057-43923410 GCA_028646535.1 Procyon lotor
CATCCTGGCTGCTCTGGGTCAGAGGCTGCCTCATTGTGTGCTTGAATTTCAGCCAGACTGAGAAGGTAGGGGCTTACAAATAGTCCTCTGGGCTTTACATTGAGCTAAACTGTATAATGGTCAACAAATGACTCAAAGAGGAAAGCCTGGAACTTCACTATCTAGACTCTCAAGTTTTGGGAGCTCAGGAGGGGGCTGTGAGCATCCTCGGAGCCCGTGTTCTCTCTGAAGCTGCACCTCGTGACCAGAACCATCAGTAAGAGGAGTGCAAATGTCTATATTTGGTCAAGTGAGCTGGAGGCTAGGATCTGGAGGAAAGCCATAGAGAGAAAGGAAACCAGTTAACTTTGTACAAAGAAATGAGAGTGTGATGAGTAAAGAGGAAGTCATAAGATTTCATGAGGTCAAGAAAGAATCTTTCTTTTCCCCTGGCTTGTCAGAGTGTGGCTGAATGAGAAGCCTGGGACTGTAGAAGAAACTCATGGGACCTGGAGAAGCAATAGAAAGCAGAAATACTGGATGTTGAAAGCCTGTTTTGCGGAATGGTGGTTAAGAGCGTGGGCTCAGGAGCTCAACTGCCTGCTTCAAGTCTGCTTTTTTCCCAATGAGTTGTGTCTCAATTTCTTAACCTGTGAATGGGAATGATAATGCTCCATACCTCTTAGCACTGTAAGGATTCAGTGAGTGCATATGAACATAGCACTTAGAATTCAGTCCACACTATGAAGCACTCGTAAACATAGGTATCAGAGACCCCTTAGGATCCCACTCAAGGGGCTTCCCTAGGTACACCTGCCAAGATGACACTGGTAGATAGGAACCAGTTCCTTCCTCTTTGACAGTTGTGATTTTTATAGATGATCTATACAGGTAATCTGTACAGGTGATCTGAAAAGACTAGTATCTCTGAGACCGAACCAATCAGAAACAAGACTCACATGGGATAATGTTAATAAAATGAAAGGCTCACAAAGGATTATGCTAATCTAGGAGCACAGGGACAGGCAGAAAAGGGAGGGAATAGCAAAGCAAGACAGTCTTGGATAGCCTGGTGAAGGCAAGCAGGAGAGAACAAAGTTGAAGGAAAAAGGAGTCAAATGGTCAGGCTCAGGGTGAGCAGAACGGAAAGAGTATGAAGTCATTTAAAACAGATGATAAGGCAGTGGCTATATTAAATAAATAAACAGATGGATAGATAAGTGGTTAGATAAAGGACCTAATTCTTTTAAGAGCTACTGGTAAGTGAAAAGAATCAGTTTTGGCTACAGAGGTAAATGTGGGAGGGAAAGAGAAATGATGTGTTGAAACTGACAGAATGCTCACTTCAAAAAGATAAAATGTGTTATAGTGTCACCCATGGAGAGAGACGCCAGACCCTAGGGAAGTCAGTTCTAACTGTTCTCACAAAAATTCATCGAGATTCAAAGGGTTAATGTGGAAAAGGGTGTCATTAGTGACAGGAGGCTTTTGGTTTTCTTCCTAATACCCAAGGCACAGACCAAACATGCTGCTCCAAGCATAAGGCTAAGACGGTACATTTGAAAGAAATGGCTAGAAAACGTGTTTAGTTGTGTCTGCCACATCTTTGCGTGCTCAGTTTAAACTGACTCAAGTGAAAAATCCTGGCTGATCAGTTTTCACAGCTGCTTTGCCATAGGGAGCAGCTGCTGCTGGTGCCAAACGAAATACTCACGTAGGATGCCAACAGGCAGACAGGGTACAGACGTCAGACTCAGAGGGCAGAAAGCGCTAAGGACAGTGGGAAATGCTGTTTCAGGTTTCGGAATTGGTACTTTTAAAGATTCTTACTGTATTTTTTATTGAGGCATAATTAACATATTTTATGTTAGTTTCAGGTGTACAACATAAGGATTTGATACTTGTGTATATTGTGAAATCATCACCACAACGAGTCTAGTTAACATCCATCACCATCCGTACAGAATTTTTTTCCTGTCATAACTTTTAAGATTTATTTTCTTAGCCACTTTCACACATTCAATACAATAGTATTAACTACAGTCACCACACTGTGCATTATATCTCCATGACTTATGTTACGACTAGAAGTTTGTACCTTTTGACTCCCTCGTCCATTTGCCCACCCCCAATGCCCAGCCTCTGGAAATTACCAATCTGTTCTCTGTATCTACAAGCTTGTTGTTCTTGTTCTTGTTTAGATCCTATGTATGAGCGAGATCGCATAGTATTTGTCTTTCCCTGTCTGACTTACTTCACTTAGCATAATGCCCTCAAGTTTAAATTGGTACCTTTTCTGAAAGCCAAAGGTAGATAAGCAGAGATGGTGGAAGTATTTGTCAAGTACTTTTGTCAATAAGCCACAGGACACACCAGGCTTGACTGTCTCTGCTTGCTTCCACTGGAGCAAGAGTTACCAGGATTAAGTTCTAAGATGTGGTCAAGTGTAGGTAAAGCAATGTCATTAATACAACTACATTCAGCCAAACCAGACTCACAATTTAACCAAGGACCATAGAAAACTGAAGGATGAACCAAAGAAGAGTTGGCCACTGTTGAAATCATTAAATTCTCAGGCTCTTGGTTTTGTTATCAGCATGACTGATAATATTCCAGGGTATCGAGATTTCCCACCCAGGCATTTGAAACCAGAACTGGGTTTGGGAGTAGAGATGAATTTAGAAGAAAACAGGAATGGGATGATAGTGGAGATGGAGTTAGAGACAATGTGTTTAGGAAGGCTGAATTTTCCATAAGGATGGGGAGAGAGATAAGGGAAGATCAAAAACATCACACCTGAACAGTAGGCAAAGAGAAAAATCTAGGATGAGAAGTGTGGATCTGCCAGTGGGAGGAAGGGCAGAGGCAGGAAAATGGAGGGCTGTGAGGGATGGCCTGCTCGATGGGGTTGTCTAGAAATGTCCCCAAAGGCCAAAGGCGTGTAGGAAGAGAGAGTGTTCTGAAACAGCTGCGGCTGAACTCATGGTTGAAGGAAGCTCAGGAAGGAGACGGTGTGTTTGAGATCAAAGTCTGGAGCAAAGTCAGACTAGAAAGATATTCAAGAAAAAGTCATCAAGGATTCCTACGATAGCAAGATCAAGAGCCAAAGATAAGGTGAAGAATCAACATGCCACCCCATTCTTTTCAAAATTTTTATCCTCGGATTTAACTCTGCTTACTGAACTCAAGAATTTTAAAAATTAGCAAAGCTTTTAGAACTTCTAGTGACTAACCCAGACTTTCTTTACTCCTCTCATCCCAGAAACAGTTATATAAAGAGGTGATTTTAAAAACACATCATTTAGAGCAGATCAATGTATTATAGGAAGCAATTTGGTTAGGAGACTGATTTTCTCTTTATTGAAATATTGTCATCTTCATAAAGCATTCTAATTCCTTTTTTTTTAAGCTGAAGAAATACAGCCCACATTGCAAAATGAGTCAAGATGATCTGAGTCTGAAAGTAGGAGGAAAAGGGAGTATGTAGCCCAGAGGACCATACGCAGGCCTTGCTGAGGTTACTAATTTCAGGTCACATAGGACCTGAGCATCTGGGGCCAGATCTACTTAGCAGGGAAAGAAAAGAAAACTTAAATGAAATATAGGAAAGTTAAAATTACATTCTAAATGGATCAAAAAACCCCTCCTATTTTGCCTAGATTGATTCACTCTCAAGGACTCTGCCCCATAAGCATTGAGAACAGCCTCTGAGTGATTCCACTCCATAAGGCTCAAAACAAAACCTGACATCTTATGCAGTTCCTACCCTTTGGTTTTGTGATCTAATCTAAATATGATTCCAAGATTCCCAAAATCAAAATCTGCAATGTGTTTCATGAATATTAAATTTTAAGGCACTGGCAAATACTAGTTTCTTTAGAATGAGAAATCTGTAGATTTTCTAAACCCCTGTAGAATGTATTATATTGGTAATCTGGGCAAACAAGATGCTCTGACAAAAGGAACCACATACTGTTTGCTCAAAATACTGTCCTAACTTGGGCGCCTGGGTGGCTGAGTCAGTTAAGCCTTTGGCTCAGGTCATGATCCCAGGGTCTTGGGATGGAGTCCCCCTTCAGACTCCCTGCTCCAAGGGAAGCCTGCTCCTCCCGCTCCCCCGTATGTGCTTTCTCTGTTTCTCCCACTCTCTCTTTTTCTCTCTCTCTGTCAAATAAATAAATAAATAGATAGATAGATAGATAGATAAATAAATAAATTTTTAAAAAATATTGTCCTGTCTTACGTTAAGAAGACCTTCCATTAAAAAGTCAGTGTCAGGGATACCTGGGTGGCTCAGTAGTTCAGCGTCTGCCTTCAGCTCAGGTCATGATCCCAGGGTCCTGGGATAGAGCCCCACATCGGGGGAAGCCTGCTTCTCCCGCTACCATTCCCTCTGCTTGTGTTCCCTCTCTTGCTTTGTTTCTCTCTGTCAAATAAATAAAATCTTAAAAAAAAAATTCAGTGTCAAATTGGTGAGAAAGTAACAGATTACCAAAGTTCAGTTGTATTTTTTTTTTTAGTTCAGTTGTACTTTAAACATTGACTTTTAACATAATAAAAAAAAAATTGGGGGGGGGCGCTCCTGGGTGGCTCAGTGAGTTAAAGCCTCTGCCTTCAGTCCAGATCATGATCTCAGTCCTGAGATGGACCCCCTCATCAGGCTCTCTGCTCAGCAGGGAGCCTGCTTCCCACCCTGTCCCTGCCTGCCTCCCTGCCTACTTATGATCTCTCTCTCTGTGTCAAATAAATAAATAAATAAAATCTTTAAAAAAATTTTTTTTAAAGTAAACACTGACTTTATTGACTTTGTGAAGGAATTTTTCATACAGAAGACTTACAGATGATCCAGGAATTACCATTAATGTTAATTAAATGGATGCATAGAAGCTTTTCTTAAGCAAACACAACTCCCCAATTTTTTTTAACAATAGGAAAGAATGTTATTTTTTCTAAAAGTTCCAGAACGTAAACCTATATGCTGGAAAGAAGTTTGCATAGAGGGTTGTTAAAGTGGCATAAAAAGGTTTTAGAAAGACTGATCAAAATCAATACTATGAATCAGAACTGTCATATTTCAGATACTTTTTTGTCATTATCATTCACTATATTTTCTAATATCAACTTCTACTGTATTTTGTGGATACTAGCATTTTATAATATCTACATTTATCTTCATCTTTTTCCCCAAAACTGTGACGTACACAAAGTGGGTACCTTTGTTCTGGAGAGAATGACTTAGAGCAGTGCTTCTCAAACTGTCTACATCGAAGGTGCAGCTTTTCTGATGTTTTGCTTTTGTTTTCAATCTGTTGTGGATCAATTCTATTATACAACAGTGGAAATGAATTACTGACAAAATTAAACTAATAAAGCAAAGGTGTACAGACATAAGCCACATTTTTATGATTAAAGTCAGTAGTTATATTATTCTATCAAATTGCTATAAAAGTTTTTAAATGCTTACTCCCAACATGTCTGTTCATGGATTGGCTCTGGTCCAGGGTTCACAATTTGAGTAGTATTGATGAGAAGAGTTCAGATTAACCAAACTATCATGATTACCCCGCTAAATGGCTGAAAAGGCAGCCATTTCAGTGATAGGGATCCTATTTTACTCCATATAGTAGCTACAGAAATAAACAATATCTTTTACTTATAATAGCATGCTTTCACTTCCCAAGTATTTGCATGTTCATGCTCCCATTTATCTTCAGGACATACTGTGGCAGGTAGTTGAAAGCTTATTATTTCATCATCAAGAAGCCAACATATCTTCATCATGGAACTGCATTTACTTAAGTGCACATGTTCTAGCCTACTATTTGATAGTATTATGTTATAAAAATCTGGATAGAACACACCATACGCAAAAAAAATAAAATAATTAAAAAAAAAACCCACACTGTATGCAAACCACACAGTGAACTAAGTTACTGATCTTTTTATTCAATTCAGGGAACATTTATTGAATGCTCGTATGTGACATACCCTGTCCTTGACTTCATCTGTGGGGAATTTGAGAGGTGAATGAGATGTTTCTTGTAGTCTGATAGGGCAGATGAGGCATGCTATCAGTATGTTTAGTGGAGGGCACTAAACCAAATGCTGTTAAGACTTGAGAAGGAAAGGCTAATTTTGCTGGAGAAAGTAGCAGTTGGGTTTAGTCTTTTTTTTTTTTTTTAAAGGATTTTTTTATTTATTTGACAGCGAGAAACACAGCGAGAGAGGGAACACAAGTAGAGGGAATGGTAGCAGGAGAAGCAGGCTTCCTGCCGAGCAAGGAGCCCGATGTGGGGCTCCATCCCAGGACTCTGGGATCACGACCTGAGCCGAAGGCAGACGCTTAACGACTGAGCCACCCAGGCGCCCCAGCAGTTGGGTTTAGTCTTAACAGAGTAGCTGCTGAAGTTGATGTGAGGAATTTCTGCTGAAGAGGTAGAAAAACAGGAACAAAGTCACAGAAGTATGAAAAAACAAGGGGAATCTACAAACCAGTTCATCCTAGCGGGGCTTTGCATGTGTAAGGATGACCTCTGGGAAATAAAGCTAGCAAAGTAGATGTGTCCTAAATCATGGAACAGTGAGCTAGGAAGCCAAAGAGGCTGGGTCCCACAGCTGTCCCACAGGTACAACTGCATCACTGAGTGGAGCCTCTCTGCTCTCAACCCTACTCACCCTGACTTAACCCTTAATCACAATCCCCAGAATGCAATCTTGACCATATAAAAGGTAGCAAAAATAGATTTTACAGAAGACGTGATGGGAAAACAAAAAAGAGAATTCCATTAGGCAATATACAACAAACCTTGACAAAAATCCTGATTAAACACATATGTCCTTCTGAAAGACTTACTAAGTTTCTTACTGGCTACAAAGGTAATTCACCTACCTTTTAACTTTCCCTTTTATTTCCTAGTGCAATTGAAAATCTCTGTCCATGTATAATTTTGTATTTCCATATACCTCAACCCATTCAGTAGACGTTATCATTAATATCAGCTTCCTTAGAATCTACACAGAAAAGGTCTGAATAATATTCAGAGTTCTTTCTTTTTCTCTGATGTGAATGGTGACATGCAGAGATAGAGGTGAGATTATTGCTAGCATCGAAACAGCCATGTAGTGTAAAAGGTTAGGGACAAGTGGCCAGCAGAAGAAGCTGCTTGAGAGTTGAGAAGCGAAGACAAACAAGGATGACAGAAAACACATGGTATTTGAGAGACAGAAGCAACAACTCTTGAGTGTGACCTTCAGTTCCACTTTTAGCCCCAGAGCTACTTGGACTCTTTTTCTTAGATACCCACACAGCGGTCCTTTATAGCTTTACGTCACTTTAATTTAGCTTTCATTAAAATGATTGTTTGATGATGAAGACCGACTGCACTTCCTACCTGGTTATAAAGGAAAAGGAAAATAATAACTGCATAAATTGCCTTCAAAAATGCCCAAGTCACACAGAGCATAACAAAGACCAGGTATTAATTGTCTCCAGAATAATCCAGGCTGATCTTTCTCTCCCTAGTCTTAAGGAAACAGAAGCTGGGCATAGGTAGTTTTAGACTGCAAAACATTCATCCTTGGAAGTGACATTTCCTAATAAAAGGGAACTGATAAAGGACCAGGAAAAACTCTGGAAAATAATTGCATTCCCATGGTGGGTGTATATACTGCCTTGTAGTTCTCCATGATGCCCCCCTTTTTATGAAGGTGAATAGTGGGGGGAAAAAACCCTAACTAACTTACAATAGGTATATTCATTCAGATAGGAGTTTAGAATTAAAGCAAAAGATTATTTTCTCCTCAAATGAAATAAAAAAACCACAGAATCTTGACCTAGCAAATGGTCCCGGGTTTAGTAGGCTTAAGTATGGGAGATGGTGTGTGTACTCAGCATAGAGATTCTTCCCACCAGCCACACTTTACATTGTCCATATTGTCACCCTTGGCCATGGAGGACACCAGCTCACACAGCACCCTCAGGAAAGCATAATGGGGGCTAGTCGACATACCGCCAAGAGAAGAGATAAAGTCACCAGCATGGGACAGAACAGGCTCTCGGTTTCAGAACATTGCATTTTATGATTAAAAAGGGCTGGTGGCTAATAAAATTCAGTGATTATGACATGATTTCCCCAGCCGTACTTAAGTTAACACCAAGGTTACTCCAACCAAATATTTTAATGAAATTCACAAAGACCAGAAGCCATTTCTAGATTTCCCAGCTGTAAGAGTTCTAAAATATAACTATTACATTCAGCTCAACAGAACAGTAAAGCAAAAACGCTTATTGCTGGTGACATTCCAGGGAACAGTTAAAATTGCTTTATGGCCTTTGGTAATGAGAGTGGACAGCAGTATAACAATACATAATAAGGTGAGTTTAGTTTTATGTCCTGAGAACAATCTGCTTTACCCTTATGGTTCAGTTCTTTAAACTGTTTCTGTTTTAAGTAATTACAAAAGATTGCTGGCAAGTGACAGTTATAACCACTGTAGCAAATGGACTTTGTTGTAGTATTGTAGTCGACCTCTGAGAACTATTATCTTGGACTTCTAGGGCATTTAGTGTAAGTGAGGATGTCATATGAAACAAATGCCTCCTGACTTACACTGGACTTACAAAGATCTCCTTCAAGTAAGACCAGCTCGAGATTGTGACTGGTAGTGTTTTCCTAAGAGCAGTACTTATAACCCTGGTTATGACTGAGTTGCTATTAGGAGGCACAAGAAAAAAAAATATTTTAATAGTTATGTATTTTTTTGGAAATTATCACATGATAATTAATATAAGGACCACATCAAATCTATGATTTCGTAGATACGACTGCTTAAGATGGATATATTTTAAAAGTTCATATGGGAAAGGCAGAAGTTCTGATGCTGGTATACAATGAATGTAGCAGGTAGTCTCCAAGATGGCTCCGTGGGCCTCAATTCCTGGGATTCATGCCCTTGAATAATCCCTTCCCACAATGGATAGTACTGACACCTAACCTACAGGCTCATTTAACCTATAGGCTATTGTGGAAACAAAAGAGTGTGACTTTCAAGGCTAGGACAAAAGTCATCTGAGGCTTCAGTGTGACCTCTAGTCATTCATTCTGAAGGAAATCAATTGTCATGCCATGAAGAGGAACCCTATGAAGAGTCCCAGGTGCCAAATAACAGGCCCCGTGCTCACAGCCAGCAAGGAATGCTATCCTCTTGTTTATAGCCATGACAGTGAGCTGACATCTTGGACTGCAGCTTCATAAGGCATGAGGGGCCAGAATTACCTCAGCTAAGACCCTCTTCAATTTCTGTCCCATAGAAATCGTGTGAGATAATACATGTTTATTGTTGTTTTAAGATGCTAAATTTGGGGGTAATTTGTTAAGCAGTATTAGATAACCAATAATAGATGAAGAATATCATGAGCAAGAGTGGGAAACAATGTAAGGGGATCCCATTTATGTGTGTTCCTATGTAGCTCTGTTTTTCCTCCTCTTCTCTGAAACATCCATTCCATAGAGCTGAACCATTAGATCTCAGTTCTAACGGAAATTGGACCTCTTGCTTCTGCTTTTGCCTGAGTCTACACCTGGCACCTCATATCTGACAAAGTGTTTACTATCACTTAGCCCTTCTGACTAGGCTTTTAACGAATGCAGACACTGCAGCCAAGAGAATTGTAGCTGAGAAGTGTGATCTAGATCTACAGTTTCTAATCCCAAACGTTAAGTGACTTATCTCTCTTGTTCCTCTTCTAGTTCAGAAAGTTGTCAAAGCAGCTGCCACCCTCATGTGCAGTTTTAGTTATCCAGGGCCCTAACTAGGTCCACGGTAAATTGAGAGTTACGAAGTTGTCATTTAATGCTTTTCTTCTCCTAACATCTTCATAAATACATTTTTAGATATTTTTCTTACCAATTAACATTCTCTTCATATCAGCTGAAGTAGTTTGATTTAAAAAGTTCCTTGTGATATTTGTCGAGCTTCTTACCTTTACTCAGAGGACTTGGTGGGAAGATTCCCACGACGCTGTCACTCCCTCAGGTTAGGGAGCAAAGAGCTAGTGGAAAGAGCACAGAGACAGGATAAGGAGAATTCAGTTAATTTTCTACATTTACTCACATAGTCTCATTCATTTTTTTATATTTCCCAATTATTTTCTCATCATCAACGGAAGTTTCTTATTAGGTCTTGGGTATGCATGTTGAAAATTGATTTGGTTTCCACTGTGTTCTGCAATGTCAGCATTTCCATAATTATACACCACTATTGGCTGTCCCCCAGATGACTGCTAAAATTATATATCATGGGATTTAACTACAGGCCAGACCATGTTGTTTTTAATCTTCACTAGAATTCCTTCCAAATAACTAAGGAGTTAATCATCTTTTTTTTTTTTTTTTTTTGATCTCTAGTTTTGGCCTTTTTAAGCACCTCTCTTGTAACAGATTAGAAGTTCCTTTACCTTTTAAGTTTTCAAGCTGCTTTGGTTCATGCTTTGGGGGAAAAGGAAGAGGACTTACATTTCTCTATAGCTCCATGACAAGGTGCTCCATGAGCCAGACTCACTAATAATTTGCAGGCTGTTCTGACCCACAGACATGTTATTTGCCATGTAATAAACTTAGTAAAATACCAAATTTTGTGAATACCTAAATCCTGTACTATCTACCTGTGGAATCTTATTTTTTAGTATCTGTATTACAAGGAACCCAGATGAAAGCAAACATTGGTAGAGATGCAAACTAAGTACACCAGGAAGACTAACTTCCAGTTCTGGCTTTAAATCTCTAATCGTGACATGAGCAAGTCTCATGACTCTTCAGATGCCAGGCACTCCAACTCTAAGATAGGAGGGCTGGAATTCATGATCGAAGATCACTTCCAGCTCGACAGGCCAAAAACTCTGTAACAGTGATGGGAGCTCAAGATACCCACATTTCCTGTGGGCACATATCCTTCCAACCGCTTTGTCTTGGTGTCCCTGCCCACTAGTCCCGCTCACTGGCTATTTTATTGTCATCAGTCAAGCCTGTTCCTTTTCTTTGCTCTGTCCTTTTTGTTCGATGTTTGTTTAATTCTTCATCCTTTTGATTTTCTTCTAAATTCTCTACAAGGGGGTGCCTGGGTGGCTCAGTTGGATAACGGACTGCCTTCAGCTCAAGTCATGATCCTGGAGTCCCAGGATCACGTCTCACATTGGGCTCCCTGCTCCGTGGGGATCCTGCTTCTCCCTCTGACCTCTCCCTTCTCATGCTCTTTCTCTTTCTCTCTCTGTCTCAGATAAAAAAAATTATATAAAAAAATTCTCTACAAGGGAAACGGGGCACGATAGAGATTTGCTCCTCTCGATATGAACTATGATATTCTAGCTTTGTTAGAAAATAGCTCTGAAAATGGCCTTCCAAAAAGTTGTCACCCAGTCATTCCTTATGTGCCTATCATTACTTTCCGGTATATTCTCTTTTAATTATTTGGCTATTTATTGATTTTAGGGCTCCCCCACCAGAATGTACTTTCCATAAAAATCTCCATGTGCCATATTCCTGTTTGAGCTTGAGTTCCTAGGCCATTGTTTGATAAAATAATAATTGGGGTTGTATCAGCTTCTATGCTCAGTATGCTAAATTAATTAATTAAACCAGAATCCTTTTCAAGGAAATCTGGCTTTTGAGGAAAGGATGCCCCCAAAGACATCAGAACTATTTAGAAATAGCAGCGGTTCAGAAAACACTTAATGTAGTCACATTAAATCATCCCCAGCATGATATGAAGCAGAAAATCGGAAAGAAAGAAAAAATTCCTAGACAGAAAAGTGTCTGATAAACCTCTAAATAGTTCACCACTGTGTGGGATGTGGTATGACTGGTTAAACAAACTTCACAAGCATATTTGGGTTGGAGAATTCTGGCTGTAAATGTACTTTACATCTCTTTTTGTGGTCAGACACAAAGTAAAAATGATAAGGGCACTGTTATTAGTGATCATGTCATCTTAGGTAATTTTTTAATTTGTAATTAAATTAAATTAAATTAAATTAAATTAGGTAATTTTAAATTTGTCATTAGTTTGAGTTCCATAAAGACAGTCTTAATGAATCTAAACCTGATTTTGTCTTTATAGATTTTATTTATTTGACAGAGAGAAACACAGCGAGAGAGGGAACACAAGCAGAGGGAATGGTAGCAGGAGAAGCAGGCTTTCCACAGAGTAGAGAGCCCGATGGGGGGCTCGATCCCACGCCCCTGGGATTTGACCTGGGCCGAAGGCAGACGCTTAACAACTGAGCCACCCACGCGCCCCCTGATTTTGTCTTTAAATAGGAGCTGTTTCTGAGAAGAAATAATAAATGAAAGGGAGAGAATATAAATGAAATTTTAACTCTAGACTGGGCCATTGTTCATCCCATAGAGTCTTTAGAGGTCACTTTTGGCAAA
Organism: Procyon lotor; assembly: GCA_028646535.1. Lineage (NCBI taxonomy): Eukaryota > Metazoa > Chordata > Mammalia > Carnivora > Procyonidae > Procyon > Procyon lotor. The sequence goes on from CM053605.1 coordinate 43,912,465, forward strand.
TTCTTCCTATATGATCGTCTAGAAGTTATCTGAATCTCTCCTCTTACATAAACATTCCTGAGCGGCTGACACAGTGATGGCACAGTGTGCACCTAACAGATGAGCCAAGGTGAGCAAAGCAAACCACTCAAAGCATATCCTAGTACAGGGTAGGTCAGGCAAGAAAACCAATTTAGTTGTCATGTGTAGGCACTACTTCATGCGGTTCATAAATGACTCTAAAATATCGAAGCGAAATCCAAGTGGGAAAAAAAATACTATCTGTGTGATGAAACAGACAGGAAACATTTTGTGGGGGAGTCATACAGGAGAATATATCCTCCAAGGTCCAGTTAAAGTTCTATCTCCTCAACAAAGTCTTTCTTGCTAGCTCATAGCATTTTCTTCTCTGTTTTCAATTATATTTGCTATCTATTAGTGGCTCTCTTTTTGCATTCTGTCATACAGAACCTTGCTGAACTTTTTCAAGTGTTAATAAACTGTCTGCTGAATAAGCTCCTTAAGGGACAGGTACTCTCTGTCTTATCTTTATTTTTATCATCATAGTATTGCTTGGTGGCTGCCTTGTGAAAAACCACTCCAAGCAAGTTTAAACTGAACCGGTAGGATAGAAGAGTAATAACTCATCATTACTAGCTTTGTAACGATGATCATAGTAGAGTTACAGGCTGTATTTTTTCCTATTATGAAAACAATTGAACCGAAGTTGGAACTTTTATCAGTCAAGGTCCAAGCAAAAAACAAAAGGCTCTCTCACAGAGGTTATTGGAGAGATTTTGATGAAGGGAACATGGACAGAGGTGTGGCAGCATTAAAGACCAACAAGGAATGGTGACGCACCTCAGGGCAACAATTGTGGAAAGTCATTACTACTCCAAAGCCTGAAGGGGCCAGAGCATGACAGCGATACTGAATCTGATGAGAGCTAAGTAGTGAGAAATGGACTGCATAATAGTTACGATTGTGGGTCAAGGAAGGTATTCACAATCAAAACACATTCTTTCTCTCTTTCTCTCTTGCAGTCTTTTTATCTCCCTTCCCTTCTTCCTACCTTCTCCCTCCCACCCACTACCCAATGGGAAGTAACAGAATTCAGATGATGTAAAAAAAAAAAAAAAAGAATTCAGATGATGTAGTCCATAAAAGTTAGCCTCTTGGAGTGCAGATTACCATGAAGAAGAGCAGAGAATAGATCTGGAAGGACAAATGGACAATCATCAGAATGACTCCTTCCTGCTTTCTTTGGATACTACTATTTGTAAACCTTGTTACTGTATACAGCTCTTTATTTTTACCAAATAATATAAGGATGGTCACCAGATGCAAAATAATTATCTATCACCAAATAATAGTGTATGCAATTATATCATTTGTTTCATATGTGGCATTTTTTGCTTTTATTTCTCAAAATCATCTTATATGGTTTCACTGATTTTATATTAGAGTTACTATATTTTAAGCTATTAACAATAGTGAGAAATATCACTTACTCTTTTTTAATGTATGATTTTTAATATTAACCTTTATTCCTTATTGAAACCTATAATTTACCTTCACTTGGTAGAATGTTCTTCAGGAGTATTTTGATAACTCACTTTTACAAACCACAACTACATATTTACTTACATTATTTAAAATATAGAAAAAACAAGTATTTTTAAGAAAAAAAAACCCTCTTTGCGAGAAACGTGTCAGTGTTAATAGTACATTTTTTACTTGTGGGCAAACTTATTAACAGTTTAGCTCCTAGAAACCAGCAAGAAACCACAACAGCCTTGAGAAAGAGGCTGAAGACACATTCTATAAAGAGATGCTATAAACCCCCAATAAAAAATAATTTCTTAAAATGCTCCATAGGATCAAGGGTCCTTGACTTACCTTTCTAGTACCCATTATTCATATGCTAAATCATACTTGAATTTTGACACTCCAGTTTCAGTGTATATTTAACTTGTCCCCCAAAAGTCACATTTCCTATTTTAATTGATATGCTAAAATAATTCATACATTTCTACATTGATATAATGATTGACTATCACAATATTAAATCTGCCTGTCATTATATCACTGAATAGCTGATATAATACTTTTTATTGGATTGGGAAAGACTGAGGGAAGAGAAGATCTAGAGAGAAAAAAAATGTAAGGGCTTAATTCTGACCTTTTGAAACAAAGAGGCCTATGAAAGTCCCACAGGGTAACTGGATTTGGAGTTCATAGGAGAGGCCTAGACTGGAGATATAAACAGGGGAGCTGTCATTATGGAAGGTGATTAAAGCCGTGAGCCTGAATCAGATCACCAGGGAAGAAGAAGAGTAAAGGACTAAGTATTGAACAGCTCTTCATGAATTACAAGGCATTTGAAGAGAAAGGATACTTTATAGATATTAAAATCTATTTTCAAAATTACAATGATTAAAGTGATATGATATTGAATTGCAGTGGAGATCAATGATAAAGAGTCCAGAAACGGACTCAAGTATATATGGGAGTTAATACATAATAAATGTAACATTTCCAATTAGTAGAGCAGGCATAGATTATTCAATATAACATAATCAGCACAAGAATCTTATCCATTTTCTTTGGTTACTACTGTTTTTAAAACTTGTTGCTATTCTGGCTACTTCAACAAACAAAACCAAAAAACTAAAAACCTAGAAAAATATTAGATACTGTTTTTAATCCATGTGAAATTTATTTTGGTGTAACTGATAAATGAATAAATTAGCATACAAGTAAAAAAAATTGTAATTCTGGGGTAAGGAAAGTATATCTAAGCATGGTTTATAAAATAGAAAACATATTTAAAAGTCAATAAAGAATGAATAATGTGCTCTGGGAAAATTATTTTCAACAAAACTGACAAAGGGTTATCTCCTTAATATAGCATATGAAGAAGTTTTATAAAATCACTATTAAACAGATGAATATATCCATAGAAACATAAAAGTTATGTTGAACAACAAAATCATCATAAAAATATAAATGGTAAATGTTGCAAACATTGTAAAACAATGTTTGGTATATTTAAGTATAAAAATAAGCTAAAACAATAGTGAAATACCATTTTTCATATCATCAAATAGGCAAAGATATTACTCAAAACATATATTACTAATGAAGTTCATGTTGGTGACATAGATCAATGGTCCTAATACTGGCTAGGGCAGGTAGTTTTCCAAAGAGATCAGCACCAATATATAACTCATGTCACATGCTTTTCTGACAAATGTGACATCAACACTCTCCAATCAAGAAGTAGGGTCTGTGTCTCCTCCCCTTGAACATGGGTGACCTTTGTAACTGCTTCAACTAATGGAATGTTGGATAAGTGATGCTGTGTGATTTCTAAGACTAGGTCATAAAATGCAATACGGTTTCACCTAGCTCTCTCTTTCTCTTGAAACCCAGCCACCATCATGTGAAGAAGCTAGGACCTAAGCCTGTGCTTAGCATCAAGCACCATACAACTAGAAATGTGAGTAAATGACCAAGCCTTCAGATTTCACAGGCCCTAGAACTCTGGTTTTCCAGCTGAGATCTAGATATCCTAGAGTATAGGTAGGCCATCCCTGATGTGTGAATTTCTCACCCACAAAAATCATAAGAGATAATAAATAATTATTGTTAGTTCAAGCCACAAAGTTTTGGGGTAGTTTTTTTAATGCAATAGCAGGTAATGAATACACTGGCTTTTAGCACCATATAAAAAACCAGGGCATATCTATTGACTAATTTATTTTGAAGAATCACTTGGACAAGTGCACAAGGGATATATGTTTAGGGTAGTTGACTACAGCTTCCAATATTTCACTCTTACAAAGATAACATCAAACAATTGGGAACTACTTAAATAAATTATAATGTATCCATATAATGGAATACTCTTTAACCGTTCAAAATATGTAGTAAATCTTTATTTGATACAGGAGTTCTTCAATTTATATTATTTAGGTAAAAAAATTAGATTTCAAAATGTTTTACTTATAGAATCCCATTCTTTTGGAAAAATTTTTCTCAATCTAGGCATAGAAAAGTGTTGAAAATATGCATCAAAATTATAACAGTATATATATTTTATAATCAAGTAAAACAAGCTATCTCTATTTTGAAAATTATAAATAAAAACACAAAGCATTTATGACATTATCTCATTTAATACTTACAGATGCTGTGAGATAGGCATTAGCACTTTTGTTTTCATTTTATTTTCTTTCTTTTTATTTATTTTTTTAAATTGAAGTATAGTTGCTATAAAATTATATTACTTTTAGGGGTACAACAATAGTGATCTGACAATTCTGTACATTTTACCATACTCTTCACCATAAGTGTAATTACCATTTGTCACCATAAAACATTATTACAATATTATTGACTGTATTTCCGATGCTGTACCTTTCATCCCTGTGCCTTATTTAATGATCTGAAGTTCGTAACTCTTAATCTCCTTCACCTATTTTGTTCATTCCCCTTAACCCCCTTCCCACTGGCAATCACTGGTTTGTTCTATTTATGATTCTGTTTTTCTTTTTTGTTTGTTCACTTGTTTCATTTTTTAGATTCCACATATAAATGAAATCACACAGTATGTGTCTTTGTCTATCAGATTTATTTCATTTAGTATGATAGTTTCTAGTTTCATTCATGTTATTACAAATGGCAAGATCTCATTTTTTGTGGTTCAGTAATATTCCATTATATGTATTAATATTATATTAATATCATATAATTTCTAGTAATATTCCACATGTAATATATAATTTCTGAGTAATATTCCATATACATAATTCTATGTTATATATATACATATATATGTATAATTATATGCAGATTGTATATATAAAATTACATACAGATATAATCACTTCTTTATATGTATACACTTTTTAAAATTTTAATTTTATTTTTTCAGTGCTCCAAGATTCATTGTTTATGCACCACATCCAGTGCTCCATGCAATACATGCCCTCCTTAATACCCACCACCAGGCTCACCCATCCCCCCACCTTCCAAAATCCTCAGTTTGTTTCTCAGAGTCCAGTCTCCCATGGTTCATCTCCCCCTCCAATTTCCCCTAATTCACTTTTCCTTTCCTTCTCCTAATGACCTCCATGTTACTCCTTATGCTCCACAAGTAAGTGAAACCATATGATCATTGACTCTTCTTGACTTATTTCACTCAGCATAATTTCCTCCAGTCCTGTCCATGTTGATACAAAAGTTGGATATTCATCCTTTCTGATGGAGGCATAATATTTCATTGTGTATACGGACCACATCTTCTTTATCCATTCATCTGTTGAAGGGCATCTTGGTTCTTTCCACAGTTTGCGATTGTGGCCATTGCTGCTATGAACATTGGGGTACAGACGGCCCTTCTTTTCACTACATCTGTATCTTTGGAATAAATACCCAGTAGTGCAGTTGTAGCGTCATAGGGTAGCTCTATTTTTAATTTTTTGAGGAATCTCCACACTGTTTTCCAAAGTGGCTGCACCAGCTTGCATTCTCACCAACAGAGTAAGAAGGTTCCCCTTTCTCCACATACTCTCCAACACTTGTTGTTTACTGTCTTGTTGATTTTGGCCATTCTAACTGGTGTAAGGTACTATCTTAGTGTGGTTTTGATTTGAATTTCCCTGATGGTTAATGATGATGAACATTTTTTCATGTGTCTGTTAGCCATTTGTATGTCTCCTTTGGAGAAGTGTCTGTTCATGTCTTCTGCCCATTTTTTTTGACGTGTTTATCTATTTTTTGGGTGTTGAGTTTGAGGAGTTCTTTATAGATCTTGGATATCAGCCCTTTGTCTATAGTGTCATTAACGAATATATTCTCCCATTCCATGGGTTGCCTCTTTGTTTTGTTGACTGTTTCCTTTGCTGTGCAGAAGGTTTTTATCTTGATTAAGTCCCAGAAGTTCATTTTCACTTTTGTTTCCTTGGCCTTTGGAGACATGTCTTGAAGAAGTTGCTGTGGCCAATGTCAAAGAGGTTACTACCTATGTTCTCCTCTAAGATTTTGATGGATTCCTGCCTCACGTTGAGGTCTTTTATCCATTTCAAGTTTAACTTTGTGTATGGTGTAAGAGAATGGTCAAGTTTAGTTCTTCTATACATAGCTGTTCAATTTTCCCATCACCATTTATTGAAAAGACTGTCTTTTTTCCACTGGATGTTTTTTCCTGCTTTGTTGAAGATTATTTGACCACAGAGTTGCAGGTCCACATCTGGACTCTCTACTCTGTTCCACTGGTCTGTGTGTCTGTTTTTGTGCCAGTACCATGCTGTCTTGGTGATCACAGCTTTGTAGTAAAGCTTGAAATCAGGCAACATGATGCTCCCAGCTTTGTTTTTCTTTTTCAATATTTCCTTAGCAATTTGAGGTCTTTTCTGGTTCCATACAAATTTTAGGATTTTTGTTCCAGCACTTTGAAAAACACCAGTGGAATTTTGATCAGGATGGCATTGAAAATATAGATTGCTCTGGGCAGAATATACATTTTAACAATGTTTATTCTTCCGATCAATGAGCATGGGATGCTTTTCCACCTTTTTGTGTCTTCTTCAATTTCTTTCATGAGTGTTCTGTAGTTCCTTGAGTACGGATTCCTTACCTCTTTGGTTAGGTTTATTCCCAGGTATCTTATGGTTCTTGGTGCTATAGTAAATGGAATTGATTCTCTAATTTCCCTTTCTATATTTTTATTGCTAGTGTAAAAGAAAGCAATTGATTGCTGTGCATTGATTTTGTATCCTGTCACATTAGCAATTCAACACTGAATTGCTATATGAGTTCTAGTAGTTTGGAGGTGGAGTCCTCTGGGTTTTTTATATAAAGTATCATATCATTTGTGAAGACAAAGAGTTTGACTTCCTCTTTGCCAATGTGAATACCTTTTATTTCTTTTTGTTGTCTGATGGCTGTTGCTTGGATGTTGAACAACCGTGGCAAGAATGGGCATCCTTGTCATGTTCCTGATCTGAAAAGGAAGGCTGTCAGCTTTTCCCCATTAAGAATGATATTCGCTGTGGGTTTTTAAGATAGATTTTATGAAGTTGAGGAATGTTCCCTCTATCTCTACACTTTGAAGAGTTTTAATCAGGAACAGATGCTGTATTTTGTCAAATGCTTTTTCTATACCAACTGAGAGGACCATGTGGTTCTTCTCTCTTCTCTTATTGATTTGTTCTATCACATTAATTGATTTGCGAATGTTGAATCACCCTTGGATCCCAGGGATAAATCCTACCAGCTGGTCATGGTGGATAATCTTTTTAATGTACTGTTGGATTCTATTAGCTAGGATCTTGTTGAGAATCTTGGCATCCATATTCATCAGGGATATTGATCTGAAATTCTCTTTTTAGATGGGGTCTTTGCCTGGTTTGGGGATCAAGTTAATGCTGGCTTCATAGGAAGAGTCTGGAAGTTTTCCTTTTGTTTCTATTTTTTGAAATAAAAAATAAAAAAACAGCTTCAGGAGAATAGGTATTATCTTTTCTTTGAATGTTTGGTAGAATTCCACAGGGAACCCGTCAGGTCCTGGACCCTTATTTTTTGGGAGGTTTTTGATCACTGCTTCAATCTTGTTACTAGATATTAGTCTATTCAGGTTGTCAATTTCTTCCTGTTTCAGTCTTAGAAGTTTATAGGTTTCCAGGAATGCATCCATTTCTTCTAGGTTGTTTAACTTACTGGCATATAACTGTTGATAATAATTTCCGATGATTGTTTCTATTTCCTTGGTGTTAGTCACGATCTCTCCCCTTTCATTCATAATTTTATTAATTTGGGTCTTCTCTCTTTTCTTTTGGATTAGTTTGGCCAGTGGTTTATTGATCTTATTAATTCTTTCAAAGAACCAGCTTCTAGTTTCATCAATGTGTTCTACTGTATCTCTAGTTTCTAACTCATTTATCTCTGCTCTAATCTTAATTATTTCCTTTCTTGTGTGTGGGGTTGACTTAATTTGTTGTTGATTTTCCAGTTCTTTAAGATGTAAAGAGAGTGGGTGTATTCGGGATTTTTCAATTTTTTGGAGTGAGGCTTGGATGGCTATGTATTTCCCCCTTAGGACGGCCTTTACCATATCCTATAGGTTTTGGACCAATGTGTCTTCATTCTCATTGGTTTCCATGAACTGTTTAAGTTCTTCTTTGATTTCCTGGTTGATCCAAACATTCTTGAGCAGGATGGTCTTTTAGCCTCCAAGTGTTTGTATTCCTTCCAAACTTTTCTTGTGGTTGAGTTCCAATTTTAAAGCATTATGGTCTGAGAATATGCAGGGAATAATCTCAATCTTTTGGGATCAGTTGAGCCCTGATTTGTGACCCAGTAGTCATCTATTCTGGAAAAAGTTCCATGTGCGCTCCAGAAGAATGTGTATTCTGTTGTTTTAGGGTGGAATGTTCTGTATATATCTTTGAGGTCCATCTGGTCCAATGTGTCATTCAAAGTTCTTGTTTATTTACTGATTTTCTGCTTAGTTGATCTAACTATTACAGAGAGTGGTGTGTTAAGATCCCCTACAGTTAACGTATTCATACCAATATGACTATTTTGATTAAGATGGGGAGGGAGACAAACCATAAGAGACTCCTAGACTCAAGAAACGAACTAAGGGTGGCTAGGAGGCGGGGGGGGGGATAGGGATAGGGTGGCTGGGGTGTGGACATTGGGGAGGGTATATGCTGTTAAGTGCTGTGAAATGTGTAAGCCGGACGATTCACAAACATGTACCCTGGGGCAAATAATATATTATATGTTAATAAAAATTAAAAAAAAAATAGTTGGCTTATGTAGTTGTCTGCTCTCATATTAGAGGCATAAACATTTACAATTGTTAGATCTTCTTCTAAAAGAAGACAGACCTTTTAAGAATGATGTAGTATCCTTCTGTATCTCTGACTATAGTCTTTAGCTTAAAATCCAATTTATCTGATATGAGAATTGCTACCCCAGCTTTCTTTTTAGGCCCATTGGCATGAAAGATGGCTCTCCATCCATTCACTTTCAGTCTGGATGTATCTTTAGGCTCTAAATGTGTCTCTGGTAGACAGCATGTGGGCAGGTCCTGTCATTTTATCCAATCTCCAAATCTGTGCTGTCTTATGGGAGCATTTAGGCTGTTCACATTCAGAGTGATTATTGAAAGATATGTTTTTATTGACATCATGTTGCCTGTGAAGTCCTTGTTTCTATAGATTGTTTCTGTAAAATTCTGTGCTATGTCACTCTTGGGTTCTTTCTTCTTTTATAGAAGCCGCCTTAATATTTCTTGTAGTGTTGGCTTGGTGGTCACATACTCTTTTAAACCTTGCTGGTCTTGGAAGCTCTTTATCTCTCCATCCACTTTGAATGTTAGCCTTGTTGGATAAAGTATTCTTGGCTGCGTGTTCTCATTTAGTGCCCTCAGTATGTCTTGCCAGCCCTTTCTGGCTTACCAGGTTTCTGTGGACAGGTCTGATGTTATTCTGATGGTTTTTCCTCTGTAAGGAAGGAATTTTTCCCCCTAGCTGCCCTTAAGACCTCCTGTCTGAAATTATGACTCATGAATTTCATAATTAAGTGTCTGGATGTCTTTCTAGACTCATTGATCTTGGGGGGTGTCCTTTGTGCCTCTAGGACATGAACACTTGTTCCATTCCCCAGATTAGGAATTTTTCATCCAGAATTTGTTCAACTATATCTTCTGGTCTTTTTTCTTTCTCCTCTCGCTCAGGGATCCCAATAATTCTGATGCTAGAATGTTTCATGGTATCATTCATTTCCCAATTCTGTTTTCATGGCTTCTAAGCTGTTTGTTCCAGGCCTCCTCCTGATCCTTTTTTCCTATCACTTTGTCTTCTAGATCACTAATTTGATCCTTTGTCTCGGTTATGCTAGCTGTTAGAGTATTTAGATTAGATTTGATCTCATTGGTAGCATTTTTTTCATACTGCCAGATCAACCCTCACTTCCATCCTTAGAGATTCTATGTTGCCACTAATGGTCTTCTCCAACCTAGCCATTGCCTGGGTAATTGTTACCCAGAATTCCCTTTCTGACATACTGTTTGTGTCCATATCCAATAGTTCTGTGGCAGAGGGCACAGTCTCTGAATTTTTCCTCTGTTAGACGTTCCTCTTCCTAGTAATTCTGGTGAGAGGTGAGGGTATGTATGGCTGATTATATCAACCATAACCCAAGCAAAGTGCACCCTGTAATCCTGTCTGATAGCTCCAGTTCATTTTCAAAGCCAGCAACAGGGAAGGAAGTTCTTCTTAAGATTCCATGACCTAAGGAGGGTATGTGCTATGGTAAGTGCTGTGAAATGTGTAAGCCTGATGATTCACAGTCATGTGCCCTGGGGCAAATGATACATTTTATGTTAATAAAAATTTTTAAAAAATTAAAAAAAATAAAGAAATAAACATGCCCATTTCTTGATTGGATTATTTGTTCTTTGGGTGTTGAATTTGAGAAGTCAAGAAATGGGCAGAAGATATGAACAGACTTTTCTGCAAAGAGGACATCCAAATGGCCAACAGACACTTGAAAAAGTGCTCAACATCACTCAGCATCAGAGAAATACAAATCAAAACCATAGTGAGATACCACCTCACACCAGTAAGAATGGCTAAAATTAGCAAGTCAGGAAACGACAGGTGTTGGCGAGGATGCGGAGAAAGAGGAACCCTCCTCCACTGTTGGTGGGAATGCAAGCTGGTACAGCCACTCTGGAGAACAGTATGGAGTTTCCTCAAAAAGTTGAAAATAGAGCTACCCTATGATCCAGCAATTGCACTACTGGGTATTTACCCTAAAGATACAAATGCTGTGATCCAAAGGGGTACGTGCACCTGAATATTTATAGCAGCAATGTCCACAACAGCCAAACTATGGAAAGACCGTAGATGTTCATCAACAGATGAATGGATAAAGAAGATGGGGTATAT
>CM053605.1:43923910-43990014 GCA_028646535.1 Procyon lotor
CATTCTAACTGGTGTAAGGTGGTATCTCAGTGTGGTTTTGATTTGAATCTCCCTGATGGCTAATGATGATGAACATTTTTTCATGTGTCTGTTAGCTGTTTGTATGTCTTCTTTGGAGAAGTGTCTGTTCACGCAGAAGACTTTTCTTAATTGGGTACAGCAAAATGGTTTATCAAAGATCCCTTCTTGCCCGTTCAGTTGATTCTAGGAAATTGAGCATTCTTTACCCTGGGTCTGCTCTGTGGATGTGACGGTCAGCGAAAGATAGTAACACCAACTCCTATTACCCTCACGTGTCTACACTAGTCCTGTGGTAAGACACTCCCAGTTCCAGCCTGCATCCCTTTGGATGAAGGCTTCCCTTACCCAGGAAGTAGGGAATTTGAAGAGCAGGTTTCATTTCTAGAGAACCAAAGAGGCACCTTCGGTTCACCTTCCTGCTGCTGTCCTGATCCTGCTTCCCAAGGAAGTCTGGACATAAGAAAGAGGATGTAGCTTGACTTATTTTCTCTGAAAACCTGGTCAGGCCTGATTCATCACTGGTTCAACCACTTAATTTTGAGTCAAGTTGTTAGAGTCCAATTGTTACAAGTTAAATTTTCTTTTTACTGATTGAGTCTTGCTGGGGCAGTACCTTTGCTGTGATTATTGCACATTTAAACCAAGCTCTACTTATGATCTGAAATTAAATAGGGGTATAACTCTAATTTCTCAATGTCCTTTAGAATATTTAACATATCCTATAGAGGCTAATGGTTGCTGCCTTTTTTCCTTATTTCTGGAGGACATGTTTTCGTGTTCTGTTCCCCTTTCCAGTTCTCAACTTTGTATTTTATTTGTTTGTTTAAAGGAAGCTCCACACAGCATGGAGCCCAGTGTGAGGCTTGAACTCACAACCCTGAGAGAAAGACCTGAGCTGAGATCAAAAGTCAGATGCTTAACCAACTTTGCCCCCCTAGGCACCTCTAGTATCTTAATATAGTATTTAAATTTAGGTAGCCACTTGTTCTGGTCCTTGTTTTATTCACGCCCTCAGAGCCATCCCTTATCTCTAGGAGCCTTTTAAGTTACCCTCTTGTCCATACAAAGGCCTCGGCTGTCTCCTACACACCGGATCACCTTATCTCCCCAGAGTGAGCTCTTTATCAGGACACGCCTTGCTTCGAAGACTTGTTTGAATGGTTGCCCATTGTTTACAGAGTAAAGTGCAAACTCCTAGAACCCTAGCTGTCAGGAAGCAGTGAGCTCCCGTGAGGAAGCCCCGTCCATTTTTCAGTCCCAGCTTTTCAAAGTGAAATCCCAGAGCCACTCTGGCCGACAGCAGTGGTGCTATCTACCACTTAAAAATATTTTCTGAGAAATAGCAATAGTGACTCATTGAGAACTCTTCCTTAATTCTCTACCTCTTCCAGGCTTTCTGCTCGTAGGACTACAACTCGTTGATGCTCTGACATTTTTATAATTTCTTTTACAACTAGCAGTTCAAAGTATTGATGCCTGTAACCTTGTTGCAGGCCAGGTTAAGTTTCAAGCCTCAGAAGAGGGTTTGCTGAAGAGACATTGCTAGGCGCACCAGTATTTTAAATCTGAATTGATATACTTGGTGCTTCAAGACAGATGGTGCATTGCTTCTGTGCCTGAGAGCATTTGGCAGTGCTGAAATTGAGCCTTCTGTTCGGTCCAGAATAATTCAGTGATGAGTGGGCAACTTTGTACATTTTTTTTTCTGCTGGATTTGAATATTTGGAAGTGTTTTAGCTTATATATTAACGGTAAGCGCCTTCCTCAGATGACGTTACAGGTGCAGGTAAGTACATAACCAACGGATAAGCGCTGTGTGTCAGTCTGGCATATGGCGCTGCTTGTTTTTATTTTCATTACAGTGATTTGTTTCCAGTAAGATTAACAAGTATTTGGCCACATTTAAACACAGGCATATCAAACTTTGCAGATTTAAAGTTAACTGTTAGCTAGGCTAATGTGAGTGAAGATCAAAAGGGACGTTTCCCAAAGGATATGGACGTGAGTTTAAAGGAGCAGAGGGTTGGTCCTTTTCCCCGGTTTCATTTTAGTCCCCTGGTTAACACCTCTTCTCAGGCACCTTGTTGCAAAGACAGCATTTCCTTATTTAAGGCCTGGCTGGAAGACTGCAATGAGAAACATCTCTAAAGCCCTATATTTTGTTACTTAAAATTAGAAATCGTTTTGTATTCCTTTTGATGTGCAGCTTGTTAGAGCCTTCTTGGTGATTAGCTAGAAATGTACTTTTTCTTCTTCATGTGTTTTCAAAGTAGGATTTATGTAACTCTGTGGTTATCCCTTGGGGAACACTGGGTGTTAAACATAGGATGCCAGAAGCCGACAAGATAACACGCCAGTGGAGATCTCTTGAAGAAAAAGAGCAAAAGCACCCCTATTCCGCACTTGGTTGTGGGTTATGATGTTTGATGAGAATGATGATAGTTGATTTAGGAGAGGGTCCTGTACTGTGAAGAGAACGCCAGACCGTTTAAGCTTTGGGAAAAGGTATACTCTTTGGAGCTTGGGTTAAAAATATTGTATTGCCTGCTCTCATAACACTGGAAGGATAAAGAGATCAATAAAAAGTTTCTTCAGATTCTGTACATCAGAGTTGTCTTTGTTTTCTTTATATCTCCTGGGAAGTCAAGCCCACAAAGCCTGGAGGATTCTGGTGGTGGGAGTATTAGTATTGCTTCTATAATGTTACTGTAAGTTCTTTTTCTGACATTAAATGTATTGTGCACACATTGTGCACTGACCACTCCTCGAGATTTGTGTCACATTACATACCTGTGGACTGATCTCTTAGCAAGTTGCCTCTTCTTTAGCAGCTACAACTTTGCACTTGTCCGGAAGGCTCAGTTCCTGTGTATTACACATATATGAGAATGAATTACCAAGGGTTGGGGCCTGACGTATTTTGACCCTTTTTCTTGAAAGAAATGAATATGGAGATCACAATTTCAAATTTTAGTTGTATTATCAGAGTAAGTAGAAGTCATTGATTTATTACAATAGTTTGCGTGTGAGTAAAACACCCAATAATAATTTCAGTTCCGACCTGTGGGTCTTTAGGATACTGAACTCTAGAGCCATAAGTTTAATTAAGCACCAGCCTGTAGTAGAGTAAGCTTTCAAATTCCTTTCTTACTGCCTTGTTCTCCAAGGAGGATTTTTTTTTTTTCTAACTTCTCTGGGCCTGAATTTTCTCAATTATATAATTGAACAAAAAATAATGAACAACACTACAGAAATATTATAGTGATGGGAAAAAATTGGTAAAGCATTGGGCATTATAAGGAATCTGGAAAGACTTTTTCTAAGCAGTAAAACAAGACAATTGCAAATTGTATGGATAATTATATGTTTGAGTGCAGTATGAAGCTTCACTATTAGAACATTGTTTTTGCTTGTGCTAATAGGTTGTGTTGCATCTTTTTTTGTGTTTTTGTTTTGTTTTGTTTTTGTCTCCGGGCTCTGAAGATTGAAGTGTACTATTAATTGCCAAGAAGGACATAAGTGAGTATATTTATTTTTTTAAATTTAACAACACCGATAATATATATTTACTAGAGGGTGTTTGGTTATAATTAAGCAATGTAGCTGCCTTAAGATTCTTCTAGGATTTTACATTTGGGAGCTGGTCTAGTCTAATCGTTTCTAGATGATTCTTCTGATTCCCAGACATAAATGAAAGAGTGAAGGAGTTAAAGAATTAAGAAGCATTCAGGGTGTGGTGGGAACAAATTCATACACATTCTTCTCAAGAGAAAAACCACACATTTCCTAATCCTTGAGGTTTCTTTTAGTTCCATGCTATTTCCTCTAGTCCGAAAGTAAGATATTTTCTGTTTCTTTCTTTTTCTTTTTCTTCCTCCCTCTCTCCCTCCCTCCTTTTCCTTTTCCCTTTCCCTTTCCCTTTCCCTTTCCCTTTCCCTTCCCTTTCCTTTCCTTTCCTTTCCTTTGTCTTCCTTCTCTTCCTTCTCTTTCTTCCTTTCTCTTTCCCCCCGCCTTAGAAGAGGTGTGGTGGTGGTGGAAGGGTCTGTCAGAACCAGAGGCTAAGCACACAGCAGTTTAGAAAAAAAAAAATTCTTTATTCTAGCTTCCAGAATTCTATTCAACCTTCCCTGATTAATGAAATAATGAAGCCAGTAAGCAATGCTGTACAGAAGTCCCATCCAGTGGCTGAAGCTTGGTAGAAACAAGGACATAGGCTGGTGTAGATTGGGCATTCAGTCCTTCCCACATTCACTAAAGGGGGAAGACAGGACAACATTTAAATGTAACTTGTCCTGTAGCTGATATAATGAGATTGTGACAATCTTTCAATGAGTATTTATGATCTTAATTTAAATAATCACATGTTAAAGTTTGCAGGTGTCAAATTGTCTTTCTCGCTTTTTAAAGCCACTCAGCATTTATTTCCTGTAGCCTTTGAAAAGGACAGAGAGGAAGCAGAGCCACACTTTATTGAAGATGTGAGGCATTTGTGAAAGCCCAGGGAAATAGAAACGTTTTATTTTATATTTTTATTGCAAAGTAAATGCAATATATTTAGATGAGCATGTTTAGAGAAATTCTTAATAATATGCCAGAAAACTTACACATATGTTTGCTTAAAGGAAATTTACCACTGGATTTAATAAAATTTAACCACAAAGAGGTACGGGAATTAATTCAAGGGATGTAATGAAAAACTTGGAAAAGTTAACTTCCTCCACGTTTCCCTTCCCATCACTTCTCTTCTCCCCTTCCTCGCTAACACTTCCCTGCACTCACTATAGAAAGAAAAGAGCAGGGGAACACACACTTGCTCTTTTAAACTGAGTCAGAGGGAGGGTTTGGGGGATAGCTCATGACTGCAACACTAACCAGCTCTTTCTAACCCTCTCATAGCATCCCCTAATTTTTCAGTATCTTGTGGATTGGACAGTGTTTTTAATTTGGTAACAAGTAAAATATAAATATACAAAAAATGTACGTTTCTTTTCTAATTCATTTAAATTTTTTCGTGATGCTTTGCATAAAGGCCAAAAAGAGATTTTGCTTCTCTCAGGCCCCACCGGGACTGTGAAGTTAATTTGGAGTGTGCACCTATCCCACCAGGCACCGTAAATCTCCACTAGATGTCAGTGTGTCACTAAATGAAACTGGTCGGCGTGCTTTCCAGATCTGTTCTTGAAACACATTGGAAAGGTGAACTCATTTATAATCTGTAATCAGAATGATACAGAGAACTTTTAGTACACAGGTTAGGAATAAGTTATATTTGTCCTAATCAATATTAATAAAAAATGAATTCTTTTATTAATAAATCCAGTACCTTTTATCAGAGGATTCCTTCCCTTGTATTCTTGTTTTGCCATTATATCCTCAAAGCGATGGAATGCAAAATATTCGTTTCACATTTTCCAGTAGAGTAAGCTGAAGTGCACGAGGACAGAATGATTGGCCCAAGATCACATAGTCCTCATCTCGTGGACCCAGGCTTATGTTCCTGTGATCATAGAACCTGCTCTACCTAAATAGTGCTTAAGTGTGGAGTGTATTTAGCTGCAAGTTCCCTTTGTCTGCTGGTTGTATTCACTACCTTGCCTCTAAAGTGAGTTCAAAAAGAGTGGAGTAATAATCATTGGAGTTATTGGTTAGGTTAGTATGGGGATATCAAAGATATAATTTTAAGATTGTGGCAAGATTGTACAAAGACAATGTGCTAAACAACCAAGACAATAATAGCTGTATTTTATATGTCCTGTTTTTGAGAGGATGAACTCAGATTAGTGTGAGCCTCATCTTAGTTCATCTACTCAAGTGGAGAAGGAAAGAAAGGCAGTTTTAATTTGGTCGTCAAGTTTTAAGTCGCTGGGTATTTGGGGATTATCGGCCATAGTGTAGGTTTTACGCTATATAATTTCCTTAAAGAGGAGTCTACATATAATCCTGTATATTAGTATTTAAATAGTGATTTTCCCCAAATTGTGTAAATACACAGGTTACAACTATGTAAAAATTATGTTTGTAGATAAAGATTTAAAGAATCCACAGAGAAGATGTTAGGTTGGTAGATTTGTGGGTAAATTTAATCTTTCCCTTTATGTGGTAATACTGTTTTTATAATAAATAAAAATAGAGAAACAACGATTTCTCCTTTCTTGTCCATCTTGTAAAGATTTCCTGCGATCTCAATTGCAGAAAGGCTTGTTTCATATCAATGAGGTACATTGTAAACAATTAAAATTCAAGAAGATTTGATTTGGTTTGTTTACTTCAACTGTGTCAGCTAAATCAGAAATCAAGCTTAAACTGGCAGAAGTACAGGGTCATGTTTTCAAACTTAACTATGAATTTTAATTGAAAATAAATGACTGTCCAAATCCCAGCAGGCTGTTTGCTGTAGTATTTAGTGCACTGTCAGTGTTAACTAGCGATGAAGAAGTGTTTAATAAATGTGGCTCTCCTCAGTCTGTGTTTTCATTTTGAAAGGTGGAAGATTAAAAGAGTTACAGTAAAGTTAGAGAAATTTTTAAAATTAAAAATCATAATAGCTGTTGATTTTACATGCTTGGACCTCTGTTTTTATTTAGAATTTGTATATATCAAATCATTCATGGATTTCAGATTGAAGTATAAAGTAACTTGACATACGTGAAAGAAAACTTGTACTTTTATGCTATGTCTCGTTTCAAGTAGTAACAGTAGCCACCACTGAATTATGTATAAAAACTTCATGGACAGTAATAAAACTTACACAAACGATCAGTGATTATCAGTTGGAGAAGTTGGGCATGTGTATCAGAATCATGTAGAAAATTTAAACTATATGTATTTCCCTGCCACCAGCCCCATCCTATAACCATTACATTTGGAAACCTGGATTTCCAGAAATGGCATTGGGGTAGGTGGATGGAGGAAGCAGGAATGTGCATTGCAGGACTTCTAAGGGTGCTGCCAAATACTGGTGCATGTAGTATACACATTTATTGGTGCATAATCACCCCACCCCAGGTGTATGCTCAGTTTAAGTTAATTATTGGGCTCTGGGAGCCACTAGAATGTTACTAGTCTAAAACACTGTGAATATGGGGCTCATGGTGGTCTGGAGTTAGGAGATAATTGGAATATATCTAGGTGATAGGTTAGTAGAGATGATTGGATTCCCAATGGGGGTGAATTCTTTGTTTAACATAAAGGAAAGGAATCCAAGGAGGACCAAGACCCGCTCAGCCTACCTCCAGTCTGATCTGTGGCATATCAACACTACAACTTCCACAAAACCTTTATTTTCTCTACTGGTCTCTCAGTATGCTTAGAATCCCACCATTAGAGGTTCATTGTTTGGCTTAACACAATCATCTCAGAAATCTTTCCTCTTTACTACTGATATTACAGGAATCAGTAGCACATTGAGTTTAATAGTGACTATACACTAAAGCTCATTAGCTCAGGAGAATCACTCCCCATCCCCGAACACACTGGCTAAAAGCAAGTTGTTGGGTAAATGGAGATTTTGAAAGGAGAGAACAAAACAAGCCCAAAGGCCTCTAGCTCAAGAGCCAGTGGATCTTGAGTGGAACCTCCAGGAGGACGGAGGAGATAGATTGTCACCTAAAACGCAGAATCTGATTCCGTAGGGCGAGGGCAGGAGATGCTGCGTTTCTAACACGCTCCCAGATGACGTCCATGCTCCCGGGGCGGAGGAACTCAAACTCTTTCACCTGTTTGTCTGCAGCGAGTCCCATAACCCGGCCCACGTTGAGGCGTCCATTAGACCGGAAGTTCTTGCCCTAGAGCGAGACCAAGAATCACGTGGGGCGGTTGCTGGCCCCGCCCACAGAGACTCTGAGGGAGGAACAGGAATGAGCTTTTCTGGCTTGTGAGGCCCGGCACACTCTTGAAGCCGCAGTGCCTGCGGTCGCAGGCTCACAAGCCGTCTCTGCGACTCTGGGGGAGCGCCTGATACCCCACCATGTGCCGACTTGGGGCCGCTTCCTGACATGCTGCCGAGGTGAGCCCCGCGTTCGTGTTTTTGCCAAAAAAATGCCAGCTAGGAGATCTCGTTCAAACGCTCATGATGGTTTTTGTTTTTTGTTTTTTGTTTTTTTCTTGTCTTGTAAGCTTAAGCCACACATAGTAAGATCACGGTTTTGTCTTACTGCCTTGCCTACTGAGTTGTAGGAGGATAAAGAATAGAATTTCAGTAGACACAGGACCTCAAAATTATGTATGTCACAGTTGCCTGGCCGTGGTGGGTCGAATTGCTTAAAATCCACAAATATTGCTTAAATCCTTAAAATATTAAGGATATTCGGCGAGAGTTAGGCATGATACTCTTTTAAATAATGCAGGCTTTTCTTGGCAAAATCTCTTCAAAACTTCGATAGAAATGTCTTAAGAATTAACATTTTGAAAATGCTGAAAAAAGAAATCCGTAGAGAAACTTAGAGAAACTAAGAGAAACTAAGTTTCTCTTAGAATACTTAGTTCTAAGGTAGTTCTAAGGTAATTCTAACTTAGAATACGAGTTCTAAGGAGTCGTATCTCCTTAGAACAATGCTTAGTCTAAAGTTAAAGAATAAAGATAAGGCTAAATATAAAAGTACTATGACTTAAATAAGTTATCTTGAAAGGAATTTCAATCTTAATCATTATTGCGACGACTTAAAAACACAAAACTTACTCAGCTTTTTATCTTCCAACTAGCGGTTCCCTTTCCATTTTAATCAGCTCTCTTCAGTATCTTTGTATGTGCTATCATCATTACGGGAAATATGGTTACAGTTCCTTAAACTTTACGTAGCAGTGTTTGATAATATTGCTTCAGCTTAAGGGTTATCAAAATTTAATTTGTTTCAAAGATTAAATATGGTAAATATAATGTTCAAAAATACATTCGAAAACATGTTAAGGGAAATTTACTTCTTTCATTAATACATAGCCATTCTATTTGAACTATATAGTGTGCTGTGATTTGTGAAATCTCTCTCAGTGGGCATGAATTTAAGAACATTAGCTTTTCTCATTGGCAATTTGTGAAACAACTGATAAATAATAAAGTATCCCTTGCCACAGCTGGGTACTACAATTGGAAATAGCTAAGAAAACCTGGTTTCATAACAACTGCTATATGAAACTATAATAAGGTTCATCAAATATTACTTGTCAGACGCTGGTCTGCTTAGCAGTGCTAATCAGCACAAATCCAAATCACATTTCTCTTCCTTCCTTCCTTACGGAAAGCTATAGGTCATCGACTATAGTGGATGGATTTCTTAAATAACTTTCAATGCTAATAGTTCAGTTACTTACATACTGTTCTGTTACTATAAAAGATTTTCACCTGGGAAAACCCTCTCCACCACACCAAACCACTTAGGCCAATTTTCTTTGTTATAGTCTCTCCTATAACCAGGCTCTTTCCTTAGTAGAAATCACTTCAGTCTGTAGTTAGGACACATACTTGTCCTAACTACAAACATCTGTTTGGCTGTAGATCTTCCCAACCTGAGCGTCTGAAGCCCGCGAACACGAGAACCGTGCCTTCTTTCTCTTCACTGCATGCCCGGGGCCTAGCATGGTGATAGTAGCTCATGAAATACTTACCAGTTATTTGCTATTCGAGGTGCCTCTCCACTCCTGTGTAACAGGTATTTTATTTCCTGAGGTCATTGGCATTGGGGGCCAATTAAAATGTGTATTAATAGTTATTTTGTCCCTTGGTTCCTCAAATTTCTCTCTAGTTAATAAAGGAGAGGTGATTGCTGGCCAAGTCTCCTAAGAGACTTCTGTTAAAAATGTGGCTCCTTTGGCTTTCTCTGCCTCACTTCCCAGCATCAGCCCGATAGCCCACTGGCCCTGGCTGTGGCCGCTGCCCGCTCCCCTCCCCCTAGCTCCCGCCCCTGTGCTGGGGTGCTGGCTTTTCCCACAAGGGCTGCCTCCTCCATGGAGGTGGGAGCTCTCTGAGATGTGCAGAGCCAGAGTTCTCCAGCGTATCATGAAAGTATACTTTTCTGTTTCCATTCCCAGTGAACTCAGCAGCCCCCTGGGGGCTGAAAATCTCGTTTGTCTCCTCCCAGACGATAAACAGACTTGGAATTAGACTTGTCATTTTTCTCTCTTCAGTGTCTAACCTGATGACTGTCACATTTTTGTGCCTTTAATAAATTCTTGTGGATGAAGCATAATTGATGGGGGTGTATTTTCTACGTAAGTGCTAGGAACTTGAAGCTTTGGCTTTGTTCCTTCTGGTCAAACTGAACACCCCCCTGCACCCACCCCTGAGCCCATCATCAGAGGGGCTAGCTACTGAGGCACACTGTTCGAGATGCTTCTGAAGCTGTGTGAGGAGTTGTTTCTTAGCATTCTCAACCCAACCCAGCCTGAGCATTTTCTTCTTCCTGTTCCAGGGAGGTGTGTTCTCGTCAGTCAGGCTGTGTCCTGTCTAGCCATATCCCAAATCCTCTGCCTAACCAGCAGAGGGGCCTTTGTCTCTCATTCCCTGGCATAGGTTCCTGTGGGACCAGGGGTGGAGATTTTTGACTACAAAGGCGCTCATTCATATCTTGAAATGGGACATTAAGGAAATAGAAGCATATTTCCATTAAGGAAATAGAATGCAAAATGTGTTTTGCATCAAATTCATTTCTACATTTAGTATTGTTGCTATTTGGGAAGGGGTTGTTGATACAAAGTGTTCTAAGAGTTTTATGAGTTTAAAATAAAAATATATTAACCAGGTTTTACATTTGTACTATCCTGGGCCATTTGCTCAGGATTAATTTCTTTTTGGTTTCAATAGGACAACTTTATGTTAGACCTTAGGAACATTGTTGTCCCTTCCACACCCTCATTTTCATCAAGACAGCACCTTTCCTTTCTCTCTATTCCTCTGGTATATTTGTCACACTATAATTCACTTATCTGGACTAATTACATCCTGAGTTTTATGCTCAGGAGAAAGAATGAGTTGATAGTCACCTTAAAGCTTTTAACAAGATTTTGTCTCATTTACCTACTGTATGAGAAGTAGACAAATGTGATTAGTTAAAAGGAATTTCAGTATTACATGGTAAGACTGGCCATATTGTGTGGCAGTGAACAACATGGGCTCTCTACCTCATGCTAGCTGTTTAACCTTAGGTAAATTACTTGACCTCTCTGTGGTTTAAATTTCATCTGTAAAATGTATATAATAGTAGTACTTATTTCATAAGGATCGAAGGAGCTAAGGGGTGTAAAGAGTGTAGCATAACTCTATATTCTCCTGGACCATAGTAGGTTCTCCATCAATGTCCGTTTTGATGTTTGGATGTAAACAAACCGCTCCTGAGAGTCTTTATTTCCAGAAAAGGCATGCTATTTCCCAGACATTCTGACTAGCCTTGCTCTAATCGCATGATTAACTGTACCTACTTTACCCTCTTATAGGGGGCTCATTTCTTTAGTTCACATAAGCATTTCCAACCGTGAATGAACTTAAAAAAAAAAATGCTACTGAAGAATAATAAAGTAGTAGGTAACTTGTGTCCTGGAAATTCCTCCTAATGAATTTGCAGAAGCATCCATGCTTCCACCCAAGTCCCAGAATGCATTCTTGTAGTAACCTCACAGAGCTGTCTTTTATTTGGCAAATGTTTGAATAAATCTCTTAACCATTAAGTCCTAAATGTGTTTAACTCAGTTGAGGACTGCTCTTCTGGACCACACATGATGGACCAGCCCCTGGTGCTCACACATGCTGCTTTTCTTTCCCTGCTAGTTTTAAGTTGTCCACTGCTGGGTATATGACTGTGCTCGCAATCGTGAACATTTGACCCTTCAAAACTTGGTTCCCAGAACAGGCAGCAGCAAGACCAAGGCAACAAAATTCTTCTTGGGTTTTGTTTTTTGGTTTTTTTGGATCATCACTTTATATTTTGTGTAATTGTACTCTTTAATACCTAGATCTGTCATCTATATATTGATTTCTGAACATCACTTACTTAACAAATGTTTATGGATTTAACGGTTTCCTAACAATTGTTCTTGGCGTTCAGCTTTGAGAAACTATTTGGAGAAACCCAGGTGGGGTGGTAGAGTAGCTGGGCTTCAAGATAAGTCATTTGAAATGTTTTTCATCCTTAAATATGTAAATCAGGTATTGGTAAGAAATCTTTTTTCCTCTGAAAATGTCTCTTGATTTCTTGTTGTCTGGATGGCTCCATTTCTAATTAGCATAGATGATCTTTATATCTTAATTCCTTTTGTTAACACACACTCAAAGGAAACGCCCTCTACTCAAATTGAAACAATGGTGTTGTTAATCTGTCCTAAGAGATCTGTGCGAAGAGAGATTCAAGTGTCTTTCCTAAGAGGTGAGCCTCTGGGTAAGTGGATAGTAGGCGGTGTTCTGCATGGGCAGCCCTCGGAGCCCCAAGAGGGCAGAGGCAGGTACTGGTGACAGACATTAAGGATGACAGTCACCTTTGGTACACCACGAGAGCTTGTGTGAAAAGGTCACTCTGTAACCCCTCCAGAAGGGGTCCAGATGAGAAAGGAGCTCCATCGTAGGGAGGAATCCACATGTAGAGAGTCACAGCTTTGACTGTAGCACTGTGTGGCACTCAGCTGCCTTGTGACCCTTGGGAAGCCCCTGCAGCCCTGAGTGATCAAAGGCTTTGTGACATTCTGAGAGCATGAGAATGAGATGTTCCTCTCCTATAGAGGAATGGAAGGGAAAGAACATTCTAGATAAAGGAGGCGTCAAATATAAAGGCCTACTAGAGCAGGTGGCAGTTGGTGAGGTTTCAGGAAGAGAGCTGAGAGACTTGATGACTAATTAGATAAGAAACATGAAGAAGGGGTGGATTTTTAAAAATGACCCTGAACCTCTTAGTTTGGAAGACTTACTATGTAGTCATAATGTCAATCAAGAAAGGAAATGTTACTAAGAGAGGGAGTGAGAGAAGGTGAGCACTCACTACTTCTGTGCCTTATCCTCTCCGTATGAGATTTCTGATTCCTTAAAAAACCACAGTGCAAGAAATTTTGTGGAGCTGAATTTGTTCAAGGTGGCAACGCTAAAGTGACAGAATCCGGATTCATACTCAGGGCCCTGTAACTGCTAAGCCAGTGGCCTTTTGTGAGGAACATAATAAAGAGGAACACAAGCTACCCCATCTTAGAGAGGATGCTCCTTATACTTCTAGTACTGAGCCCAGTTCTATGAGTGATCCTATGGACTGAAATGCCAGGAAACCATACTTTCTCAATTTGCATCAAATGGGAACTATTTAATTGAAGAGAAACTTATCCACACAATCGAATCACTAAAAATATGACGTCCTTCCTTTCCTAGTGCAACATGCTGTCTCCCACTTGATGAACTGCCTCAGGGCCCAGATTGGCTCAGGTCCAGAATGATACTGGGCTGGAGGGGGGAGACCCAGCAACATGATTTCCATTTCTCATCATAGAGAGCATAGGACCTATGTTATCCAAGATCCAAAGCAGTGTTTCTTAAAGCGTGATGCCACAACTCGTCTGTCCGGAGAGTGGATCTGTGGGTGCTTGGGCCCCATTCCAACTGTACTCTAACAGAAATTACTGCCGAGTTGCCCAAGAATCTGCATTTTGATACTGTCCGATATGATTTTCATGTACACTAACATTTAAAAGCACTGGTCAAGAAGTTTGTAGATAGGCCATTGTTGGAATATAGTGTCATTGACTGGAGACATTCTTCGTAGAGTAACAGAAAAGGACATGCCTTGAGAAATGTTTTTCTATGCCTATCTACCATTCATTATTTTAAGATTTCGTTTATTAGAGAGAGAGAGAGAGAGTGCACGAGGCTGGGGGATGGGTGAGAGGGAGAGGAAGAAGCAAACTCCCTGCTGAACAGGGACTCCAGTGTGGGGCTTGATCCCAGGACCCCGAGATCATGACCTGAGCTGAAGACAGATGCGTAGCCAACTGAACCACCCAGAGGCCCCTCTTTCATTTTCTTATAGACATTCTGAGATAGATAGGAAGACAAAAAGGTCCTCCTTTTTATTTGCTTATGGTCACTGCTGCAGTCAAGATACCTGCAATATAGCAACAGTTTCTAAAAAGATTTCTTGGGGCACCTCAGTGTCTGCCTGGGATCAAGCCCAGGTCTGGCTCCTTGCTCAGCTGCGTCTCTCCCTGCCTCTCCACCCTGCTTGTGCTCTCTCTCTCTCTCTCACTCACTCACTCACTCTTTCTCTCAAATAAATAAAATCTTTAGAAAGATGTCTCTTGCTATTTAACAGGTTATGTATTTTAGTGAAAGGGGTATATCATATTGTGTTGAATTTTCACAGCACGATTCTTTAATTTCTGTAGTTGTAATCTGCAGTGGTTTTTGCTGGAGTTAGCCAAGAATATTTTCCCCTCAACTAATGCACTATTACAGTGCCATGCAGTGCTCCCCCAATACAATGTTCGGTCCATGCTCCTGGAAGCAAAAATATGTCCCTAGGGAGAACAGCATGCCACCAGCTTCTGATTTCTTCAGCAGTACCATAGGGCAACAAAAGTACCTAGAAAAAGCAAAGCAAAGTGTTTCTGTGAACAGCTTTCTGGCTCTAGAATTCCATTATTTCTGTATTTATAGAGTGATCAATAAAACAATTTGATACACCTCTCCATGTTATTAAAGGTGTGAGATGTTGATTGAAGACCCTCAGCCAAAAACATGTGCCCAGAAAACTATACTTAGTACTAATAGGGAGTCCTTTTCAGGAGATACTTCACTGAGCATCTGATCAATACACACAGGAGATCCGCTCTACTCACTAGGGGAGCCCTAGTTCTACTTTTCCCAAATAATACATTTTGTTCTTTGTGATTATGATGGTTAATTTGGGAGTATTAGCCAAAGCATTGTTACCTGGAGTTGGTGTAAAATCTCAAAGAAATGAGAACTAACCCGATTTTCTGTTTAATGAATATTTTATGCTTAAAACACACAGCTCAAAATTTGAAAAACTTGAACAACTTGGGGTTTGTCTCTGCAACATTAAACAATTACAGGTTACCCTGTTGTGGGTTATTTTTACTGAATTTACTGCCGCATCTCTCAAGTGGTCTAGAGACTAAGGTATGTGATTGTGAAAAGATAAGGATTGATCATCAAATGAATGACATGCACAGACGTACTGAAGATAATAAAGTGAGGGGAGGGAGTGGGGAAAATGGCTCTGCTGGAGAACCAAGAAGGCTGAAGGGAAGAAGGGGCTACTGAGCTGAAACGTGCATAAAAATTAAATAAGGAGCAGAAGATGGGAGAAGACAGTGAGTGGTAAGACCTCTAACAGTAAGAGAAAGTGCATTTGGTAGGTGATGTGCTGAGAAACAGTTGGAGGAGAACAGTTGAGTTGAAAAGGAGTGAGAAATAAATCTGGAAAAGTGGATTTTTTTTTTTTTTAATTAGAAAGAGAGAGAGCACATGAGTAGGGGAAAGGACAGAGGAAGAGGGAGTGAGAGAATCTCATGCTGACTCCATACGGCATGGAGCTCAGTGAGGGGCTTGATCCCATGACCTTGAGATCATGACCTGAGCCAAAATCAGGAGTCAGACATTTAACCAACTGAGCCACCCAGGTTCCCCTGGAAAAGTGAATTCTTGAAAACTAGCAGGTTCCTTGAGACTAAGGGGCACATCTAACACCTTCTGCCCTGGGGTCTTCAAAATACATGCTCCTGAAAATAAATAAAAGTACCAGTGTAAGATGGAAGCCCCTCTCAATGTCTGCAAGCTTACGTACCTCCCACAGAGTTTGAGAGGAGACACAGTGCAGATGGGGCCTTGCATTACCCCGGTCTCTAGCGCACTATGAAGGCACACACATGGGTTGTGTCTTTTTACAGTATCCACTTTATTCGATCACAAGGCAAGGTTAACATAATTGTAGAGCAGGTTCAATATTTGGAACTCAGTGACATTTCAGTATACCTATTTATTTTTATTTAGTAAGTAAGCAAGAAACCTGTACACCCATCGTGGGGTCAAACTCACAACCCCGAGGTCAAGAGTTGCACGCTCTTCAGCCTGAGCCCCCCACACTACATACCTAAATTGGCTTCCTACCCATCACAAAAAGGAAAGCTCAACACAAAGTCACATAATAAACAGAAGAGACAAGGGCTAGGAAGTTAACAAACCAAATGTGAAGTGGGTCCACGCATGCACAGTGGAGGTGAGCCCTTGGTTCTGTCCTTCAGTTCCAGATGGCTGTCGGCACTTACTGCCACTTCTCTTCAAGCCGTGGAGGGTCTATTCTGCTCAGAGATCACTCGGGCAGAGCCTCCAGCAGCAGCTGCCTTTCTGATGTGGTCAGAAGTGAAAAGATCTGCATCTAGAGAGTCTTGACAGTGTGCTGCAGAAGTTCTCCCTCTTTGAAGGAGTTTCATCAGTCTGGGGCCTTTGCAGGCCTCTTGTGGTTCTGTGGGTTGTTCTGGGCACCTTCAGCCTGGGCTGGTTTTGGAGATATCTGGTCTTAGCCACAACGCCCTTGGAGCTTTGCACCGCTGCCTGACCTGAGTGACTCCATCTTGCTGTCTATAGCCGCAAAGCCAATCCCCTAAGGTTGCACAGTCCTGTCAGGCATTCCCTCTCTGGCCACGCCACCACCCAAGGGCCTCGCTGACTACTCTCACCTCCTCCCGGGCTTTTCCCATCTTGCTGGTTTCCCCTTCCTCCTTCACTCTGACCTTTTGTCATTCCACCCAGAGGGGGGAAAAACAAGTCTCTCCCTTTGAGCTTCCCTGTCCTCACGTCGTGTTGCCTGCTAACACTGTGCTCTGCACCAAGATGGGAACAAACATACAAGCACGACTTTTTCCTGAACAAAGACAGCCTCTCCTCAGGAGAAATTCTGATGCCAGCTATTAAAGTCCTACAAAAAAATTAACCTTATTATACCTACAATGACAAATGAAGACTATAACAAAATGTATTTTCTCCTATTTCTCCTCACCTTCTCCTGTACCTCAAGCTCTCTGCCTCCACTAACTTGTACACTCGTCCTACTTTCTTTTCTAGGCGGCAGTACTTTTATTTTGGGTGATGGGGTCCTCTCCATCTCTCTCTCCCTCCCTCCTTCCATCCTTCTCTCCCTCCTCTTCCCCTTTCCTCTCTCCCTTCTCTCGTGCTGAGAGGAGGTATGAAATTCCCCCTGCTGGGAAGAGTCACTTAAGACTTGGTGTCCTTCAAAGGGCTCCCTGGAAGCAGCTAATATTCATGACTTGTTAATGCCTTCTTGCCCAACATGATGTGGGTTTCATATTCACAAGCATCTTCTTATTTCATCATCTCTATAATCATGTGAGAGAGGGATGATCATCCCCATTTGTATACATGTGAGAACACAAGATGGATCCCAAATGGGAAAATGGTTAGACGGTACAGCAAATTCAAGACAAAATAAGGATTTGAAACCTATTCTGTCTCCAGGCATTTGAAAGTAAGTAAGTGATTCCTGAAGACTTTCTCCTATTTCAGCTTCTCTTCCAATGTTTTCCTCGGTCTTTGGCCTGAGTGCAAGAAGAATTGTAGCTGTGTGAATGTGAGCATACCCACCAGCATGTCATCTCTGAAATTACTATTAAAGTTTAAATCCTTGAACAAACGTGCCTCATATTAATGATCCTTTTTATGCATTTCTCTGCACCGAAATCACACAAAGCCACCTAACCAGTTTATCTTTGCTTTCCCCTTTTCTAAGGCGTTCTTAGAGCAGATCTTCTTTTACTCAGTTCAGACTCCTTCCTCTCAGCTTTCACATCCATTCTCAATATATCCTTGAAACGCTACAGTATTAGGTCCTCCAGAGAAACAGAACCAGTAGGATGTAGGGAAACACACAGATAAATAGATCAAAAAGGAGAAAGGTTTATTTTAAGGAATCGGCTCACATGATTTTAGGGAAGCTAGCAAAGGCAGAATTTGCAAAGGAGGCCAGCAGGCTGGAGACTTAGGGAGGAAGTGCCTTTTCTAGGGATCCCAGTCTGTTTTCTCTTAAGATCTTCAACTGATAGAATGTTTTCTCTTAAGATCTTCAACCTACATTATGGAGGGTTATTTGCTTGACTCAAAGTCTACTGACTTAAATACTAGGCCCATCCAACAAATTCCTTTGCAGAAGCATTTAGAATAGTGTTGAACCAAATAGCTGGGTACTGTGACCTGACCAAGTTGACACATAAAATTAACCACAACCACCTACCCTGAGCTGCTGCTTTTACTTTGATGTACATGTGTGTGTGCAGAAAAAAAAAAAAAAAAATCCTGAAACATCCACACCAGATTCTTCACAGCTGGAGAGGGTTTGTCACCCTGGGCAGTGGGGAAGGGGGAGAGACTTACTCTTTGGTGGTACCATTCTGCATTGCTCATTTCTTTCAGAATGCATTGGGATTACCGTTACTTATATTTTCAAATTAGTTTTCAGTCAAAATAACGCATACATATCGTTAAGGTAAAATACTATTACAAGGCTAACGGGGAATTTCACAGGCCTCTGTTCTACCCCTACACACCCCCTGATTCCCAGTTCCCACAGACATTCACTTTTAACGCTTTCGTTCTGTTTGGAGCTGTTTCCAATAACACATTTATACTGCCATTTCTCGGCTTTCCAGTTTGAGACGTTGTCTCCTGACAGGACACTCTAGCGTGGAACTTGGAGCTTACTGCCAACCCCTCCCCCAGGCCCTATCCAGGTTTCCCTCATTCCATTTTCCCCAGACCATGTCACATTTGCCTTAAGTATCCTATTCAGTGTTACACTATTATGACAGCTTAAGTCTTCCACAGCAAAGCAATATAGTATTGTATGATTACATTTCCTTCTTTCTACAACTTTCCTCCCCTGAGAATTCCCTAATTGTATATTGTTTACTTTTCTATGTTCTTACTGTTAACTCATTTTCAAACTGTTCAGTAGATCTCTAAAACTCTTTCTAGAATTTAGCATGTAGCTAACAGATTGGTTTCCATTCTTCCCTCAAAATCCCTACTCTTAGACTCTGTCTTCCATTCCAGTCTGAATCATACACTACTTATTATTTAATAATTTCTTCTCTGTTCATTTTATCTGAATTAGTTTTCTGGAATTCTTATGAATGGATATGAGAACTCCTCTCTCGATTGTATTGTTTTCTTATTTCTTAATTCTTCTTAATTTTAGGGTTTTTCTGGTTTTTGTTTCTTTTTTTTCTTTTCTTTTTTTAGAAACACACTTCTTACTATTTAATGAACCTCCCTTCTTGGGGCTTCAAGCTACCAGGACACAGCGCCCCCTCCCCTCCATACAAACACACCCCCCTAATCTTTTCAGCTCTTCTACTGAAGAATGTGGCCTTCACGACGACAGGCTGTTTGGGGAGCCATCCCTCCCCTAAAACTCTGCAGTAGCCGGATCACACCACGTCGGTGAATGGAGGAGCCCCAGTCTTGTTTTTGGCAGCATTTACCTGTGTCTCTCTGCTGACTGAGGTCCACAGTTTATCAAGGTTGATATCTGAGCAGATGCTCTGGTTCCTTTTTCAGTGGTAATGACTCATACTGGCTTTTCCAAAGTAACCGGGTGATATTCATCGAAGTTGACCTTGTGGTGACGCCTGCCACCAACATTACCCCGGCCTCCTGGGTGCTTCCCATGTTTGACGATGAGGCAGTGGCTCACATTGCCCTGAAGTTTCCAGGTCTTCCTCAGTCGGGATGGCATGTCGGCAGCCCAGATGGGAAAGCTGTTTTTATTTTCCAAGAGATATCTTCCCATTACCTCCCGACCTGTTGTTGAATCTTTTATATTGGTTATATTTTTTTAATTTTCAAGAGCTCTTTCTTATTCTCTATATGTTCCTTTTTCTGGTATCCTCTTTATGAATGCACTTTCTTCTCTCTCTCCTTGCGTTCTCACTGCAATGCTCGCTGCCTTGTCTTGATTCTTCAAAACTCTACCGTTTCAGCTTATTTGCTTTGGTTTCTGTCTTTCACATCAGAAGCTTCCCTTAAATGCCACGTGCTTCTTGACTGTTCATATTTAAGAGTCAGTCACTAAAAAGCCGAAGGGAAGTTTTTCCATGCATGGTTGTGCTTCTTGACAGTGTTGGTTTCATTAGAGGATGATCAGGATTTTCAATGGTAAAAACTGGCAAAAGGGCCAGTATATGTAGGATTTTTCTTTTGGGTTTAGTTTACTAATTGAAGGAATCTTCCAGTTTTCAGTGTGGGAGGATCGTCTTGCTTGCCAGCATCTGAGTAGAGTGGAGTATGGTGCTGTTGGGAGTGGTGATGAGGAATGGACTATTACTACTGTTGTTAGGCAGATACTTTATTTAGTATCCCTGTTTTCCACAGATGTCTCACCCTTTCTTTAGCTGTTGTCCTGGAAGCACTTAGGATACACGAATAGTGGAAGGTTTGTACGGGGTGGGGGTGGGAGTCTAGGTGTCTAATTGCCAGCTGGACAAACTTAACTTTCAGTACTACTTGCCCAGGCTTCTGCTTCAGAAGTACCAATGCTCTTAGTTCAGAGGCCTTCCCATAGACCAAAAAAAAAAAAAAGGAAAAAAAGTTATATAGAACTTAGTTTTCCTATTATTTTTTCTAATTTATGTTTAATGGTTACTGTGAAAATTACAACACTGTTTGGTGTGGTTTTAAACGTACGCAGAGAAAATGTTTAAGGCAGTTATAAACAGAGGAAGAGAAAATGATGTTATAGGGAGGTAAGTTTTTTATATTTCACTCGAACTGGTCTGGTAAGAGGTTGACCCTGGTAAACTGTGATGTTATGTGTAACTGATATATACCTAAAACAGTCACTAAAATGATGTGCTAAGAGAGACACCCAAAAACAAAATAGATGAATCAAAATAAAGTTCTAAAAAAATATTCAAGTAACTCATAGGAAGGCAAGAAAAGGAAAAGTAAGAAATTAAAAGCAGATCAAAAAATAAAATGACAGCCTTACACTTTGTCATATCAACAAATACACTAAATAAAAGCCAGATTAATATTAATCCCAGAGAAAGGAAGAGTTATATTTGTGCAAAATTGTACACACATAGTTATAGAAACTTCAGTGATAACGGCCCCAAACTAGAAGCAACTGAAAAAATATCCAGTGGAAAAAAGACAGTCTCTTCAATAAATGGTGCTGGGAAAATTGGACAGCTATGTATAGAAGAATGAAACTCGACCATTCTCTGACACCATACACAAAGATAAACTTGAAATGGATAAAATACCTCAATGTGAGGCAGGAATCTATCACAATCCTAGAGGAGGACATAGGCAGTAATCTCTTTGACATTGGCCACAGCAACTTCTTTCAAGACATGTCTCCAAAGGCCAAGGAAACAAAAGTGAAAATGAACTTCTGGGACTTTATGCACAGCAAAGGAAACAGTCAACAAAACAAGGAGGCAACCCACGGAATGGGAGAAGATATTAGCAAATGACACTACAGACAAAGGGCTGATATCTAAGATCTATAAAGAACTCCTCAAACTCAACACTCAAAAAACAGATAATCACGTCAAAAAATGGGCAGAAGACATGAACAGACACTTCTCCAAAGAAGACATACAAATGACTAACAGACACATGAAAAAATGTTCATCAGCATTAGCCATCAGGAAGATTCAAATCAAAACCACACTGAGATACCACCTTACACCAGTTAGAATAGCCAAAATCAACAAGACACTAAACAACTAGTGTTGGAGAGTATGCGAAGAAAGGGGAACCCTCTTCCACTGTTGGTGGGAATGCAAGTTGGTGCTGCCACTTTGGAAAACAGTATGGAAATTCCTTAAGAAATTAAAAATAGAGCTACCCTATGATCCTGCAATTGCACTACTGGGTATTTACCCCAAAGATACAGATGTAGTGAAAAGAAGGGCCATATGTACCCCGATGTTCATAGCAGCAATGGCCACAATTGCAAACTGCGGAAAGAGCCAGGATGCCCTTCAACAAACGAATGGATAAAGAAGATGTGGTCCATATACACAATAAAATATACACCTCCATCAGAAAGGATGAATACCCAACTTTTGTATCAACATGGATGGGACTGGAGGAGATTATGTGAATGAAATAAGTCAAGCAGAGAGAGTCAATTATCACACGGTTTCACATACATGTGGAGCATAAGGGATAGCATGGAAGACATTAGGAGAAGGAAAGGAAAATTGAATTAGGGGAAATCGGAGGAGGAGATGAAGCATGAGAGACTGTGGACTCTGAGAAACAAACTGAGGGTTTTGGAGGGGAGGAGGGGTAGGGGGATAGGTGAACCTGGTGGTGGGTATTAAGGAGGGCATGTATTGCATGGAGCACCAGGTGTGGTGCATAAACAATAAATCTTGGAACACTGAAAAAAAAAAAAAGGAATGATCTATGAGTATGGACAACAACTTGGATGAATCTCCAGAAAATTGTGCCAAGTAAAGAGAACCAATCATCCAAAGTTATATAGTACATGATTCCATTTATATAACATTCTTGAAATGATAAAATTATAGAAATGGAGGACAAATTAGTGGTTGCCAGGGGTTAAGAAGGTGGTGGGGGTTGGAGAGCCCTGGGCGTGGCTATGAAAGGGTAGACCGAGTGGTGCTTTTCGTGATGAAAACGTTCTTTATCTCAACTGTATGTCAATATCTTGGTTTTGATTTTGTGCTACAGTTTTGCAATATGTTGCTATTAGAGGAAACTGAGTAAAAGGTGCACAGAATCTCTTCTGTTCTTACAACTGTACTTTAATATACAATAATCTCAAAACATAATTTTAAAAAATTAAAAAACCATGTTGAAAAGAGTATGTAAAGTTAATGGAGAATTACATCTGTTATGTCGTTTTCAAGTGTCCGCGCCTGTGGTAGTACGCAAGCAGTGATGTGTTTTTTTGGTTGTTTTTTTGTTTTGTTTTGATGCCTTTCTGTCCAAAAGTTTTGAGGCCGGACTAGATTGGTGAGAATGTCTCACTTTGTGGTATTGTTTCTTGGACACATCTTCTTCCCCATACCTTTGCCTGAACAGAACCTCTCTGTCCCCTCTGATTATTGGATATTCTAAAACATTCAATAATACTTTTCAGTATTTCAGATGTTAGGCTTACAGCATATATTAATGCAGGATATCTTTTTACCCTCGACTGGATATAGTACTGGTTTCATGCCAAGTCCCAGAAACTATTTATTTGTAGTTTAAAGTTTAAGTATTTTACATATTTACTTATTTAAGAACTTTTTATAGAATTTGACACCTGCAAAAGTACCTGTATTAGAGTTTTCCAGAAAAACAGAAATAGGACATGTGTGTGTGTTTGTAGGTAGGTACGTAGGTGTTCGTTTATTAGAAGGAATTGATTCAGGTGAATATGGAGGCTCAGAAGTCCAGGGCCTGGTGTAGTACAGTCTCAAACTGCAGGGCTGCAACCCAGGAGAGCCCAGGGTATAACTGGAACTGACCCCAGAGCCCAGACTTGTTCTGCTCACTGCATGATGGGCCATTGAGCTGAGAGAGCCCCCCACCCCCACCCCCTGCCCAAGCAGCTTTATTTGGAAAGCTAGCAAACCGAGGGTATGGCTGACCCTTGTCCTGAAGAACCACCTGCCCTCTGCAGGGAATCCAAACTGCTTTATGTCCACAAATGGGGAAGGAGGGAGGGGGTTGGAGTCAAAAGGTGACTGATGTCTGTAGAGAGCTGAGGAAGGTCGTGCAACTTTGTCCTTGGTGACCTTTGCATAAGGGAATCTGGTCTTGTTGTTCCTGTAAATCTTTTTTTTGTTTTGTTTTTAAGATTTTATTTATTTATTTGACAGAGAGAGAGATCACAAGTAGGCAGAGAGGCAGGCAGAGAGAGGGAGGGAAGTAGGCTCCCTGCTGAGCAGAGAGCCTGATGCAGGGCGATCCCAGGACCCCGAGATCATGACAGGAGCTGAAGGCAGAGGCTTTAACCCACTGAGCCACCCAGGTGCCCCCGTTCCTGTAAATCTTAACATAGCATAGTCATTTCTGGACATATTTCCTTTTCTCCTTGAGCAAGGTAGGTTTTGGGTAAAGACTGGTTTTTACAAATCTCATCTGTAACATGCCTACATGCAGGGCTAAAAAGTTTAGTTGTCTGAATTTGGGTCTGAATGCAGAAGGCTCATGTCCCAGCTTAAAGACAGGCACAGAAAATTCTTTCTTACTCAGACTTTTATTCTGTCGGAGCTTCAAGTGATTGGATGAGGACCACCCACACTGGGGAGGGTAATTTGCTTTACCCATTAACCGCATCTAGAAACACCCTCACAGACCTACACAGAATAATATTGACCCAAATACCTGGGTACCTCACAGCCCCATCCAGTTGGCACATAAAATTAAGCTGATCGTGAGCTTTGAAATCTAGTGAATACAACGAATATCAACAAAAGAGGCATATCAGCAGTAGAACGTTTTTATGGATCATGAAAGAAAAGTCAGGCATTCCAATGCATCTCACTTTTAGGAGGGCAGTGGTCGGAAGCAGCATGTCTTCGCCTCTCCCACCCCTGTGCTGGGCTTCCTTCCTTTGCTGTTCTCCTAAGCCCACCCTTCTCCCGGCCTGTGACCTCAGTTTCTCCCAGTGTCCAGGGCTTCTTCGAGATTTTCATTTTTCGAGGCAACCAGAATAATAAAAACGAAAGAACTGCTAAGTCAGGAGCACAGAAATGATAGTATATGTTCATGTGTATATTTAACAAATGAATATTTTATTTTATTATTTTTTAAAAAAGATTTTTATTTATTTATTTGACAGAGAGAGAGAGAGAGATCACAAGTAGGCAGAGAGGCAGGCAGTGAGAGGCGGGGGAAGCAGGCTCCTGGAGGAGCAGAGAGCCCGATGCGGGGCTCGATCCCAGGACCCTGAGATCATGACCTGAGCTGAAGGCAGAGGCTTTAACCCACTGAGCCACCCAGGTGCCCCAACAAATGAATATTTTAATGCAGCAACTTACCATGGACCTTATTCTGCCAGTTACATCTACCTCTCTCTGCAGCTACCGGCATAGTCAGTACCTTTGGGAAGGTAACCTCAGAGAGCACAGTTCTTGGGTTGAGGTTGAGCTGAGTACAAATGGGCCTAGTCTCAGTTCTCCTCCACTTTAGATTTCATACACCTTCCCTACTTCTTTTCACTTCCTAATCGTTCGCCACTTTTCTACCTTCAGACGTCTGATGAACCACTTGGGCCCCTCCAGTGTATTTTCCTAACCAGCCATGCAGTTTAGCCCAGAGCATGGAGGCCCCCAAAATTCCTGGCTCTCCTGGCAAGAGTATGCCTCAACTCAGGTTTGCAGAACTTGTCAAACTGTGAGTGAAATGGTTGTAGTATTTCATTAATTTTATACCCTTTACAAGTAATTTCTCCCCTCTGAACTATAGTAGCCTTTGCCTTTTATAGAATAAAATAGAAACCAGTTTTTGCCACCAGTACATTAAATTTACATTCACATTCAGTGTGACAAATATTTCTTCAAATGAAAAATTTCACAGGTGGTTTTATTGATTTAAAAAAAAAAGCCATGTGTAATAGTTTCTTTAAATCATGTACTATTTTTTAGGTTTAAAATTTATTTAGTTTTGGGGCGCCTGGGTGGCTCAGTCGTTAAGCGTCTGCCTTCGGCTCAGGTCATGATCCTAGGGGCCTGGGATCGAGCCCTGCATCGGGCTCCCTGCTCTGCGGGGGGCCTGCTTCTCCCGCTTTCATCCCCTCTGCTTGTGTTCCCTCTCTCGCTGTGTTTCTCTCTGTCAAATAAATAAAATCTTTAAAAAAAAAATTATTTAGTTTTGAGTAGGGAATATATCCACATGGTTTAAACTACAAAACATCTCCTTCTCACCTTGGCTTCCATTTCACCCAGTTCCCCCCTGTGGATGTAATTTTTCCAGCTTCTTATCTGTCCTTCTAGAGATATTGTATACTCATTAAGGAAGACCTATATTTTTATACAAGTGGTAGTATTCAGAGCACATTGTTCTACATCTTGCTTTTCCCTTACTTACCCAATTTCTTAAGAGATTGTTCCATGACAAGATAAAATCTATTTTATTCTTTATGTGCCATAATTTATGCAAGCAAATCTACTGATCAACAGTGATGCTATCATGAATAATTGTATAATCTTAGACCAGTGTATCTGTAGGTAGGTTCTATGGTGTGGGACAGTTCTCTAGAAATTCACCCACCTTTTTCCTTTTTTTTTTAACAGGCAATTGTTAAGTCAACCATAGAATTTCTATGTACTTGATAAATGCAAAAAGCAAAAATGGTTTTTTAAATAATGTTTTAATTTTAGTTAATAGCATTCTATGAATTTTATGAGGAAGTAGATCATAAGACCTAGAAATTTTATGTGTACTTGTTTTTGTTTTTGTTTTTTTTTTTAAGATTTTATTTATTTGATGGGGGAGAGGGGGGGAGAGAGAGAGAGAGAGAGAAAAGAGAAAGAGAGATCATAAGTAGGCAAAGAGGCAGGCAGATGGAGAGGGGAAAGCAGGCTCCCCAGTGAGCAGAGAGCCGGATGTGGGGCTCGATCCCAGGACCCCGAGATCATGACCTGAGCTGAAGGCAGAGGCTTTAACCCACTGAGCCACCCAGGCGCCCCTCCTTTTTTCTTTTTATATTCTCTTTTTTCTCCTCCCTTTCTTCCTTTCTTTTCTCTTTCCTTCCTTTCTTCTTTCCTTCCTTCTCTCCCTCCTTCCCTCCCTCTCTTCTTCCTTTATTTCTCCTTTTCATTTTAAAATGTCCCAACAGCTACCATTTGGTTTTTATTAATGGGCCGATTGAGAGCTATGTAACCACTAGGTGGTGGTACGAGAACATAGGGAGAAGTATTTTCGTAAACAGACGTGGAATTAGTTTTGATTTCCTGCTCAGTTTTTAAATTGCTATACACTTGGGCCCTTAAATGCCTCCTAAGGGATGTCATTGTGATTGCTGTTTAGCAGTAGAGCTGAGATAAAATTGATGTTGAGCTTTACAACAGCTGCTCTGGACCACTTTATGTTGATGTTGAGACTTTTTAAAAATGCTCATTGCTTGAAAATGTTAACTCTTCCGTAGGAATCTGTTAAGTTTTCTGAGTGATTTGAAGGGCTTGCTTATATTTCTGACTGATTTACACATCTTACAATGTTACAGTGGAGACTACTTAGAATTTATAATCCTGCTTTATTTAGCTGACTGAATTTTCAGTAAAGAAATGACAGTTTCCTAGCTACTTCCTATGGAAACGACAAAAGGCATCTGCTTACTCTGGTTTTACCCTATCGACAGCAATCTGGTGTTTTATTCAACCTCTCAACATTGATCTTCATCTAAATGAGTCAAACGTGTATTTAAAATGATTTCAGAATTTGATGTAAAAGTGTCCTCTGTGTGTGGGTGAGCTTCATTAATTTTTGAAAGTCTACCTTGCCCCTTTGAACCGACTGAGCCACCCAGGCGCCCTCTACCCTGTCTGTTTCAATTTTCTGAATCTCTGCTTAGAAATTTTGGCTTGGTTAGTTCCACTTAAATCACACACACACACAAAGGAAACCAGCATAAATATCGAAGGATCTCTGCTTCCACTGGAGTCGTCTGATCGTTTGCATTTACCTTCTGCTGAAATTCTGTATCACGGATTCAGTACAGTGTGGTTGCAGCTACCTGGGAACATTCTGCTGGAAGCCAGCAAGTGCACGCCCTCATCCTGTTTGGGCCCTGTTGGATTTGTAGAGGAGACATAGACAGTGGCCCCCTTCTGTCACAGTGTGTCTTGTCAAGTGACAAATCCACATCTTCCTAGGAAGTAACCTTCTAACAAAGTTCCTACTGACTGGCTTTGATGGGTTGGCTATTTTTGGATGAGCGTCGAGGCCATTCACCTCATTTCCATAGCTATGGATGGTTGTACATATCACTTTTTTTTTTTTTTAAAGATTTTATTTATTTATTTGACAGAGAGAGATCACAAGTAGGCAGAGGGGCAGGCAGAGAGAAGGGGGAAAGCAGGGTCCCCGCTGAACAGAGAGCCCGACGTGGGGCTCGATCCCAGGACCCTGAGATCATGACCTGAGCCGAAGGCAGAGGCTTTAACCCACTGAGCCACCCAGGCACCCCCATATCACTTTTATTAGAGCTTGCTGGGTTAGCCAGTGAAGAAGCAAACATTTTAGCTCAATTATCTCACAGGTTTTGATGGTAATAGCACTGTCTTGCCATTTAATACGTGTGGCCTTCCTAATGAAGTTCTATGATCTGGTGTCCAATCGTGGTCTGTTAGAACATCACAATGGAAACCTTCATATAAGGCATTTGGGGTTTAACTAAAAGGAAAAATGGCTTCTTAGTACCCGTTAACACATTAGGAGAAAAAAAAATCACGGGGTCCAATTCAGTGGAAGAGCACTAATTTAAAAGAAGCCTACCTTAGCTGATGAAAGCGTTACATTGTTCGAGGAAATAAAATCAACTACAGCCGATTCTTTGGTTTTTATTAGGTAAGACAGCCTATTTTGTGATCTGTAATGTTTAAATCAATTGAACGATCCTGAAATCTCTCCCCTGAAATGGCTATGACACAGCTTGCAACCTTTTGTTCAAGAGATTAAGTTTGCATCTCCTCATATTATCTCCTTGTAATTGGAAAACTTTCATTTTGACAGAGAAAATGTGCCAGTATCCCTGTGAGCTTTGCCACAAGCCAATGCAGAATGCCATCTGGAGGATGCACGCCCAGGCCCCGCAACAGCCTCCTGTCGGGTTGTATCTGGAACTTTGCAACAGAACAACTAATAGCATCTTAAGCTCCATTTGTCTAGCTCGCTAGTGCTCTTGGCAGAGGTCATAACCAGCAGTGGCTTTGCTGATTTGCTGCATCAAATGTAATTAGGTTAAAGCACTCACTGACAGAGGGCTCTGATAATGGCATCGAAGCCTCAGGCTTCAATTCACCCATTGTGTCCAATTGAAGTTTAGGTCAACAAAGACATACCAGTTTCATCATTGGGACAATAGAACTTAATAATTTTTTAAGATGCTTATTTGAGACAAGATTTTTTTTTTTCCATTTGGACTTCGTAATTGTTTTCTTTCTTCCTTTCTCTCTCTCTCTCTCTCTCTCTCTCTTTCTTTTTCTGTTTCTTTTATTTTTTAGTCACTGGCTTCCAGTGAAGTGGTTGGTCTTTCCTTCAAGAAAAGATGATGTCGTATGGATATAGGCCATACGTCCCTTCCGAACATTACCTTTGAGTCCATGATAGAAAATGATAAGCCATTTTTCAAGTTCTATCAAACAACTTTGAACTCTATGAAACTCAACAGTTTCATACTTGTAAGGGGAGAGGTAATGTTATTACTGGGCCTTTACCCTCTTGCTTACTGGAAAACTCAATAGTGCCAGAAACGTCTTTATAAATGAGTCAGTTTCAGGCTCTGAGTAAGCTAGAGAAACCATTCCTCGGGGTCAAAGTTAGGGCAAGGCTGGGCCCAGAGCATAAGATAGGCTTTAGCTGTTATTAAGAGCCATAAGGAAACTACAAAAGTTTTCTGCTTACTGCAGAGAAGGAACAATTCAGCAGAAATAAGGTTGATCAGTTTCATGCATTAATGTTGTCAAACAAGTCAGCAGGGGTCTTGTGTTAGGGAGAGTTTGGGCCTGGTCTCAGCAAGGGGGTAGCTTTTCCCTAGAATGGTCCTGCTCAGGATCTGGTTGAGGCTCTTTGAAGAAATTAGCAGAGGAATTAAGTATGATGTCATATGCAAAATAATAGTGATATGTGAAATGCCTGTTTTTTTGTTTATTGATTGCTAAATTTCCTCTCGCTTTTATGGATTCTCGACTATACCTCGATACTAGATCTTACAAAAAAATCACTCTGAAATTTCTAGGGGTGGCAGTCATTTCTGTGGACTTTGTACCTCATTGTGGAAACTGCCTTAGTTGGTGCTTTCCAGGTAGGCTGCTTTTGATAAAAGCAGTAGGCATATGTGAGAATGAGGTTAAGTAAGTGTTTATTTGAGGATTTAATATCGTATACACTCTAGGAGTAAAGCAATTATCATGCTGTTAATTTCATATTCATGTATGGCTTATTTATTTGTTGTTTACCTCTCTGCATAATGAAAATGCCATGGAAATCTTCTTCTGGCACTCTAATTTTAAATGAAGCTAAATGTCGTGTATAATTTTAAGTTACAGATTGCTAATTCCATTCTATTTTAACTGCTCTATGAGAAGCCCCTTTGTTCTTCTAGAATCCTTTTTAAGAATTTTAAAGTATAATTATTTAAGTGATTATAGAATAGGTAATTAATAGATTAAAACATGAATCTGAGGCAGGATAGGTAAATTTTCAACCATATAGCTATCTGAGCCTTTATGTGCACGTGTGCAGGTATGTGTATTTCTAAGATTCAACACCTTAATTACTTTTCTGACAAAGATAATGTAGTCCGAAAATACTAACACACTGCCTCCACTGAGAAGTTATTTGTGTCTGGCCTACTTGTAATCTGGTGGCAGTCAGTGTTCGGTGAAGTGCTTTGGAAAGCTCCAGGGTAAGGCTCTTGTCATCTGTTTACCTGACATGATGTTTTGAAGAACCAGTCACTGGCAGAATTCTAAGTTCATCTTCTGGGAATGTAAAAAAAAAAAAAAGGGAAGGGAAGGGAAAGAAAGGGGGAAGGAGAGGAGGAAAGAAAGCAAGCAAAGCAGTCCGTATCCAATGCTTGTGAAGTCCCCCTCGAGTCTGGAAATCCACTCAGGTTATATGCCTCAGATTCCACTTCCTGACCCATCCCGCTCTTTTCCGCTTCATACTAGATCCATATCTGGAACCAGAGTGTGTGCCTTCCAAGTTCTTCTAAGTATTTTATTAATTGGACAAACATCACCGTGGGCCACCATTTGCATCGATAAGGTCCCTACCCCTGGGTGGCTATAGCCTGATTGAGAAGAGAACATACAGATGTGAAATATTGCATAAATAATATTGCAAGTCAGTATACATTTAAATCCTCCAAAGGCAGAAATTGTTGAGGAAATTCATTTCTGAAAACCCTTAACACAGTCTGCAAAGCTTGGTATGTGCCAGTTGTTCAATTTCCATTGTTATTTACAAAAGTGAAGCTTTGAATTAAGGGAAAAAATGCACCATCTGCCTACCCATGTAATAATGCTTGGTTTTATTCCCAAGCATATCAACCACTGGCTTGGCATTTTAACTAACTGAAGCACTTTTCTCATTAGTGTGTCTGTGTCTACAAAGAACCTTTTCTCCTGCCTGCTCATTTTCATATTTTTGCCCCCTCTCTCTGCCTTTTGCTGGACTCGAAGCCTTCTCTGTGTAAGTATGACAGACTTGTCAAATGACCTCTGCTTTTCAGGTGCCTCATATGCAGGCTACACCTGACACCTCTCTTTGACCAGTTACTTTTTCAGTCAATTCCTTTTTATCAAATGACTGTACAATCCATATTATACTGAGGACCTGTTTTCTGTGGACACACAAGGCAAATACAGCCCTTTAAAGACACAGAGAAGTACACTGTGATACCTGCCCTCGACTAAATTCCAAAGGAAAAATGCATATAAAAATACTCCATTTTAAGCAGAATTTTCTAAGTGCCAGAATGAATGTTACACACTTATTCATTCAGTCAGTCATTGACTCAACAAATATTTATTGAGTGTTGTGATGTGTCAAGTACAGTGTGATTCACTGGAGATATAAACATGAATAAATCATACATGGTGCCTGTCTGTTCTTCTTAGAGGAAGTAGATGCCCTCGTAGGAGAAAATTTTGTTACTCAAAGCGTATCCACAGATCCGTAGCACAGGCATCCCCCAGGAGCTGGTGAGAAATGCAAGATCTCGGCCCCATCCAGATCTACAGAATCCAAATCTGCATTTTAACCAGATGCCCAGGTATCTTGAAGTGAAGTTTTAAAAGCACTGGCTACAAGGAGTGTGTAGAATGCTTTATAAAGGAGCTGAA
The DNA here is from genome assembly GCA_028646535.1 of Procyon lotor. Lineage (NCBI taxonomy): Eukaryota > Metazoa > Chordata > Mammalia > Carnivora > Procyonidae > Procyon > Procyon lotor. The sequence goes on from CM053605.1 coordinate 43,955,966, forward strand.
ATAAGAATGAGTTGCCAGGTCTTACTAAAAGAGGAGGGAAGGCAAATTTAGGCAGGTTAAGGTCCTTTTCTTATTCTGTGGGGCTACTGTAACGGTATATCATAGACCAGGTGGCTTATAAACAACAGAAGTTTATTTCACACAGTTCCGGAAGCTGGAAATCCAAGATCAAGGTGCCAGGAGATTTGGTGACTGATGTGGGCTTGCTTCCTGGTTCATAGACCTCTGTCGTCTGTAACCTCACAGGGCAGAAGGAGCAACTGGACTCTGGAGTCTCTCTATAAGAGCACTGATCCCGTTCATGAGGGCTCTGCTCTCACGACCTCATCACCTCTTGAAGGCCCTACCTTTTAATACCATCATACTGGGAAATAGGTTTCCACATGAATTTTGAAGGGACACAAACCTTCTGTGATAGCAGAGGGGATTGGATATAATCTGAATTCGATTCAAGAAGTGAAATTTTGGTAGCTAGCTCTTTCATGATCCTGTAATTTGTGATGACCCATAGGGAGTAGAGATTGACAACGTATGATAATATGAAATTCAAAACTGGGAGGAGGAAGAATGGTTTAGATTCTAGACTCTAGAAATAGGGATGGATTGCCAATGGTGATGCAGCTCCTGGGAGTAGGACTTTCTTATCCAGAGCCTATGGAGGTAACCACTAATACTCTCAAAGGTGACTTTTAAACTCATTTTTTGGCCTGGTTTTTTTTGAATCCCAAAATTATAGTGTTAGTCAACAAGTAGATACAAATCAAGGTATAGCATTTTATGTATACCGATTTTTCTAAAACATATCTAATTTAGTAGATCCTAGGTATGGGAGAAAAGGAGATATTGAGATCAGTAGTCTTGCTTCAAAGTTAAGGGAGGATGTTATTCTGGGGGAAGAGATTGTTTACATCTTTACATAGAGGTGTATCTTTATAATCAAGTGAGGTCCTCCACAAGAGTATGAGAAAATGAATTTTATCTGTAATGCCTTTATCTACTTCAGTCATCCTTCCTGTTACTTGCCCCCCACCCCCCCAAACTCTGGTCTTTAACACATGAGAAAATGAAGATAGCATTATGGCAAAGGCCAATAAGGGTAATACAGGGAGGGACTGATGGCCTAACCAAGTACATCTTTTTGAACCACACTATGCCACCTGGTTTCTGCGCTCACGGAACGTCCGTCCTCTGCACAGGGCCCCTTCCATTCTTGGGTTTGTAAGAACTTGAGGGGCCGACTCCAGTCAACCTTATGACAATCAAAAAAGTTTACATTTGCTTATCGGACTGTTAAGACCGCCTCAGCAGATGATTTGGTTTCCGAGAGGTTTAAAAATGACGTCCATATCTCCTGTTTTATGGACATCTGTTAGCGTGGCATTCCATGTGCTTTACACACATGACTTATCTGCACACAAACCTGAGCTGACAGGGAGAAGCCTGCAGCTCTCCAATAAATGACAGACTCAATCAGTGAGACATAGAGCCTAGAGCAGCGTGCCGGACAAAGTTTACCTTACAAAGCTCGGAGAACACTATTTGAGAATTTTCGATGGTGTTGTTTCAAATGTATCAGGAGAATGGTGAGAAGGATTCTTTACTCTGAGTAGAGTGTCTCAAAACAACTTGATAATCCAGGATTTTAATTTTTAGCCACAAACCTAGGAAGCTGGAGAAGTAAATGTGGCTATGTAGGGGTTTGGAAGAAGAATTTTCTAGCTGGAGGTAAGGTCCATAGGTAACATTTTTGTAGCAAATTGCAAGATTAATCTAATAATTTGGAATAGTATCTTCAAAGTGAAATGATTTTATTGTAATTTAGATAGACTCTGTTTTGGGGTGAACACTCTCTACATAGCCATAGAGATGTCATCAAATGAATTAGTACCTATATTGAGCATTAGTAAATGGATAGTGTTTAAAAGCTAATTATATGTGTCATGATTTTGAGTTCCATAAGAAGGCATGTTGCACTACAAATATGAGCTGTGTGGTGGGTGAGTATTTTTCTGGTGGCTGTTCTTCAATATTTAAGGTAGATTAAGGTTGATATTTTACTTATGAAGATCATCTGGAGCCATAGATGATAAATTAGTCAGGTGGTCAATTTCTAACAAACTGTCTTAAGTCAAAATAAGGACAGAAGGAAGGGTGAAAAGAAGGAAGGAAAGAGAAGGGAAAGAAAAAAGACCATGTAACTACAAAGAACAATTTTACACTTCTGTATGAAAATTCTTGCTTAGTTCCAAATGGTAGCAGCACTGGCCTCACAATTCCTTCTAGAGAGACTGTGATGGCAGCAAAGAGTTGAATATACATCTTTCAGTGCATTTTGTCCCAAATAGGTTTCATTGTTCTTCAGTCAGATTTAATGCATATGAATTACTTAATTTTAGCAAGTATTCTTCAATTATAATTTCTATAATGACAGCCAACTAAATATACAAGTGAACTATTTCTATCATTCCTGATAATAGAACATTTTTTTGATAATAGAAATTCTAATGTAGACTTTTTTATGTATGAGAACAAGAATTTATAACACTTCATGTAATTGGATGAATGTACAGAGCAAGTAAGAATCTTTTTTACTTCATCAAAGAATCACTATATTATATGAGATGTTTCATTAAAATCAACAACTACAATACCTAATCTCTGAACATATGAAGGTGGAGTCCATTCTTTGCTAACAGACACTCTAAGCCATATTTTTTCTCTATCTACCCTGGACATCCTTTGGCTGAGGCCATGTCAGCTCTGTATTTTGTCTGTCTTTATGCTAATATTTGGCGTCAAGCTTCTTTCCCACCGTGTCAAAGTCCCACCAGTGAGAATGACTCAGAATAGATTTCCCAGTCAAGGAAAATCAGAACACAACAGAACAAAAAAACTGGGTGCTGCTAGAAGGGCTGCGTCGCAACTGGCTGTTGGAGTTCAGCCAGTGAAAGAGAAAAATGTGGTAGCAAAAGTGGCACCACGTAAATGATTATCAGTGGAAAAAATGTCACACATCATGTGGCCTCTGTCTGTTAATTTAATGTGATGCACTTGAGTGTAAAAATAATGGGCTCTGTCAGCCTTATTAATTATCTATGCTTGTTCTGGAAGTCAGGATTGTGAAATGCCTCCGAACCACCTGATGTAATGGGCCATTTTAGACCTTCACGTGCAAGCCTCTGCACGAGCAACAGCCGTCCCAGTGGCTGGCTCATCTGCAGTCGGGGACGTGGTACTGAGCTGGACTCACATAATAGCGATATTGGCCACACGATGATGGAATAATCAATCTTTCTATAGTGGATTTCTTTAGCCTGGTGGGACAAATTTTCTAGTTAATGAAACCATTCTGATGCCGGGGGCACTTCTTGCGCTCAGGCTGCCTCTGTTTGTCCATTATAGTTTAAATATATGGCATTTATGTTAATGGTAGAAGCAAATTAGTCTGTTATAATTCCTCATGTGCACTTCTTTGGTGTATTCCTTAATATGGCCCTCAGAAAACTGGGAGACAAGCTAGCCAGATAGCACTCGAAGCCTGGGAACTATTAATATCTTCATGTCTGAGAATTTACTAATGGGACATTTTAGGAAGAAAATGTTTGAGGGTGAGACACTGTGAAGAAAGAGCTGGCCGCTGAGGGTCATTGCTGTTTTCATTTTTCAAGCAAGCTGATCCATTTTGGGGTGTGTGTGTGTGTGTGTGTGTGTGTGTGTGTGTGTGTACATTTACACTATGAACTGCTGAAGGATAAAGAACGTGTCTCTTTTTTTCTGTCCTGGATCTTGGTACCGTGTTAACTACCCAATGGCTTTGTAATACATGCTTGTGATGGGACGGGTGTTCTAGGGAAAATATGTAAAGATTGAGATGATGATGATTTATTAAATAGACTTTAAGATCTGATCTAGCCCTGTAGATTTTAATATTATGTTGATCTTTCTTACAAAGCTTAGGGGAGCATTTTGTTGCTAATGTCTTCTACGCAACTATCATGTATCTCGTATTTAAGGAATAGAGTCTTAGATCACACATGAGGGAAAAAACATTATGAGGGGATAAAAGTGGAAACTTGATGTCAATTATTTAGGTCCACATGCCATATAAGAATTATGAAACATTCTAATTAGGTGAAGATCATTATTTACATAGTTTCTTCTCGTAACTAGATTGATAACCAGATTTAGTTAGCCACCTAGATGTATGTCTCACCAACATGGAATAATTAGTCATTATTTCCTTTACTCTTTACCAGTGAAAGCTAATTGTTCAGCTAAAGTCATGGGTCATGTCATTGATTAAGTCAGTTAACATACCTGAACTTTGGTTTTATTGTATAGAATGAGGGAGTAATGTTGAATGATCTCTAAGGCCCTTGTTAGCTCTGAAAGGATTTGGCTCTGTGATTTTGTGTGTCTCTGAATATGTCATAAGTAAATGATACTACACTATTCACAGCAGGGAAAGAGTCATCTTCAGCTATCTGAAATGGCTCTTTTCAGTTATTCTAGATTACATAACCTATTCATTTTCTTTAGAGCTTTTACCACAGCCTCTAATTGTCTTGCTTATTTGTTTATTTTCCTGTTTGGGGTTTGCCTCTCCATGAGGCTGGAGACTCTCTTGATCACATATTGATACCCAGTGCTTAGAAAAACTGAGTGCCTGCCACATGGGGAGTCCAGGAACTATTTCTTGAATGAATGAATGAGTACGTGATTCAGCCTTGTCCCCAGAGTACAACCTCTTTATTCTTTACAACAACCTCACTTGGAGCTCAGTAGGATAAAGATGTGGTTGAAACTACCATTTATGTAAAATAATCACTTAAGGATATGATTGAATGTTTTGCTTCATATGTATATATAAACCATCTGCGTTTTATTTATTTATGGCCTTATCACTTTAGCTAATCAAAAGTGGGATTTTCATCAGTAAGTTTATGTGCTTGGTTTTTTTTTTTAAGCAACTAAATTTAATTAGCCATTTTGTTCCTAAAATTTATGATTAGCTGTCATACCTGAGTACAGAGTAATGTCTAGGTACATTTTTGCATCATGTAAATAAATTTGCCTGTTGGGGGCATGCATTTTCATATGTGAGAGGAATTTTTATCACCATGAAATGTGAATGGTAAATTTTAGAATTCATCGTGGAAAGTAGCACATCTTGTAATTTCCCACCAAGCTATTAGAACATCACCTGTTCTTCCATACTTCACTTATGCAATCTCTCATAACATGAAAACGTTGGAAAACCTTGTCGTTTATCCTTCATGAACTGGCCGAATTACTCCTACTCCTTGCTTCTACAAATGTTCAAGTTAAGGTCAATGTGGGTGCTGTTTTCTGAGCTTTGAATTTGTGGCAAAGATAGAACTTTCTTTGTGGGACGTTACACCATATGCCTTGCCTCCCAGGGCAGTAAATCCTTTCAAATGAGAAAAAAAAATGTCAGTTGTGTTGGAATACAGGATTCTGAGTAGAAATGACCATCGAGTCTATTACTCCCCATTCTAGGACTCTGTAATCACTCTTTTGAACAGTGAAACAGAGCATTATCTTTCATTGTCCTTGGTGTTTATACACAATATGTAGTAATTTTTCTCACAATGTTCATTTAATCTATGAACTAACATTTTTTCCTCCTGGAAGAGCTGTCAGATTTTGATAAAAAATGTATTTATGACAATTTGCTGGAGACAAACCTTTGCAACCTCTGATTATGATTCGCCCCCTCAGTAGATCTGGGAATCATTCCCGACAGTAGAGCTAAGCCCATGTGGGTTTCATAAGCGCACTTGAGATTGCAAATTAGCCAGGAGGTAAGCACAAACCCAGTGACATATTAAGAAGCACGGGTTTTGGGGGCATGGTTGGGAAAAAGGAAGCAAAATAATTTGCCTTTTTTTGCCTGCAAGACCTTTGCTGTGCCTCAGCCACTGTGGGCAAACACACTCCCCAGTACGTCCTTGCTGTGTAGCAGGAGTTGAACAAGAGACTCTCATCACAAACTTCAGCCAGTATCATACATGCGTATTCCCATGGGCTTGTATTTTGACGATTCTTGAACGGCAACCCATTGCATATTAATTAAGTACAACTGGTTCTGGATTGTCTTTAGAAAGGTGCAAATTATGGCTTCAAAGTGACCCGATAGAGGTGCAAATGAACGTTAGCACAACATTTCTAAAATAGAGTCACTTTAAATATACATATATAGATGTGAATTCAGAGTCCGTCTACTTCATTTTTTGGTCGGGAGTTTACTGCCTTAAAATGGGAAATAAATGTGTGAATGCTATCAAGGGTGTGAAATCCTCCATTTGTACAGACTGGAAACTTGGTAATAATTATGAATCTAGAAATAGCAGAAATTATACAAAAGTTTAGCAACATTTTAATTTTAAATGCAAGTATTTCAGGGGAAGAGTTTAAATCTGCTTGGAGAGCTTTTCTTGCAGTCTTTGATACTAAAAAGTTAGGGATTTCCAACCAGCTTTTATAAATGCTAATTTTCTTGTAATTTTAAAACAGAAAATTGCCTTGACTAATCTTTTTTATTTCAAAAGCTGCTTATTCTAAGTGTGTCTGAATCTGATAAACTCAGGAGCCCCGACTTAACCCAACCTAAATGAAACTTAACCTTTTCTCCCTTCTCATATGAGTGGACAATGGGTCTCAGCTGCACGGAGCATTAGAGAAGCTTGCCCAATCTCTAGGCCAGCTGGAAGGCCAGGCTCCCCTGCTTTTCAGCCAAATAGACACTGGCGCCGAGTTACCCTAGGGCAGAGGTTTAACATGGTTTGAATGAAGCTTGGATTTCGAAGTATCCATCCCTTTAGGTTGATGTCACTGGGAGTCCAAGACTCCTCTTTCATTAACTGGCCTCTCACATCGATGGCAATAGTGACAGAAAACAGCCAACCACTAAAACAGTTGGTTCTCTTTTATTATTTGTAATTTTGTCTATTTGCATGAGAGCCTGGCAGCATATGGCCTGATGAATTAAAAAAAACAAAACCCTGTAAAGTCTCATCTACAGGCCAGAGCCTCCAGCTCATGGCACTAGCGGGGGCCAGTGGTGCTCCACCTGCCACTTGTCTGGAGGGTGGGGGCATAAACTGATGACCTACTAGGTTTCCACCGCCAAATAGCACTCGGCTGATGCCATGAGTTAATTCCTAACAGTATTGTCACAAATGGCTAGAAGTGGCAACACCCACTGTTTCTGTAGTAAATCCGATTGGCAAGCTACCTGCTCTTTGCCCTACCAAGTATTCCACGCTAATTATGCCCTATCAGGCTAAAAGCAATAGAGAGGAGCAGAAATGCTTCTAACCCAATGCTCACAGGTCACTTTGGAGGAGGAATACGTAGGGATACACAGTCACGTTGTCATTCCCTGCTAGAGGGACAAGCAGCAAACTGGGGAAAGGAAAAAAAAAAATCTCAGCAATGCATCTGTTTACTTTTTTTTTACACTTGGTCATTTCAAAGTCAAAAAATGATATAGTTCTTACATGTTGGTTTTTCTGAATTAGCCATTTTCTTCATCTGTCATGTTGGGTCAAAGGAATGTATTTTATGATTTCTTCTGAGAACTGAACATTTCTTTGCCCAAAACAAGGAAATTAAAATTATTTGGATTCCTACTTCAGAGTTAAACCAAATTACAAACCTTATTTTTTCCCTTAATATTGTGTATATGTGATTCTATAATGTCAAACAAACCATACACACATAGAAACAAAGTAGAGATTTTCACTAACTTGTTATGAAGGTCAAAAGTCATCTTGAAAGCCGAAGTCCATTTACTAACCCATTTTGATGTAGTTTAGAAATCCTTTATTTCTCCTGCATTTTAAGATTACTAAATACATACATATTAAAGACATGTGAATCAGAATTACCAGCGATCAATGAAAGGAAGAGGTAATTTGGGGGGAAAAGCTTCTCTGATCTTATGAAGTGAGAGATTTTCTTGATAAGCCTCAGCAGACATATTCAGCACTGTGAGGTTGAGTATAGGTAGAATAGTTGACGGCATAGAACACAGATCCCTGCTAAATGTTAAGCATTGCTCTCCCGCTAAGTCCTAAGAGTAACTGTGAGGCATTTTACATTTATTATTTTATGTGTAACAATCAGTAGAGCAAGGGCACCGACCAATCAGAATAGCAGCACTAGAGTAGAATCCCAGAAGTCTAGCTGTCTGGTGAGGTTTTGACCCTTTGGTTCCTGAATTTGGGGGAGGTACCGAAGATCCTGGTATAGGGGGGTGGGTACGAGGATTGGCGAGATTTGGGCAGTAGTCGTTTATCAATATAGGGAAGTGCTTCAATTATTTATTAACCAGTATCAAGTCTGGTGGCTGAACATCCCAAAGATAGGTATTATTTTACAGATGAAGACACTGTGGCTTAGAGAGGTTAATTTATTCCAAATCACACAGCTGATAGGGGACAGAGCCAGAATTCAAATTCCTATCTGTCTCCAAAGACTGAATGAACACTTCTTTGTCATGCTACTATCATAATGCTTCCTAGAAATTTTGCACTAAAGAGTTGAGTCAAATTTTTGCTGGTATTCCATCTGAGTAATGTGGATAATAATATCAGATATGCCCTAGCAAATGATGAAGCTTGCTGGAGGGTAGAAAAATCTATTTTAACCTCACTGGCCTCTAATGTTAGATTGGTTTGTGTTCCTACATATAATTGATGCTTGACAGTTTGTTGAATTAAAAGAAAACCTGTGTTGTTGCACTTTCATGTAGAGATGTGTGTAGGAAATACACCAGTCACCTTTTTAGTTAAGATGCAATTCTAGGTAAGGGCAAGCTATTAAACTACTAAAAATATTATTTGTTTCCGGTTGAGGTAATTTAGTTTGAATTAAGTGAACAAATTTTGTTTCAATTCAAAATGAATATAAGTAACTAAAGCTTCAATTAAAAGTAGTACTTTAAGGTTTAAAATTTTTGAGTATAGGAGTGAAATTGTTCCAGAGAGGTATCATGTATTAGGTGCTATATGGTAGTTGATTTCTTCCCAAGGAAACAAAACCATTTTGCAAAGAAATTGGAAAGAGATGAGTTGTTAAGCTCTGTCCCTTCTTTATGAGCCCAATTAAGGAAAGACTAGAGATACACTCAAATGTATAACCACATTCTATTTAGAAAAATAAGTTCAAGAACATTGATTTTACTAGATAAAATGTAGCTGGGAACATTCCCTAATATATGAACAGATTTTGTTCCAAATGTTTATTTGTAATTTGGTATTCAAATTTCCATATATAAAATTGAAATGGTAGTAGCTTTGTCTTCAGTCTAAATAGTAAAATTTATTTTATCTATAATTTACCTTTTTTTAAATTTTACTATAATGTTTTAGGCTCTACTTTCTATGTATTGTTAATTAGAGAGGAAAAACATTCCGAGTTCCAAGGTAATTTCCTGGAGCATACTTGCACCTGGACCTCCAATCTTGACATAAAGCAAGCAAACAAACTAAAACCCATAGTTTAGACCACATCCTCCCATATTTTCTCAGGAATAAAACAAAGGTTCATCAAGTTAAGGGCTGAAGGATGAGGTTATTTGCTTAGATTCACAGTGGAGCACGGGAGTTGGCGAGTGGGGGCACCTGGGTGGTGAAGTCTGTTAAGTCCCACAGTCTTGGTTTCAGCTCACAGTTGTGACCTCGGGGTCTTGTGATTGAGTGCGGGTTGGGCTCAGGGAGGACTCTGCTTGGGACTCTTTCTCCCTCTCCCTCTCCCTCTGTCCCTTCCCCTACAGACACTCACACAACACCACTCCCTCACTCCCCCCCCCCCCCCCCCCCCCCCCCCCCCGCAGCCCCCGAGTGCATACCTCTCTCTCTCTCTCTCTCTGTCTCTAAAATAAATCATTTTTTAAAATAAGATTTGCAGTATAATTTTGGGAAAACACTTTGAAGACTGCTATAAATTTAAGTATTCCAAATTCCAGTGATTGGCATAGATTGTAGTACTTAAGAGTTTAAGAGCTGGGTAGGACTTTCAAGATCACCAAGTTAGGCATATCCTTCTAACTTGAATAAACTGAATGAAGCTCTTTTTCCTCCCTCTTCTTTTAATCCACAAACACAGTTTAGGGCTAAAGAATCTTCATAGCTTTGCCTGGCCCATTTTTCTTCTTGGTATGGTCCAAGCTAGCTATATAGCAAGATTTACAGAGTATTTGAAGTCTACATGCTAAGAAATTTTTTTTTTTTTTCATTACAACCTTCTTTCATTAAAGTATCCATTCTGTTAGTAGGCTCTACTCATTGTGTAAATTGTTCTCAAATTTTTGTTCTGTGCACTGTATAACCTTAGCTGATGGGTAAATACGGAAATAAATAAAATGCGGTTTCTATTTTCAAGATGATTATTTTCTGGGGGCGCCTGGGTGGCTCAGTTGGTTAAGTGTCTGCCTCTTGATTTTGGCTCAGGTCATGATCTCAGGGTCATGAGATCAAGCCCCACCACATCAGCTCACCGCTGGGCATGGAGCCTGCTTGGGATTCTCTCTCCCTCTTCCCACTCTCTGCCTCTCTCTTCCCTAAAAAAAGATTATTTTCTAGGCAAGAACAAAAGATAAAAGTCAGTCAAATAGCAATTCAAGAGCTTAATCAAGGAAGTAAATAAATGCTCCCAAAATAAATTTCAGATGCGAGGGGTTATGAGTTCAGAGAAGGGAAGGAATATGGTAGTAGCATTGAGATAGATTGATCCAGGAAAGGGCAGGGCGACTGAGGCTGGCGTGTAAAGTATTTGAGCAATGAAAATGAAACAGAAGCATGGAGCATGGGCAAAAAAAGGACTCAATACCAATTAATGATTTGTTGGAAAGGGTTACTAAGAGGACAGAGTCCAGGTTTAGTGTATGATACCTACATTAAAGCCATAATCATCCACTAACAAGCTGATAGGAGCAGTGATAACCTTTTATGGTGGAATGGCCCCGGATTTGGTTGGGGGGGGATGTGGTCAGGAGACAGATGTTCATCTCTGCTACACATCAGAAATATGGTTTTTGAGGAGAAGCTAGACTTATCCTGTCTTCAAATGTCTTTTCCATTCTTCAAATGTGAAATGAGGGGTTTGCATTGGGTGGTTTCCAAAATCCCATCCACCTCATTGTTTCTAAGGGATCCATTTTTATGAAAGGAGGGTAGTAGGGTAGTTGCTGAACAAAGGGATGAAAGGAGTCTAAGGAAAGGGGGTTCTAAAGAGGACCAGAAGGGAGGGGGAGTGATTGGCAGCACACCAAGAAGTGATGAATTAAGGAGAGGCAGGTGTGTCTAGAGGGGCATTTCTTTTTTTTTTCTTTAATTAACATAAAATGTATTATTTGCCCCAGGGTACATGTCTGTGAATCGTCAGGCTTACACATTTCACAGCACTTACTGTAGCACATACCCTCTCCAATGTCCACAACCCAGCCACCCTATCCCTACCTCCCCACCTCCCAGCCACCCTTAGTTCGTTTCGTGAGTCTAGGAGTCTCTTATGGTTTGTCTCCCTCCCCATCCCCTCCTGTTTCATTTCTCTCCCCCACCTCTCTCCCACAAATCACCGCCTTGCCTCTCAAATTCTTCATATCAGAGAGATCATGTGATACTTGTCTTTCTCTGACTGACTTATTTAGCTTAGCATAATACCCTCCAGTTCCATCCACGTCCTTGCAAATGGCCAGGTTTCGTTTCTCTTGATGGCTGCATAGTATTCCATTGTATATATGTACCATGTCTTCTTTATCCATTCATCTGTTGATGGGCATCTAGGTTCTTTCCATAGTTTGGCTATTGTGGACATTGGTGCTATAAACATTCGGGTGCACGTGCCCCTTCAGATCACTACATTTGTATCTTTAGAGTAAATATCCAGTAGTGCAATTGGTAGGTCATAGGGTAGCTCTATTTTCAACTTTTTGAGGAACCTCCATACTGTTTTCCAGAGTGGCTGTACCAGCTTGCATTCCCACCAACAGTGTAGGAGGGTTCCCCTTTCTCCGCATCCTCGCCAACACCTGTCATTTCCTGACTTGCTAATTTTAGCCATTCTAACTGGTGTGAGGTGGAATCTCACTGTGTAGAGGGGCATTTCTGTAGTTTGAAATGGCATCTGGGTCTGGCCTGAGAATTGGCACGGCTCCATCAGACTACCTTCCATTATAGAACCCTGTTCCCTAACTGCTTTCTTCTCTCTCCTGCACTTCCTTCAGTCCTTTCTCCACCCCGCTTCCCCCCGCCCAACCACACAGTATCCCAACAGTAAAGATCAGAGCACAGAAGAAATGGTTTATCTGCTTTCCGGAGACCTTGCTTTTCCCCTTTTAGATTTGCACAGTTTGAACTGCCATTGACCATGGTAACTGCAACTCTGCTCCTTTGGTTTCCATGTCAAAGGCCGATAGCTCAAGGACTATTTCCTCCAAAGCTTCCCAGATGCACCTAGAGACCACATTTTCAAGTATCTTCAGCTGTTTTTGGGACAGACTGAATATTAGGAGCAGGGACCAAAAAAAGACCTAGTGAATGCATCTCTAGGGATCCCGGGGAAAAAGACTGCTTATCAAAGAAGCAGTAAAAGATACAGCCAGAGAGCGGGGGTCAGTACACAAAGCATTTCTTTATTTGCTAATTGCAGCCGTATGGGGTACTTCCATTAACATCTACTCATTGAGTATCTACCGTGTGCCAGATACTACTATTAAAGCTGCTGTAATTCTCTCTTAGGTCTCAGTCATTGTGTTAAATGAAAAGAGAGTGGATAGTTTCTTTAAAAGGGATTAGTATTTTAAAATCTCTTTCTATTTCACGAGTTAGCATGTAGAACATTCACCATGGTGAAACTCTGTTAATATCCTTTTTTCCTCCTTCGGCATGAGCTATATATATTATTGAAAGCACCTTGATGGATTTTGTTAACACTTCTCTTTAAAGTGATCAATCTTTAAAATATTTCTGAAGAGGTATTTCATAGATGTGCTTGCCATTTATTTTTATTGTGAGAGAAATGCCTCCTGAAGTTAAAAATCATCTTGTTAATGTCTGCGTGTCATGCCTGGTCAGGATCCTCTATACTTCATCAGTATAGAACTGGCTGCCGTTCTCAGAACATACTGTACTTTATTGTGCCCCTGGATCTTTGCATACGCTGGGCTTCCAGTGAGGAATGCATTTCCTCGCGTGGAAAATGCCCATGCGATGTTCTTACAGTTCAAAGATCTCCTTTAATCAATTCTTTCACCCCCAGTTAGATTGCCCATCTCCCCATTGGGGCCCAATGTATTCTATATTAACTTTTATTATCCTCTCACATGCTAGTCACAGTTACTTGCTGAGTTTTCTTTCCCCAGCCAGATTTTATGACCTCCAGGGCAGGGACTGTGTCTTATTTGTGGTTGTATCCTCAGGGCACGAAGAAGAAAAGCTTAATATACATATATCTAATAAATTAGATGAGTGAATAAATGGATGAGGGGATGAACAGACAAGTAAACGACATAGGTGTGCGTACCTTCAACCCGTAGGAACACATCGTGCTAGTATTGTGAGGAATGCAAAAAAATATGAGATGGATCCTTTCCCAAAGGTGCTTACGAGATGTAGTAGTGATGCATTCTAAGAGATGCATGGGGTGGTTCCTAGATAATAGATCTTAGAGGAAGAAGCTTTCCCTGTATTTTCTCAAAAATACAGTCCATTATAAAGAGTCTTGGTAAGCTGGAAGAAATATTTTTAAAAAGCAGAACTCTGTGGTTAAAATTACGCAGTCAGAATGCTTCACTACTCCACGTGTGGATGTAGTAGGAACACGTACCCGCCTGGTGTTACACTACCGTTGACTTCTCAGTTTTACTAGTTGGTGGCTGACCTGAACTTAGCACGTTCTGTGTTAGATTGCCCAACCTGTCTGCTCCACAGAAAGCCGCCTCCCTAACCGCTACTTGCTTTCTTTTTTTGAGTTAGCCTGCACCCACTCTCAGATGTCACAGGGGTGAGACTTCACAAGGTAAGGTAAAACAAAACAGGAACAAATGCTTTTCAAAACAGAATCCGGTGAAAGCACTCGCTCGAGAATGATAAGCACCACTTTGCAGGGTTCCCTAGTTGGGGTGTGGAAGGGCCTTACAGCCCTGGGTTTGCTGGAATCAAAGATGGTGTGTGTGAAATGAGACAGAGCCTGGGGTCCCACGTGCCCTCTCTGAGAAAGAAGCAGGTCATGTTGTCTAGACAAGAGGAAATGCTTTATTTTTTTGATGGAAGATGATTAGAGTTTTAAGAGTCAAATGATAGCACTAGAAAACATAACTGATGTCTTATTTCTTCTTTCTGTTTCATTGTGAAAGTCTGTCTTTGAGCCCAAAGTACAAATTTAAACTTGTAAAGCGATCCACAAAGATACAGGCCTGTTGCTCAGCAGGGATCCTCTTTTTCTTCCCCCATCAGGGGTTGTAAATTTGGGGTGGATTCAAGACCATGTCTAAGATTTTTCTTACTGTCCTTTTGGTGAACACAGTACGTGGCTATTTTAAATGGGGGTTTGATACTTATTTAAAATGCTGTATGTTTCAGTGTTCGAAATCGTTTCTTTTTTCCAAATTGTCAATATTAGATTACTAAGGGATCCTGAAAGCTTCTATTTCATGAAAAAGGAACATAGACTTGATAGGTATTTGTGGTTTGTGTTCTTCAAGACCCTGTCTCCCATTGACCTTCAGGGCTGTTGTGCTTTCTCCAAGCTGCTTCGACTTTTCTCTTTTCCTTCCTCATACGATGTAAGGTAGATCAAGTGAGAAAGAAATCCAGAGGTTCTGTGTAAAGACTGGACAGTGATAATTAAACAGGATCCTTTCGGTGTTGTTATTTACACATTTTACACCTTTTTACTGCTATAAACTATTTAATTATCATTACACTTGCAAGTCAGCATTTTGGCTTATTTTAAAGACTATTTCCTACCAACCTAGACAATATATCTTGGGTTGATATGTGTTGGTCCTTGTGGCAAGCTCTCCTGGCCAAGAGCTTTGTGTTATATTTGTGCCAATTTAAAGTCTCCAGTTCTGGTCCTGGTATCTATTACTGCAGAGGCCAATGGACCTGAGTTGGCACCAGAATTTCATTTTCATTCTCAACCTGAAATGATACTGTTGTTCACATAGTGAAACTGTCCTCTTTCTCACCAGTGGATCTAATATCCAGACCTCTCTTCGGGTTTGACAGACATGATACGCTAAGGAGAAGAGTCTGCATGTGTATAGCTTTTTTATACAAATATTTTCTTCTCCTAATACCCTTTCAGGTTACCAGCAGATTTTATAGAATAGCAAACTCAAATGCCTGGCAAACAGCTGTGTGGACTCTAGAGCCAGGCTGCTTACATTTAATCCTAACCCACTACTACCTAGTTATGAGACCTTAGGCAAGTTACTTAAATGCCTTCTGTCTTAGTTTCCTCATCTGTAAACTAATAGTTTCTACCACACTGGGTTGTTAAATGAGATAATCATGTAAAGTGTCAACAACAGTGCATGTCACATAGTAAGGACTCTTTACATTTTTATCAAACATAAATAAGTAAGCAAATGCTCAACTTCCCTAGCAGACAAGGAAATGAAAATTAAAGTAACAAGAAGATACCACTTTACACCATCAAAGTATTAAAAGTTAGAAAATTGTACTTGGTATCGGGGAGCCGTATACTATGGACACCTTGTAGAAATGTCAATTTTTGTGACAACCTTTTCGGAAACCAATCTAGCAAGATCTGTGACGTTTATTGTGGCATTTTCTAAAGTGCCTACCACAGCCTACCATGCCCTACCACACCCTATAGCATCCGGGCCCCAGGTGCGATGTCTTCCTGATGGCTTTGCCTGCCTCCATCCTCGTCCTCATTGCGAATCATTCACAATGGCGTTGCTGTTTGTCCTCAGTCACCCTGCGCATGCTCTCCTTTCAGAGACTTGGTGCTATTCTACTTGATCGCTCTTCTCTTAATATTCCTCCATGTTTACACTCTCAAACCTTTCAGGTTTCTGGTCCATTATCTCACAGTGGTTTTCCCTGACCACCGCGTTTAAAGTATTAAGTAATTTCCTCTAACCTTCTGTATCCTTATTTAGCTTTATAAAAGTATCACATTATGTTACATAATAAATCATTGTCCCTGCCCTCTTCTAGAATGAATGTTCTGTGAGGAAGAGGACTTTGTTCACTATTCCTAGAGTTCAGATAGTATTAGAGGGCGTTCAATATAGACATGTTGCCTGAATGAATTTTTTTATTTTTATTTTTATTTTTTTTAAAGATTTTATTTAATATTTGACAGAAAGAGAGATCACAAGCAGGCAGAGAGGCAGGCAGAGAGAGAGGGGGAAGCAGGCTCCCTGCTGAGCAGAGAGCCCGATGTGGGGCTCCATCCCAGGACCCTGAGATCACGACCTGAGCCGAAGGCAGAGGCTTTAACCCACTGAGCCACCCAGGCGCCCCCGAATGAATTTTTTATAGTAGCAAATGAACAAATAAACAAAAGGTAAGAGAATGGCCGGTTGAATTGTGACATATCAACAACACGAAGTATTATCCAACTCCTGAGAAGAATGAATTAGAGTTATATCATTGAGGGGTTTCTAAAATGTACTAAGGAAGAAGTGCAGGTACAGAAATGTATATATAACACGGCCCCAAGCAGTGATCAAACCTTCCATCTATCCATAATTTCATGAGAATGGGTACAGATATACACTTGCCAGGTTGTAAATTTTGATTATCTAGGGAAGAGTGTACAGGATGATTGTTGAGCAGGATGTAGAAAGGGAGCCGGAAGGCCAAAAGTTGGAGGAGAGGCAAATAAAATGATTGCCAGTGTGGGATCCAGCTTCACACCAGCTTCAGTCACACCCTTCCAACGCCCACTCCCACCTTGCCTTAGTGTCAGGCTCTGACTCCAGGTGGCTGGCTGATTCACCCCAGTTAAATACTCTCCTTTGGGAGTCAGTGCTGTTGTTCTGATAGAGGTTCTGGAAGTGTACCTAAGTCTTGCCTTCCCCTATCACTTAAAATCTCGCATCCCCTCAGAAAGATATTTGTCTTTTACTAAGTACTTTACTTTTGTTTTTCATGCAAGGAGTCCTTGATGCTCTGTGACTGTTACCTGTCACCTTTTTCGGGGGTTCTGAAGAAACACTATGAAATTGATTCCTGACTGCTTGGGCTTTTTATGTTCACTAGGGCCCATCAGGCTCCTGAGCCAGGGAAGTGTACCTGAGAGGATGACAACATTGATTAATGGTAATGTGCTTTGCATACCTTTGCATACATATAGAGAACTCTATGGAGCTCTCAGGAATTTGGGGAAAAAACATCAAGTAGAAATGGTAAATATTTTGAAAATAAAGCAGCATTACCTTAGCAATACAAGAAAGCAGAGGTAGAATATATGGTTTAAATCACTAACAGTATAATTAATGACCAGAAAAAAACAACAACCATATTTTCAGGTAAGAATATATCCCCTTTATAATGGGGTTCAGTCATCTGAGCTTTGTATTCATTGGTCTGATTGTGTTTTTTACCAGCTCTTAGGATGTGATTGTGTCCCGTTTTCACTGACATTGGATGGCAGTTTACATTCATCCATTTGTCTTCACTTTATTATTTTTTTGTCTTCACTTTAAATATAATAATTTAGGGATGCAAATTCTAAACTTAGGCTCCCTGAAGGCAAGATAATATTTCATAGTGACTGATTTTAGAAGACACAAATGGTTTTGCTATAAGTGTGCCACTGCTTCTATCTTTACAGTTTCTAGCTTATTACTGTCTTAAAGATGAACATCAATGGTATAACTTGAGAAAAACATCAAAAATTATCCTAGTACAAAAAGAAACTGGGCCAACACATGCCACAAGCCATTTTGGACATTTTTAAGTTAGTTCAAAAATTATTTTTCTGAGAGGAGAAAAAGATGTTTAAATCCTGAAGTTGAGAAAAAATCCCTGAGAATATTTTTCTGAGTTGTAGGTTTTCTTGAGCAGTTTTTTCCATCAACATATTTATAAAACCCAACCCTTTCTTTTTCTCAAAAAAAAAAAAAGTACATAATATGAAGAGGAGACGTAGGGTGTGGTAGACTAACATCATGTAATTTCATGCATGTTTAATAATCATCAACCGAAAACATTGCACTTATTAGTAATTGTTTTCTTTTACTACAAATGCTGGGATTTGACAAGTCACTTGCTTAGGACGGAAGTCTCTTGATTGTGTGAATTGGCAAAACTCAAAAGAAATTCGTCAATAAGTCAAAAAATGGAAATACTCTTTTCGCTTTTTTTTTTTTAAGCAATGTTGGAGGAAATCAGCAGTATATAAAGGGCAGTAGGTGAGAGTACTGCTCTTTCTGTGGTCTCATGATCTTTCACCTTCTGTCGCTTTAAGTTAACTCCTCTGAAAAGCTGTTCGTGGGGGGGGGGGGAAGAAAAGGGTGGGGGGTCTTGCAGTGTCCTTTTCAAGATTCATGACTAGACTTGAATAAGAAAGCCATGCTGAAAGCCCATGCCATTAGAATTATGGAAGAAGTTTACATGTGTTGATTAGCTGAGAAGCTCACTTTCAGTATTGTCATGCTTCAGTCATTCCAGCTGTGTTCTGATAAAAGTCAGTATAGATGCTAGACATCAGCTCAATGACTCCTGACAAGACATGTTTCTATAGAGCGAACCCTCCAGCACCCTAGGGTTTTGCTTAATTGTAAAATCTAACATCTTTACCCTTTTTAAGATCTTGGAACCTAAAACAATTAATAATGTACTTCAATCTTACCAGTAGAGAAAATAGTAAAGAAAATTAGAAGTAGAAAGTGTATTGACTAACTACAATGGCCTTTCATCCTGAACACCTAGAGTCACCCTGGAGAATCTTCACAGTAATTGAAATAAAAACCTTAGTGGGCCCTTCCCTGTATTACAAATGTATCTGCCAAGCAATATGCTCAGAAGCATATTAATGGACAGCTGTTTAAGATAATGTTCTTTATATACGTCATTGACCTAACTACTCCATATTTCTAGTCTCTTCTAAGATTTATAATTTTTTGTTCTCATGTTAAAACTACATGAATCTAATTCATTTCCAGTAAAGTGTCACCAAAGAATAACAAACAGAATGTCTTTCTTTTAACTCTACATATGTACTGATGTTATCTGCTACTCTATAAATAATAGGAAGTGCTGAGAAATAGGTTGAAAATAATTTCCTTTGGACAACTCACTAAATGTTTTAATGTGATTCAGATATGAAAATCAAGAAACTAAAAAAATAAAAGTAGGCAGTTTACCGGGAACATAATGAGCAATATGCAAGTATTTTTACCTGTGAATATGGAGATCTTGAAAATAAGCATTTAAAAAATTCATAACTAAAACTTAATGAGTGGAGTAAAACTTTTAATATTTTATTTTATGATCCACACATTATTTTATTATAAAATTAACTTGCTTAAATGTTTAATTTCTGTACCATCTCCTAATTCCATTCTCTTTTATATTCTCTTTCTGTACACACACACACACACACATGCACACACACACACTTTTCTCTTTACCAAATGCAAAAATGGAATATTCTGATGAAAATTGAAAGATTGAGGTCAATATATAATTTTAGATAATGGTAGCTATAAACACTAGAATTTTACTTAGAAAATGCAAAGAAAGTATTCCTAGGAAATGAAAAAAATAATTACTTTATGCAGGCTAATTTTACATGATTATGGAATACATCTATAGAAATTATATACACTTTATTACTCATAAACTGATTTTGATGATGAATTTCTTCAGTGAATAATTTTATATAGAAATGAAGAGCAATTTGCTTTTGTGACAAAGAGACACATTCTTCCATTAGTGGCATGTACGTGAATAAAGACTTTGCAAATTCTCTGGATTCCCTAACCAATAAAATGGATCTCGTTGTAGATCCACCTGGGCCTTGTCCAGGGCGGATGATGCTGCAAGAGTCAGCATGTTAAGTCGGCTTCATCTAGGTCAGTGAAGAGTCCCTAATGTGAGGAATAGAGCTTCTCTGGGTTTCAGCATAATGCTGTACCCTCTGGTTGCAAATTATACTTTCATTTACTTTTGTTTACTTTCATCTAGACAGGATGTCTATAAGATTCGTGTAGAATGAGCCCTGGCTCTTGGCCAAGAGGAAAGTTCAAATCCTTTCTTGTATTTTACTTTCTAGAGCTTTCCCCCACGATTTTTAGGTACTGCTTTGTAACCAACAACCACAAGTTTATATTTGCTTTTGTTTGTTTTTCTGAAAATCACCCCTCAAGTAAATGTGTTAGAAATTGGAACAGATTGTCATGTTGTCACTTGACCCGTGATTATGACATAGTTACAGGTATTTCCCCTTCTGGATGATCTCTTTGTGCCACTTTGCTTTTACTTAAGATCAGTGTTGGTACCTGTTTCCATTGAGAGATATCAGAAAGCAATTGTTGCTTTTACAAAAAAAAAAAAAAAAGGCAAAAAGCAAAAATAGCATTCAGCATTTGTTTTGCAGTGAGTGAGGCACAATAGATAGAGGGAGTGTTTACCCCAGCTGCAAGAGCGACCCAGCCATGCTTCCTCGGGAACCACACCCAGCATCTTGGTGTCAAGCCGCCATAGCTTTGAAATGTGTCTAAGAGTATCTAACTTTATCTAGATTTGTTTTGTGCTTCCAAAAGCAAGATGTGACTTAAGAGAGGTTATTTTTGTGGGTCTGGGGATGCTCAAAATCTCTTCCCTATAAATTAGTGGTAATTGCATCTTTGCCTTTCTCCATTCTGGCTTACAAAATTTTCATGGGAACACTCTACTTTCAGATAGTGGGGGAACCTGTATTTGGTGTAGTTTATCCTTTGCTAACAGACTGGCTTATTGTTGACTGGACATGACTTCTAAGCCACTAAAAACAACGTATTGTCTTGATCTGCATCCTCCAGATCCGGTGTGAATTAGCCAAGAAGCTGAGGTGGGCAAGGGCGTTTCCCGCTCCAAGAGAGAGAACAGTCTTTCTTTCATGGAAATACACATAATTTATGAAGCTGGAGGGAAAAACATGGAACAGGGATAAGATTGTCCAGGAAGAGGGAAGATAAAGAAAAGGGTAGAAAACAGTAGCCTGCCAATGTAAAATTTAAGCTGAGAAGGAAAGACTCGGAAACTGAAAAGGAATAGCCAGCACAGAGAGGTGGGATTCCGGAAGGACGAAAAGGGAGTTGTGAGAAGACTGGAGCCTTCTATAGTGTCAAGTGTTGTAGCAAGCTTAGGAACCGGAGAGCAGGGAGAACAGAAGCAAGGTCAGGGAAGCTGGTGCCTAAGACTTCACTGGGGCTTCGAAAGAGCAGTTTCAGAAGAATGGAAAGGATTGGGAAGTGAAGCTGGGGACACCACAGAAATATCTGGTAATGGGGAGGAAGAAGCAGCGTGAATAGGCTGAGCTAAAGAGAAGGCTGAGGGAGGAGGTCCACTGGATTTTTTTGTTCCTGGAAATAAAATTCCAATTCTGATAAAAATATGAGGATTTCATCTAGAAGGTCTCGGGGCTGTCACTTTAATGTAACAAAATAGAAATGAACAAAATGGACAAAGTTAATTTAAGTCACTTGAATTAAGTTATATTAAGCTTAAACACAAAATTTATTTATTTATGAACTCTAATGAGCTTAATTTAGGATACACTGATACTTATGAATATCAATTAAAATGACAATGTTCACACTTCCTGTTTCTGTGAATCCTTTGTATCAGTATTCTGTTGATGATACATGACAAGCATAACGCTCTTAGTTTAACATTAAATTAGAATGCATTTTATCTTCAGAATAGGCTAGCTTGTTTTAGGGGCACCTGGGTGGCACAGTTGGTTACAGCCCTGACTCATGTTTGCAGCTCAGGTCATGATCTCAGGGTCGTGAGATAGAGCCCTGAGTAGAATTCTGTGCTCAGTGTGGAGTCTGCTTAATATTCTCTCTCCTTCTCCCTCTGCCACTCCCCCTCTGTGTGCATGTGCTCTCTCTCTCTCTCTCTCTCAAAGAAATAAATCCTTTAAAAAATATGCTAGCATGTGTCATAGAAATATAAGAAAATATTGTCTCTATAATGGAGAGTTACAAATGGAACATAACATTGAAAATAACTTTGAAATGAAAATAACATTGGGGGAAAAATAAAAGACAACTTCTGTAAATTAAGATCAATAATAGTCATGTTAAATACTAGGGACTAATGTAAAGGAACACATATAAAAAGACACAATAACAGTTAAGTTATAAACTCTTTTTTTTTTAAAGATTTTATTTATTTATCTGACAGATCACAAGTAGGCAGAGAGGCGGGCAGAGAGAGAGGGGGAAGCAGGCTCCCCGCTGAGCAGAGAGCCCGATGTGGGGCTCGATCCCAGGACCCTGAGATCATAACCTGAACCGAAGGCAGAGGCTTTAACCCACTGAGGCACCCAGGCGCCCCAAGTTATAAACTCTCTTAAATAAATGTATATTCCTACTGGTTCAGCCTGTACTGAATGCAAAGATGATGAGATGCTTCAGACTTGATATTGGCTGGATTTAAGCAACTTAAGAAAAAGAGTTTGTAATGAACTTCTTCCTCTTAAACATCTAAATTTTGTTTTTTCTTAAGGCAGTATCCTAGGTCCCCATCTCTCTTCTCAGTACTCTTTCCCTGTGTGACCTCTTTCGTTCCCAAGGTTCGGGAATTTTGTATCGTCTACACACTGATGACTACTACCATGTCTGTATCTGCAGCAAGCATCACTTCTCCAAACTCATGGTCTCCCTCCTTTTCCTCCCTGTTCTCCTGCACCTCCTCCTTTTTCTTCTCACAGCTTAATCAAGAAATAATTGGCATGCAATAAATGGCCCATATTTAAAATGTACAATTTGGTAAGTTTTGACACACGTATTTGCCCATGAAACCATCACCACAAATAAAATAGTGACTATAATGATCACCCCAAAAGCTTCCTCATGCCTTTTCTCCCACCCCCTCACTAGTCCCCAGGTGAACAAAAAACCTGTTTTGTCACTGTGTATTGGTTTACGTATTTTAAAATTTTATACAAATGCAGTGATTTGGTATAAACAGTTGAATTTTCCTTTAGCATTTAAAAGGTTTCAGGGCTATAGCTTTAAAATGACAATACACAAACAAACAAGGTTAGTTTAAACAGCTATTTGAAATAAATTTTTGAATCTTTTTCTTTTTTCTTTTTTTAACCTGGCCTTTTTTCATTCATCCTGATTACTCTGATTCATCCATGTTGCTGCATTTACCAATAGTTGATTCCTTTTTATTGCTGAACGGTTGTATTCCATTGTACTGGTATTCCATTGTATGAATATCCATTCACCTGCTGATGTGTATTTGAGTTGTTCCAACTTTTGACTTTTACAAATAAAACCACTATAAATATTTGCATAAGCCTTTGTATGGACATATATTTTAATGGATCTTGGATAAATACTAAGGAATGGAATGGATGGATCACATGGTAGGTATATGTTAAAAATTGAGGGAAGTGGCCAAACTGATTTCTAATGTGGTCGTACCACACCACCAGGGTATGAGAGCTCTCGTTATTCCTCATACTTGTCAACACTTGGTATGGTCAGTGTTTTAATTTTAAATCTAATATGTGTATACGGTTATCTCATTGTAGTTTTAATTTGCATATTCCTAATAACTTGTGATGTTGAGTGTCTTTTTGTGTTTATTTCCTACATGTATATCACTTTTGGTTAAGTATCTGTTTACATCTTTTGCTTATTTTTTAATTGGGTTGATTCTTACTGAGATACAAGTCCATTACCAGATATATGATTTGCAAATACTTTTTCCCAGTTTGTGGCTTGTGTTTTCATTCTCAACAGTGTCTTTCAAAGAGCAGATGTCTTTAATTTTGATAAAGGACAATTGACTGATCTTCTCTTCTCTGTATCACACTTTTGGTGTCATATTTTAAAAATATTTGCCTGAACCAGAGTCACAACAATTTTCTCCTGTATTTGCTTCCACAAGTTTTATAATGCCATGTTCTACATTTAAGTGTAGGATCTGTTTTAAAAAAAATTTTTTTTTTGGTATAAAATATGGATCAAAGTTCATTTTTCTGCATATGGATATCTAGTTTCTACATATGGATGGGACCACTTTTTGAAAGATCATCCTTTCTCAGATGGCTTTTCACCTTGGTAAACAAAACAAAACAAAACAAAACCAGTTGTTGTATCTGTGGGTAGGTCTATTTCTGGACTCTATTCTGTTTCATTGACCTATTGATTTTCATGCCAATACTACCCTACTTTCATTAATGTAGCTTATATCCATATTGAAATCAGGTAGTGTTACTCTTAGGACATTTCCCCCCCCAAAGTTGTTTTGGCTTTTCTAAGTCTTTTCGTTTCCATGTGATTTTTTGGAATGACCTCAGTGAAACTCTGTTTATCTTATGATTCGCTTTTTCTCTCATTCCTTCATTTTGATAATTCTTATTAGTTGCCTTATCTTTCAGTTCACTATGCCTTTTCTTCTGCAAAGACTAACCTCCTGTTCATACAAGTCAGTATATTTTTCATCATAGACATTATAGTTTTCATCTCCAGAAATTTTGTCTTTTATTGTATCTTCCATGTCTCTCCTTGAGTTTTTTGAAAATATGGAAAAATAATTCTATAATAATCATTTAATTTTCTTGACTGCTAATTCTATCATCTGTGTCATTTCTAGGTCAGTTTCATTGATTGGTTTTGATTCATTTTTTTTTTCCTTATAATGGATTAGACTTTCCTGATATTTTGCATGCCTGGTAATTTTTGAATTGATGGCAGGCATTGTAAATTTCACCTTGTTTATGTTAGATATTTTTTATTGCTATAAATAATTTTGAGCTTTATTTGGAAACCATTTGATTCTTTTAAATCTTTAAAGATTTATTAGGTGGGATCCGAGCAGTGTTTAGGGCAATGACCATTACTATAGCAAGATACTTCTGAGTACTTACCTAATGCCTCATAAATGATTAGATTTTCCAGTCTGGCTGTTGTGTACAGGACTATTCCCAGCCCATGTAAACTCTAAGTTAAATTACCTCTCAAACTTTCAGGTAGTTCTTTCTCAGTACTCAGGTAGTTTCTTCTAATGCATGTGATGGTCAATGCTCTACTGAATAAAGGCATTCTCTGTAGATTTCCAGAGTTCTCTCTCAGTGCAGCTCTCTCTTCTCCAGTTTTTTGTCCTGTGAACTCTAGCCTTCTTGATTTTCCTGGACTCTCAGCTTCATTTGCTCCACTCAGGGCATCTGCCAGATTTCCCTTCCTTGTGCCATCTTGTGGGAGCTCATTAAGTGAGATCATTTTAAGACTTACCTCATTTATTTCTTGTGTCTTAGGGATTACTCTCCTGTTGCTTGATGTCAAGGGTCTTAAAAACAGTTCTTTTATGTATTTGTTAGGTTATTTTGTTGTTCTGACTATTTTGGCTGTGTGTGGAAGTCTTTTCTAGCTCACTTTTGGATCCCTCTCCTTGGATGATTCACAGTTGTCTTAAACTTAACATATCCAAATGAGAACTCTACCTTCTATGAAAACTCTTCTTTTCCCATCTCAGTATGTGATACCACCAACCATAAGTTGCTCAAACTTAAAACCTAGAAGTCATTTTTAATTTCTCCTTCATGACCAGCACCCAATCCTTCAGCAAGGCGTAGATTACAGCTCCATAGTATACCTTCAATCCATTCATTTCTCATCATCTCTACTCTGTCATCCCAGTTGAGGGTATGGTCATTTTTCACTGAGATTCTTGCAATAGTCTCCTAAATAATCTCCATGTTTCCTCTTTGCTTCCTCCTTTATCCCACCGTAATTGTTCATTATGTAGCATTGTTGTGAACTTTAAAAACTGTAAACTAAGTCAAATCCCGCTTTTTAAAAATCCTTTAAAGTTCTCATTGTACATAAAATAAAAATCTAAGCTCCTTATAATGTCCTACAAGATAGACAAGATTTGACCAACTTTACCTTGAACTATTCACATCCTTCTTAACTATGCTTCAGCCACACTGGCATCTTTACTTTTTAGAAAACTGCAAACTCTTTTCTACCTTAGAGCCTTGCCACCATGTGGAATGTTTTTTCCTTAGTTTTGTGGTAAGACTGATGCTCTCTCATTTTTCATGTTTTGACCTAACAATAACTCTGCAGACAAGCTTCCACTAACTTTTCCATTTAAGTACTTTGTTTTCTATCATCATACCCTGCCGTTTATCTTCATGGAACTTGATCACCTTGCACTTATATTCTCTAATTATTTAGCTATTTATTAACATATTTTATGTCTGTTTCTACTAGATTGTAAACTTTGGGAAGTCTAAACCATATCTCTTTGCTCACTACTGTATACCCACTGCTTAACACTGCCTGTCACATAGCAGGTATTCAATATGTTGCTGTTCAGTTGGCGAAAATGATTGAGTTGAAATCACATTTGCTTTGGTTTCCTGATGCTAGAAAAACTATTGTTGCTACTTTTTATAAATTGCTAAATTCCCACAATTAGAAAATAATCTCTTTAAGAGTTAGTAATTTGGGAAAAAATTAGCTTTTTAGGTTTTCATTTATGAGATCATTTCCTGAGGATTAAAATCAGAGAGTAGAGTATATACGTGAATACTGTAAATATGTGAAAATGGGGAGGATATTCAGGGAAGAAGGAATGGGAAAGTAGAAGAAAGGGGCAAAAAAGATTTTGGGACATACAATACAAACATACACAAATTATATGATATTTACTCACCTAGGTGAATCCTAATCATTATATTATTTTTTTAAAAGATTTTATTTATTTGTGTTAGAGAGGGAGCATGAGTGGTGGGACGGGCAGATGGAGTGAGCAAGAGAGAGAGAATCTCAAGCAGACTCTGCTGAGCATGGAGCCTGTCACGGGGCTTGATCTCATGACCCTGAAATCGTGACCTGAGCCAAAATCAAGAGTTGGATGCTTAACCGGCTGAGACATCAGGTGCCTCCATTATATTATTTCTATATTTATATCTACTATATGGTCCAATGGCTGTAGTACAGTTAACAGTTATGTAATAGTTACTAAATCTCATTTAGTTTTTATAACCCAGTGAAAAAGTTACCTTTATTATTTCCGTATTATAGATGGGAAATGAAGTTCAGGAAGATTATATTATTCCCTCAAAGTCACAAAACTAATACTTGCCTTCATAGTATGAGCTTTTTGTTGATCAGTCCTACTGCCAGACAACCTGGAGTTCTTGAAATATTTTTCCAAATATCTACAAAGAATCTTTAGGAAAATACAGGGACTATGAAGGACAAGAGATACGTCTGAGACATCAGGTTATATTCTATGTATGTTGAAAAGCACTGCTCTTATTCTCCCAAGAGAGCTCTCATATTAGAAATGCTATTCTTATGTATAAAAATTGTCAAGATTCTGTTACTTGCCAAATCTTAAGTAGCTAACATTAGCTAATTACTAGTCCCACACTCCCGTGATATTTAGAATTGCTAAAAGCACAGTTATTAAGCTAACATCAGCCTATGTGCTGATTATTGTTAACTTCTAATATCTGAAATTCTGTGTAGACCCTGGTTTGTCAAAGCTTACGATCTAAGTTCTTGACCCTTTCTTCCTTTTCATACATAGCAGATCGCACTGACTAGATTAGAAGTAACTAGGGTTTAATCTTTATTCACTCTGAGATACCTTGATGCCCAAGGAGCATTCAAACAGCTGCAGTTGGGTGGGCTGATCTTACTGCCAACTTGAGGTTGGTATCAATGGTATATAAGGGTGTAGTTTCTACTTTCTCTCTTTCCTACCTTACCACATTGTCTATCAAGTTCTAGCTGCAGGGCGACCTACTTTAGTTTCTTGTTTTCCCATGAAGTTTCATCCATTCATAAATATCTATGGAGTGAGTACCATGTGCCAGGCTTTTAGTGCTAGATATGTGGGTAGTAAGCTAAAAGATAAAAATATGTGTTCGTGGTTTATATTCTAGCAGGGAGATAAACATGAAACAAAACAAATAAGGAAGTGATGTAGCATGTTAGAGAGTATGAGAGTTAGAAAATACAGCAGGAAAGGGGAATTTGAGAGCCTAGAATGGTTTGAGATGGGAAGAGCTGCAATTCTAAATAGGATCATCAGGGAAGGCATCACAGAAAAGATGACGAGAGGTAAGGGAAGGCTCCATGTAGGTGTCTGAACAAGAGCTTTCCTGTTAGAGGAAACAGCACATGCTCTGAGGTCGGTATATGTCAGGAATATGCTAGATGCAGCAAAGAGGTCAGAGGGGCTAGAGTAGAGTGAGCAAGTAGAAGGAAATGTATGGTGAGGTAAAAAAAAAAAAAATACAGAATAATAGATGATGTAGGCTTTATACAGCATTGCAAGTACTTTGGCTTTTACTCTTGAAATGAGGCCATTAGAAGGTTTTCACCAGAGCAGTGATATAATACGATGAATTTTAAAGGATCATTTTGGCTTCTGTGTTGAAAATAGACTCTAGGGGCCAAGGTTGAAGCAGTGAGACCACTTAAGAGGCTATTTTAGTGTTCTGGGCAAGATGAAGGTGGCCTGAACCTGGAAGGCGACAGAGAAGGTCATCAAATGCAGTGAGCTTCTGGGTATATTTTGAAGGTAGAGCTGACAGGAATTGTCCTAGATTTGATATGGGTATGAAATAAAGGGCAAGGCAAGAATGACTCCAAGATTTTTTGTTCTGATCAACCAGCAAGGTGGATTTGCCATTAGCAGAGATGGGAAGACAGAAGAGCAGCTCTCGGAGGGGAGGCTCAGGAGTCTGGACGTGTTCAAGTGGAGATAACTTGCCTGGATGTTTTTGTTGTTGTTTTGTTATTTAAGATTTTATTTATTTATTTGACAGAGAGAGAGAGACAGTGAGAAAGGGAACATAAGCAGAGGCAGTGGGAAAGGGAGAAGCAGGCTTCCCAAGGAGTAGGGAGCCTGATGTGGGGCTTGATCTCAGGACCCTGGAATCATGACCTGAACTGAAGGCAGACACTTAAGGACTGAGCCACCCAGGCACCGCTCTCCATGCATGTTTAATAGGTTTTAAGTCAGCAGTTTTTTAGTCAGAATTTGGAAACAAGGGAGGGGTCCAGCCTGAATAGATTGTATTGAGAGCTGTGAGACTGAATGAGATCACTTAAAAAAAAAATGCAGATAGAGAAGGTGTCTAGGGTTTGAGCTCTGGGGTATTCCAAGTTTGCAAGGTCATCTAAATAGATGAAATGGAAGATCAGTGTTGACATGAAAGCAAGGTGAAGAAAGGAGGAAGAGGTGATCACCATTGTAAAATTTTGTTGATAACATCAGTGAGAAGAAGCTGAACACTAACCAATGCGTAAGGCTATATAGGGGTCCTTGGTGGTCTTGGAAATAGCAGTTTGGGTAAAATGGTCGAGACCAAAGCTTGAAGTCAGTTGAGAAAATGGCAAGAATATGCATATGGGCCCTTTTATTTTTATTTTTTTAAGAATTTATTTATTTATTTGAGCAAGAGAGCGAGAGAGTGGGGGGAGGAGCGGCAGGCAGAGGGAGAAGCAGGCTCTCCACTGAGCAGGGAGCCTGACTTGGGGCTCAATCCCGGAATTCTGGAGTCACGACTTGAGCCAAAGGCAGAGGTTTAGCCTATCGAGCCACCCAGGTGTCCCTGGGTCCTTTGATTTTTAAACATTAGGGTCCTTTAGAAAATTCTTATTCCTGACAACAATAGAATCCACACAGATAGTTCTTTTCTGACATATTTTGGCTTACCCATCACTTCAACGCACATTTTGGACTCTCTCTCTGTCTGATCATTGTGCGTGACCTCCGTGCTGATTAGCAATTTTATTTTTAAGGAAATTCCTCTTTTCCCCAAGCTGTGAAGCTTTCTCTCAGTTTTCAGTGGCCACTCTTCCTTGCTCAAACAGAAGAAATACCTATTTGTGCCTTATAGAAAAGTATATGCCAAATAAAATAATAAGAATATCCATATATTTCTATACTAGTGGTATTTGGCCTTCTTTTGTGGATAGAACTTTTCTTCAGAACGGAAAATGTCATTAGCAAATGACAAATTAATGCAAAATGGTTTCTATTCTAAGTTGGCATACGTATATTTATGTTACGTATGTTTACCACAAGTTTAGTTGTGAGAAAGTAATACATTTTTTCCCATGTTAAGTGCAGATATTTGTGAGAGAAAGAAAAAGATTGGTTGAAAATTGACTCAAGTATTTCCTGTGTGTGTGTGTATGTAGATACACCTACATATACACACATAAATATGTGTATGTGTGTGTAAGTTTATTTTGAAATAAGATAGAATTTACTGAAAAGTTACAAGTCCAATACAAAGAACTTTTCTGAGAGTAAGTTGACACCATGTTGTGGCATCACCCTCAAACACCTTAGGGTACAATTCAGGTAAACAAGGATATTCATCTGTATTATCATAGTACAACCATCAATGTCAAGAAATTAACACTGATACTACTAGTTAGTCTACAGAACCTATTCAAGTTTCACCAATTGTCTCAAGAGAATCCAATGTAGGATCATGTGATGTATTTAGATGTCACGATTCTTGAAGTTCCTATCTGGAGGAGTTCTTTAGTGATTCCTTCATTTTTGTAACCTAGACACTGGTTACCTATTTTGTAGACTGTTCTCCAGTTAAGTATGTGTGATGTTTCTCCATATTAGATTTAGATTATGTAATTTTTTAAAAAAGATACTATTTTAGAGATAGAGAGCATGAGTGGGGTGGGGGGTTGGTATGGAGAGGAGTCTCAACAAGACTCCCCGCTGAGCACTGAGGCCAGCAGGAGGCTCAATCCTAGGATCCTGAGATCAGGACCTGAACCGAACTCAAGAGTTGCGTGCTTAACCGACTGAGCCACCCAGGCACCCCTAGCTTATGCAATTTTGGTGTGAATATCACAGAAAGGATATTTTGGTTTTGTACCCTATTACAGGATATTGCATAGCCCACTCCTTCACATTTATCTCAGTACTGGTGATGTAACTTTGATCTGTTAGTAAAGTTGTGTTTGTTAGTTTTCTCTGGTGTGAAGTTAACTCATTTCCTTTCAAAATTTAATTGCTATCTGTATGGAGATAATTTGAAACTATGCAAATATCTCATTCTTTATTGAACTCTCTCTTTCCCTAGTTTTAGCATTCATTCGTGTTTGTTTTTTTAAGATTTTATTTATTTATTTGACACAGAGAGAGAGAGAGAGAGCTCAAGCACAAGCAGAGGGAGAGGCAGAGAGAGAGGGAAAAGCAGACTCCCTGCTGAACAGGGAGCCAGAAGAGGGGTTTGATCCCAGGATTCTGGAATCATGACCTGAGCTGAAGGCAGTTGTTTAAACCACTGAGCCACCCAGGTGCCCCTCATTCATGTTTCTTTACTGAATTACTATAATGATGGTTGACAAATGGTGCTTTTCTAATTATATCATTTATTCTGCCTTTATTAGTTGTAGTTTACTGTAAGAAAAATCTTTGTTTCCCCATTTAATCATTTATCTATTTTTATTAGTATGAATTCATGGGTTCTTATTTTATTCAGTGATTTATCATTTACTAATTTGATTACTTATTTTGATGATTATTTTGTCCCAGATTTGGCCAGTGGGAGTCTAATCTGGTTTCTTTTTTCTTTATTTTTTTAAGATTTTATTTATTTATTTGACAAAGAGAGAGATCACAGGTAGGTAGAAAGGCAGGCAGAGAGAGAGGAGGAAGCAGGCTTCCTGCTGAGCAGAGAGCCCAATGCAGGGCTCGATCCCAGGACCCTGAAATCATGACCTGAGCCAAAGGCAGAGGCTTTAACCCACTGAGCCACCCAGGTGCCCCTCTAATCTGGTTTCTATGTATTTTTGCATATTCATTTCATTCACTGAGGACTTTCTTACTTTCTGGCACAAGGAGGCACATTTTGTACTTTCTCTGCCCTGGCCTTGGAATTAGCTTTTTCTCCAAGCATCTCTGCTTCCTTTTATAAAGGATGGTATTTAGAAACCAACATTTGGTTGTTAGATGTGTTTATTGTTGCTGGAGTGTCAATGCTCCCAGGTTCTCCTAGTTGACAGTATTAGGGAATATATGCATATATATTTATTATAATAACATATGATAAGTTATTATGTATTTGCACTTATTTTGTATTTTCATATCTGTCAGTGACTGTTAAAAAACTTGAGTTTGCACTGATACTCCAATTCTAGTCCAATACCATGAAGTTCATTTCAGTGTCCTCCCTTTCCATATGGAAATTGTACATATAGTGAGAAACCTGGCTCACTATACTAATATGATCTCCCCTGTATATAAAATCTCCTACCTCCATAATCTCACTACCACTACCCCCTAAACAGTAACTTCCTTAACTTCTCGGGCTCCAACTATACTCCAGGCTGGTGACCACCATCTCCCACTCCTCCTAGTCACCTCCTAGTCCCTTTTGGGCTCCAACACCACAATACTGTACATTGGGCTGGGCCAATACAGTCCTATCACCCTCCTATCAGCTCCTACCTCACCAAGAAGGAAGGTAGGAGGCAAGGAGAGAAAGATTAAATGTATTCATATAGAGAATGTATTCCATGACCTTTTAATGAACGATTAACATTCATAATTCTGAGTGTTCTTAAATCTACAAGAATGACAAATTTAAGAAGCTGATAAAATTTTAATTCACATCAGTCTTATTATATTTTCCGTAGTAAATTCTATAAATGTAATCTCAGAAA
The DNA here is from genome assembly GCA_028646535.1 of Procyon lotor. NCBI lineage: Eukaryota > Metazoa > Chordata > Mammalia > Carnivora > Procyonidae > Procyon > Procyon lotor. The sequence goes on from CM053605.1 coordinate 43,988,880, forward strand.
GATACATTTATTCCTTCCCAGCTTCAAAGTCTTTTTTCAACTAACTTCATGAAATCCTTGGATTTTCATCTTTGTGAGAAAATAAACGTTTTATTCTTTTATCCCATACGATCTAGAGTTTCACTCATTTTTCCAATAGTTTTGAGTGGTGGTGCTGTTGGAGAGCCATAATAGTTTCTATATGATGTATATTATCTGAGAAGACAGAAACATATCCCTCAGTTTTAGTAATTGTGGAAAAAATGCCACTGTTTCCTCTAGCTCCAGTCCAGTCAAAGAGGATTAATGTCTCTGTCCCTTGATAGATCAAGAGCAAGACCTGGGGATCAGTGGCATTTTGAGTATGAACACTTATTTATTATTCTTTGTAATTCCCTCTTTATTGTTATTTCCAAGCATAGGTAATCTATTTTCTCTTTAAAAAAATCAACATATGTTAATTCCACACATAATACAAAAACATATCCTGTAACTTAGCAGATAGCTTTTTAAAGATGGGTGTATAATTTTAAACATTTTAACTAAATTTATCATTTTTTATTAATCTCATATACAGTTAATATGCTACATTTTAAGTTTTTTTTTTTTTTTTTTTAAGATTTTATTTGTCAGAGAGGGAGAAAGAGAAAAAGAGAGGGCTGTGCACAAGCAGAGGGAGCAGCAGGGGAGAAGTAGGCTCCCCACTGAGCAGGGAGCCTGATGCAGCACTCGATCCTAGGACTTTAGGATCATGACTTGAGCCAAAGGCAAACCTTAAATGCACTGAGCCACCTAGGTTTCCCTACATTATATGTTCTACATGCAAACATATATTAACATTATCTGTGCTATAGAAAAATCAACATAAAAAGGTGGGGAAATAGTTTAAATCATGAATTTAAAAGGAAGAGTGTTCAGGAGAGCTTAGCTTCTATTTGGAAATTAGGTGATAGTAGGAGTCCAACGAGAATGCTGGTTCAGTTGAACAGTATGGAGAAAAAGCCACATTCTGGAAGATAGGGTGAAGTGGAAGAAATAAAGACTGAAGCTTGTCCAGATACTCCTTAAGGTTTCAGGTGACTGTTCCCAACACTTCTTGCGCTCCATGCAATACGTGCCCTCCTTAATACCCACCACCAGGCTCACCCAACCCCCC
>CM053605.1:43990514-44006041 GCA_028646535.1 Procyon lotor
ACATACAGACATGTAGAATCACTGTTGTACACCTGAAACTCATGTAACACTGTGTGTTGACTATACTTAAAAAAGAACAGCTGAGACACTAATGCTCAGTGTTCAGGTTATCATAAATGTTAAAATGAAGCAGTATACAGAAATGAACGAGAGCACTGGGGAATCAGATCATGTTGGTTTGAATTCATACTGAACTTAGTAGATCTGTGATCTTGTGTCAAACTTGTGTACACCTTGGTTTCATCATCTTTAAAACGAAGATTGGGGCACCTGGGTGGCTCAGTCAGTTGGGTGGCCGTCTTTGGCTCAGGTCATGATCCCAGGGTCCTGGGATCAAGCCCCACATCAGGCTCCCTGCTCAGCGGAGAGCCTGCTTCTCCTTCTCCCTCTGCCTGCTGCCTACTTATACTCTCTATCTCTCTGTCAAATGAATAAAACCTTTAAAAAAAAAAACAAACCCCAAAAATGAAGATCATAACGATCCAGTGACAAGATTGTCATTAAGTGTACATATGTGTGTAACTTGCATATACAGTAAAATCTCAACAAACACAAAGTGTTCTTATGCCTACCTCAATTTTCTAATCTCGGTTCTAATCTCCTAAATGATTGAATTTAGTATAAGAAAATAAATCTTCCAAATTGTACTGATAACTAGTACACAGAAGCTTTCATATTTTGGACTTCTTAGTAAAAGAGGTATGAGGTCCTAGAGGAAAAGAACAGTTTCATCTTCCAGGTTATCTCATGTCTGGCACACACTGAGCACTACATACTGACTTTTGTCACCAAATAGACAATAAATATAAAAATATTCACCTTTTTTTTTTTTTAACTTCTGGTCTCTTTTTCTGTAAGTTCGCATTAAGCCCAAATGCGAGATTGCAGTTCCTGATGAAAAACTGAGATTAGGATGAAGTTAAAAGTTTGAAGGACTTAAAACTGAAGTACTGAAATAAACCAGGTATGTGGTGGTTGGTAGGTCTGCACTTTCGACATTGTTTGCCAACTCCAGTTTTGATCTGTTAGATAATCATAGTGTAATTATCCTATCTACCATCTAACCTCACAGTCTTGCTTGAGTATTAGAGATAGCTCAGGTGTCACTTTTAAAAATTGAAAAACAAATTGATTCTGTATGTCTGCACTGCCACCACCAAAAAACAGTACTGCATGCTTTTCATTAGTAGAACTGTGTATATAATTTACATATAAAGCTATCATAGAGTTATCATCCTAGACAGTATGCCTGGGGATAATGTGGGAATTATGCTCTTTTGTGTAACTGGGAAGGTCTCCAAGATGAGTGCCATTTCTTGGAACAGCAAAATTCTTTTCTCACATGAGCTACATGACAGAGGAGTGTTACACCGCTCGCCCATGGATGCTGGCAGGCAAGTGACACCCAAACAGAGTTCTGATTCTGCATTATGGAATTGGAAATCCCTGCCGTGCAGTAACTTTTCAGTGTGCACAGTGATCTAAATTAATGTCTCCCTTCTACTCAGGGAGAACTAGGCTGCCAATGATTTCATTTTTTTCCCCTTCTTAGTTGAGAGATACAATTTATCTTAGAGAAAATTGTAATGGATGTTCCTGCATGTCTGTGTTGCAGAATGAAGGTAGTTTTGGGCTGTCCTTTTTGTTTTTCTGCTTAATCCTTTGATATGTGTGAGCTTCATACATTTCAGTGCTATTCGTGTGTTCCATGTGTGTGTGTTTGTGTGTGCAGATGTGTATTTCTGCATTCATTCAGTGGGTGTGAGATACTACAAAGGTGTGGTGGTCGTTGTATATGTTACCTTTATGTCTTAGGTATGGTTGCTTAGTGGCCAAAATATGGGTGCTATTTTTCCTAAGGCAGCAAATAGCCTTCTGGCAGATTCCAAAGATGATGTCATTGGGTATTTTAGAATTATTACTACTGGATCTGTTTCCCATGATCCTCTCCCTTTCTTGGATGTGTTTGTCTTTCTTTCAGGTTCAGTTCAAAGGTATTACTGCTCTTTGATCTCTGTTTTTCATAAGTGATTGTTTACCAATGTGTTTTCATGCTAAAGAGAGTATTTCAATGGAAATTACTTCCTTTGGTTCATTTTCAGTATGTGTTTTACAGTAATACTTTGGCTTTCACCAAAGGGAGATGGTACTGATTATTTAGAAATGGGCGTTTTGATAGTTCCCTCATTGAACCCAAATGTCTGTAAAAACCCTTTACCCACCATTAGCCTTTATTTGGATTCTCTGGAAGATTTCAAAAGAAAAATGTCTTTATATGAAAAACGTGACTGTGCAATCTGAGAAGAACGTATGTTTTCTGGAAAACCAAACTCTTCTTTTATCACTTGTAAACACATCGAGTTCAGCTGCCCTAATCTAAGCTTTCACATTCTCTTTCTTGAACCCCAGCAACAGTCACGTAAATGGTTCTCCACAACTGCTCTGACCCCCTCTAAACTGTTCACACACATAATTCATATTGGATCCTATCAACCTCTTCCTCTCAAAGCCAACCACATACCCAGGCTTAAAATTCCTCAGTGGTTTTCCTTTGTTTCTTATCATGACTTTCAGGGCCTGGCTCCGTCCCCAGCCTCATGCCATCCGCTCCACACTTATCCTTCTCTGAAGTCTAGTCTCCCCTGTCTCCCCTCAGGCCCAAAAGGGGCCAAGTTCCCTCCTACCCGTACCCAGATTCTTAAACTTGCAGTGCAGTAGCTTACACTTCTTATCCTCTTAACTCCACTCTTTCTTCCGATATTAACTCAATTTTCATTTCCTCAGGGAAGCTTTCCCCATGGATGTATTTTGTTCCTTTCCCTTTAACGTCAGACTCCTATAACCACTAGATTTTTATCCTCTTCAGGACATTTTACAGTTGTAATTTTATATTCATTTTGTGGACTGATTTGGATTAATATCCGTCTTTCTTAAGACAGGGAGGCAGAAATTATTTTTGTGTGACTTTGCATGAATTTTTGCGTGAATTTTGCGTGACTTTGTATCCCACCACCAAATACAGTGCTTGGAATGTGACGGGGGGCTCCAGAATACTTTTTTTTTTTTTAAATGGATGAAGAATGAAGAAATGAAGCCACATGACAAGAATAAACCTTTACTAAGTCTGTTGTGATGGTTTAAGACTAGAAAATACAGCCGTTAAGCTTTTAAAGTGTTTTAGAGCTTTTCTTGGTTAGTTGATTTTGGTTATCAAGTTTACCAGCTGCATTGGAAAGCAGGATCACTTAGATTTCATCTGAAAAGAGTTTAAAGGTCATGTGCCCCGACTCTGAAAGGAGTTGAATCTGGGGTGCATTCTTACCTCCTTAGTGTTTACAAATAGAGTTTGAAAAGCGGTCGGCATATCTGAAATGCCTGTGGGAGGAAATATATAATCATATGGTGACAAAAAACATTTATTGAGTTATTACTAGGTGTCAGACGGTGTGCTAAACTCTAAACCTTTGATAACTCATTTATATTCATAAGTCTTCCGAGGCTTTGGTATTTCTATTATCTGCTTTTCACAAGTGAAGAAACTGAAACCTGTTAAGTAACGTACCCACAGTCACAGAATTAGGAGGATTTGAGAGGTCTGTAGGATTCAAACACCAAACTCCTATACTGCCTTATTTAAAATTACATTATTGATAATCAGTGTGTTCTGTTGAGCAAGTAGGAGATGAACATTTTGTGTTTTGCCTAAGAAGTAGGAGTAGGAGATGAAAACTTACCTTTAAGAATAAGTGCAGTGCCTGAGATGAAAATTTATCTTTAAGAATAAGCAGGCTGACTCAGTCAGTTAAGCATTCAACTCTCGGTTTCGGCTCAGGTCATGATCTTGGGGTCGAGAGATCCAGCTCCAGGTTGGGCTTAGTGCTCGTGAGCAGTCTGCTTGAGATTTTCTCTCTCCCTCTGCTCCTCCCCACTGCACTCTCTTTCTCAAATCAATCAATCAATCAATCAATCTTTAAAAAAAAAGTGTGTGCAGATGTTTTGCTCCTCTCCCAATATGCATATCATCTGTATTATATTTTAAAAAACATGAATAAAAATTAAAATGATAGCCTATTTTAGTCTATTTACTCACTTTTAACATTTTTGGTGTTATTTTAATCTGTACACTGTAATCTTATATTGTCTGTGGTGTTAAAATTCAGGTAGTATTCATAATATGATGCCTTTCATTTATGTGCCATTTTACAGTTTATTATGTATTTTCATTTACATGCTGAATTTAATTCTCCCAAATACTGCCTAAAATAGGAATTTTGATCCTATTTTTTTTTTTTTTTTGATCCTATTTTCTTTGATCCATTCTAAAGATGTGAGGGTGAGAATTCAATTCTCAAGCATAGAGCAGATGGCTAGATCAGGGCTGCACTCCCCATCTTCTTCTTCTTTTTTTTTTTTAAGATTTTATTTACTTATTTGACAGAGAGAGAGAGATCACAAGTAGGCAGAGAGGCAGGCAGAGAGAAGGGGGGAAGCAGGGTCCAGATGCGGGGCTCGATCCCAGGACCCTGAGATCATGACCTGAGCCGAAGGCAGAGGCTTTAACCCCCTGAGCCACCCAGGCACCCCTGCCCTCCCCATCTTCTGACCCCAAGATCAGCACACAGGCTCCTTATCACAGAGATATCCCTCTTGGTTACCCCCAGATCACAGGATAATCAGCTTCTGTGACACGTTTCCATTGACAGGACCTGCGTGCTAGTCAACATATGCTGAAACACTTGGCTGCATTGTGTTCTGTTTTGTTTCATCGCTCGGTAAAATTTAAGTAAAATTCACTAGACATGGTTTGTTTTATGAAAAAGAGAAAAACTGAAACGTTTTGTTTATCAAAAAAGTTGACCTGTCAAGTTAGACACACACACACATTTACTTTATATATACTTTATACATAAGTGTTAGTCATTACTTTATAAGACTGCAATGGAAATATGATTAGCAACATTTTCCTTACTGCTCATTAGTATCATGATTTTTAGTAAAAAATAGTCTCAAGCCAAGCTTGACACTCTTATTGTTAGCTGCTGGGAATCACAATGAATACAAAATGTTTAAATATATGGTAAAACAATTAAAATGACATTTTTATGATAGGCCGTATTATCAAGGCACAAATGATGATACTTTTAATGTAGTATTTATTGTTTTTCCTTTTCTGAAAGTCTTATTTTTAAAGAGCTCCCTTTTTAATCTTGCTCTGTTTACACCAAACGATTCAAAATATCTTCAGTGTAACATTAACACAGGAAATTACTGACAACAGGGTAGCCTGCCTGACCTGAAGACCTCCAAAGATTTTACTTTGAAGGCCTTGGAGGGTGCAGTGAAATTCTACCAGCATATACCAAAGTGCAGGGTAGATAAACTCAGAACAGACTTCTTCAAGGTTGTATTTTTTTTTCCTTATGTGAATAGCCGAAACTATAATATGATTTAGATTTCCCCTCAAGTTTTGATTCTTTTCTATAGTGTATTATATGGATAAGCTACCACATCATCTCCCATGGTTGCTCGGAAGACAGGAATTTTACGAGCCGGCAGAAACAGAGTAAAGAAACATTTCAGTATTTTTTCATTAAAGCATCCCTAGATGTAAATTGACAAGGTCAGCCAGGAGTTGTATCTGTAGCTACAGTTGGTTATCTAAAATCAAAATTACAGGACCCGATGTTCTTAAGTTCTGAGTTGAAAGCTCAAATGTTGCAATCAATATGTGTTTCATTTTGCAAAATACTGCAGTTCCTTTTTAACTGTTTTGACCTTTATAAAGAAATTTTAGGAGAGCCCAACCAACCAACCAGCCAACAAAAATGCTTTTGGACTCCTTCCTCAGCAGAACAGTAAACTTTATTATATATCTTACTTTCCCAAACTGTGGAAAGCCTTTGCTGTGTGGGAAAGGAGAAAACCCAGAGGCTGAGAAGACATGATGTGTGTCAGAGCAGCGAACAGGAGCTTAGAAGACCTGGCAGGGAGTTCTAGGCCTGCCATTTACCAGCCTTGAAACCAGCCCTTCACCCACTAGATAGTTCCTGATCCCCAGCCTACCGAATTCCCTGAGTTATGATAGGGCCATGAGGTTCTGTAAAGTCTCATGCCAGTGGCAGATGGCATCTTCGTCATTTATATCCTTACACAAATTAACAGTTATTTTTTCTCATGTCCTAACATTAGAGTTGATGAGTTCTCAGTTGCAAAGTAAATGTCTCAGGAAGTGCAGATCTGGAAAAACCAGATAACTGCACAGAAGTTTGGTCAGATCAGCAATGTTGTTACGGTGTATGTCCTTCATTGCCATCTTTGTTGTTACTTCCAGCCCTTTGTGGTGCTTTAGGTAGCAGAGTTTTTGAGAATGGGTATCTCTATTACATTGTTGAGGGTGAAGGTTAAGCTTTATATAGGATGGTGGCGATTAGATTAGTTGTTGGTCATGGCTGGTTTTCTTATCATGTCTCTCAGAAACTCAACAGTGTTTGTGATTTTGTTGATCATCAAGCATGGACACCCAAATGCCTTGTGGTGGTCTGATTCTGCTCTGTTGCTATCATTAACATAAAATGTGGGGGCACCTGGATAGCTCCATCTGTTAAGTGTCTGCCTTCAGCTCAGATCATGATCTCAGAGTCCTGGGATTGAGTCCCGTTTCTCATCAGTGGGGAGTCTGCTTCTCCTTCTCCCTCTGCCACTCCCCTGCATGTGCTCTCTTGCTCTCGCTCTCTCTCTCTCTCTCTAAAATTAATAAAATCAAACATAGAACGAGGTGTGTTTTCTAACTTCTTTTGAGTTCCGAAACAGAAACCAGTGTCATTGAGGGCTGGTAGTGGTGGTGGAACAACCCAGTAAGAAAAGGCATCTAATTTTGCTGCGTTTTTGCTCTTAAAACTCAGCTGGCATCACAACTAAGAACACACTTGGTTTATGTTTCTTACCTACTCCACACATGGATCAAGAAGACCTTTTATTCTTTTTTTTTCTTTTTTTAAAGATTAACATACTTTTTTAGCACATAATATGTTCAAATGACTCAAAAATCAGAAGGTATACAAAAACACATGAAAAGTCATTCTTGGCTTCCTGCCTACATGCTTAATTCACACACATCTTTTTCTGCCATGGACACGAACAAGGTAATCCTGTCACAGGTTTCTTGTGCATATTTATGGTGATAATAATAAATTGTTTTTCTTAAACACACAAGTGTCAACATAATACACATGGTTTGGCACCCTTACTTTTACATAATAGCTTACTTTTTCGGCAATACTCACTCCTGTGATTGGGTGTATGAAACTATTCCTTTGAAGGGTTAGGTTTCAGGATATACTTATGTAATTTTTTTGGTTGTTTTCCTAAATGAACTCAGGGAAAGCGAGGTAACTGGTTCTTCCAGAAATTGATCAGAAAAGTGAAAAGAGGCATTCTGTTTTAAGAATGGGTCCTTCCAGTTTTTGGTGTTTTAATCTCTTGGGTACCCACTAAATATTTTTCCTATTTTCTTAAAATGATAATGGATATATTTGTGTCTCCTCTAACTCATCACAGTGTAGGTGTAATGATCTGACATTGAAAAAAAAAAAAAATCAGAAAGATCTAGTCAAATGTTCCTATAAGAGAGATGTAAGAAAAGTCCTGGGCAAAATTAATGTTCTTCATAGAGCTTGAATAACTAGGCATTGCCTGCCTTTCTCTGTAAGTATGTGATCTATGAAGAGAAATCATAAGGTTTTTCTGTGTTGGTCCTAATGTATCCAGCACATTAGCACTTATTTTCAGCCAAGTTTGGCATAGTTTCCATTCACGAAGGACAGAAAATGAAAGTTTAAACACAATTAATAAAATTCAGAATTGATAATCCTAACATTAAAAGTATATTATTATTAAATTAATATTTTTATAATATTTAATCTGCTGGAAGAAATTACATACTGGTCATGAATACTGTTTCAGATGGTTTTTAGTTATGTAAATTATTTCTCTTCTGACTGTGTAATTACATGATGGACTGGTTTCTAGGGTATCATATACTTAATGTGAGTTTCTAAAAATGCTTTAATCATATAATTGCTAGTTTATCAAGTAGAAAATATAGGTCTGAGAACACTATCATTATGTCATTACTCTCCACAAAAAGACTGTGAAACACTCTGAAGAGGCCATTATGAGGCAAATAACAGTTTTCTATGGTGTCTAAATTTGCAAGGATTAAAAAAAAAGAAAGAAAGAAAGAAAAGGAACAGCAAAGAAAATGCCTAAAGGTAAAGAGTTTAAAACCTAGCCAGGCAATTTATCTTGTGTCCCTATCTGTGAAAAATCAGTGCAGACAAAGGACGTGAACAGGTAATACTTAGAAAGGTAAAGCCAGTAGATTATCTACCTCCATGAGTGACACTAATATTTAATAATTGCTTCACTAAATTCCATGTAGACCTCTAAAGGAAATAAAATAAACCCAAGGCTTACTGTTTGCATTAGAATCTAGTTGCACTGTTCTGTGCTTGTTCTTATTGGGTATACTGTGGTCAAGTGTGAATGCAATAGACAGTGATTTATATTCACTTGGTTTATACCCAGTGGGAACCCAGAAATATAATCTGGAATGGCTAAGTGGTTAAATTCATATCTAATTTTATAGAACTCGAATATTAAAAAAAAAATTCTTGGGACGCCTGGGTGGCTTTGTCGGTTAAGTGTTTGCCTTAGGCTCAGGTCATGATACCAGGGTCCTGGGTTTGAGTCCCACATCAGGATCCTTGCTCAGCAGGGAGCCTGCTTCTCCCTCTGCCTGCAACTCTTCCTGCTTGTGCTTTCTCTCTGACAAATAAATAAATAAAATCTTTAAAAAAAATTCTTTTGACTCAATGAGTGTCATGGATCAGAAAATCTATTTTCTAAAACAAAACAAAACAAAAACAAAAACAAAAAAAAGAAAATCTATTTTCAGCAAAGTCTGCTCCACTTGTGGTTTTGGTATGAGAAGACAAGGCCCCTAAAGAGTCCCTCTCTTTCTGTCAGTGTATATTTGTTACACACACACACGTGCACACACACGCAGAGATGTACATATACATTTCTCTGCCCTCCCATTTAAAATGGTGACAGCTACAGCTCTGAGAGAGAAGAAAACGAAAGCCTGGATGTTAGCTGTATTGGTAAATGGAAGGGTTGAAGTGATTCTTATGTTGTTACCTCAAAATCTGGTAGTTATTCTGTTATTGTTGATTCTGCTATTGAATCTGGCTCATGATTAATATAACCAGCTGATTTATATTTTCATGCAACAAAATCAGTTTTTTCTCCCACAAAGGTCAGGGTTTGAAGAAGGTTGTTGAGCACTGATACGTTTTGCTATTGAATCCTTGGCTTTCCCCTCACCTGTTGAAAAGCAACTAAAACTAATATATTTTTTTAAATGATGAGTTTTAAAAGATTGTAGTTTGCTGAACCGATTGAAAGCAGATTAATTCCTAACTGTTCTGGTGTCTCAAGGAAACCTGACACTTGGCGAGTTCTGTTGGTGACTGCTGTGCTTATGCTGCAACAGGCTAGAGAAGCACTTGAGTCAGAATGTGTCAGAATGCGTGGGTTTGAATCCTGGGTCTGCCACTAACCCGTCTGTGACTTTGACCAGCTTACTTGGCTTCTCTGCGCTTCAGTTTCCCCATTCGTAGAACGGAGATGGTAATATTAAGTACATCACAGAAGATTAAAGGCCAGTCGCTGTGCAGCCCTTTAACACAGTAGGGCGTGTAGTCCACACTCAGTCAATGTTAGTTCTTGGTTTTCTTCCTGATAACCCTTCCTGTTATGACCTTCTTCACAAGTCATTGCCCCTTTCAACAAAATAGGCAGTTCAAAATACAACCAGAATTTGTTTAAAAAGTGTCCCTGCCACTCGGGGGCGCCTGGATAGCTCAGTGGGTTAAACATCTGACTCTTGGTTTCAGCTCAGGTCATGGTCTCAGGGTCATGAAATCAAGCCCTGTGTTGGGCTCTGCACTGAGCTGGGTGTGCAGCCTGCTTGGGAATCTCTTTTCCCCTGCTCATATGCTTGCTCACACTCTCTTTCTCTCTCTCAAAAATAAATAAATAAAATTAAAAGTGTCCCTGCCACTAAATAGCTGGGCAATCTTCAGACATTTCTCTTAATTTCTAAGGCTAACTTTACTTATTTGTAGGATTCTCTTTTCTTTTTTTTTTTTAGGATTCTTTTTTCTTGAGAGGATCAAATGACATATTAAATGTGAAAATGCATTAAAAGCTACAAAGCAGTAGAGATTATAGTATATAGGTAAAATTATATAATAAATTTATACTATATACTATACTAGTACACTAGTACACTAGTATAGTACTAGTATACTATACTTATACTAGAATATAGGTAAAATTATAGGTAAAAATACTATCCTTATTCATTTTTTTTTAAAGATTTTATTTATTTATTTGACAGAGAGAGATCACAAGTTGGCAGAGAGGCAGGCAGAGAGAGAGGAGGAAGCAGGCTCCCTGCTAAGCAGAGTGCCCGATGCAGGGCTTGATACTAGGACCCTGAGATCATGACTTGAGCCAAGGCAAGGCTTAATCCACTGAGCCACCCAGGTGCCTCATTCATTTGTTTTTTAATTTTTTTTTTTTTTGAGCAGAGGTAATTTTTTCAATTTGAACAGCTTTCTATTTTGGAAAACTGGAAAATCCAGAAAATTAGGAAGAAGAAAAAAAACCTATATTTCTTATACTCAAAGAGAGCTATTGCTAACATCTTAGTGTAACAGATTTTACTATATTATTTAAGTAATACCATAGAAATATAATTTGGTATTATCATGTCTTACTTTGATTTTTGCATATTGCTAGTGCACCAACATTAAAATTGAGGCCCTGTTTCTTTAAGTCATTACTGTCAATTTATTTTTATAGTATATATACGTACTGTATATGTACAATGCAAGTTTTTTTCCAGTTTTATTTGTATATTTTGTATGCCTTGTAGAGTAATATTTGCATGGCTTTTATATTGCACTTTGGAAGGTGAAAAATTTTAGATGTTAATAACTTTCAAAAGAAGTCATATTTGGTTGTAATTTAATCACTAAATCAAGTATCTTTTTATTCCACTGCATTATAAACAAGCCAGATGTTCTGCCCTTTGGTGTATTTGTCTATATGCCTTAATTGCAGCAAAATTCATTATGAAAATTTGAGATTGAGGAAAGGAAGTTGACGGAACCCTCCATTTTAAGAATGCAGAAATTTGAAACACCCATAGGCTTACAATTGAAACCAATAATCAATAAAACTAATTTGTAAACTAATACTAATTTTGAATCTACAGGTGATCAAAATGGGTGTGGATACACATGCTTTGAAATAATTTTAAGTTGGTTAAATGACAGTTATTAAGACATCATGGCATTTACAGCTATTTAAGGACAATTGTTAAAAATAAGTTGTGGTGGGACACCTGGGTGGCTCAGTCGTTGAGCGTCTGCCTTCGGCTTGGGTCATGATCCCAGGGTCCTGGGATCGAGCCCCGCATGGGGCATCCTGCTCGGCAGGAAGCCTGCTTCTCCCGCTACCATTCCCTCTGCTTGTGTTCCCTCTCTCGCTGTGTTTCTCTCTGTCAAATAAATAAAATCTTCGAAAAAAAAAAAAAAGTTGTGGTGTAATTTTTGCCAACCACTCTACTACATTACCAACTAACCACATAATACCCAATGAGAACTTAAAAAAAAAAAAAAGCCCAGACAATATTTGATAAGGTACAAAAACAAAATACAAAACAAAACCCTCAAAGCAGCAGAATAGTAGACAATTAAAAACAAAAACAACAACCTACACAGCTTAAAAGAGATGGTCAGTGAAAGGGAAAGCTGTAAGACCAGATTTGAGGCAGTGGCATCCACAGACATACATATTAGCGGAGTCGAGTTAAATTTGGATGGTTCAGATGACCTGACTGAATACATTAGTTTTTTTTCATTGGCGAAATAATTGCTGTGTGCCAGAACATTGGCTAAGACATTGAGATTTAAAAATAAAAGACAAAGTCTCTACCCTCCAGATGATGGTGTAATAATGAAGACAGATTCATACACAAATAATTAAAATGTAACATGGCACAGGGAGTGATGGTATTAGGCACAGGTTATTACGACATCCAAGGGAGAGGAGTGTAGGCATGTGCAAGTGGGGCAGGGGAGGATTCCTGGGGAGGTGCCATTGAATTGTCTGACCTTGAGGAGTTAGGCACCATGAAGGGTGAAAGACCTATAAACCAAGCCCGGAAGGGACAGACTGTCTGCTGTGTTAGTTCTGTATTGATGCAGAATCTGAGGTGGTAAGACTGGATCCGTAGGCCAGGAGTAGATTGTGGAAGAACGTGGGTGCCTTGTGAAGATGCTGACACTTTGGAAGGGGAAGGGGAAAAGCATTTTAAAGTTTTCAACCTGCAACTTACTTACATAAGTAAGTCAGATAGGTTATCCTGCCGTCCCTGTGGAGGGTAGAATTGAGGGAAATGATGTGTAAAACAGAGAGAACTCTTATTTTCTAGGACAATCTAGAATCTCCTCACAGATCTTCAGAAAATTAAGGGAGGAATTGAAAAACAGCCCTGTCCTTTTTGCATGATAATTTTGTTTTTCTCTGTGGATAGAGAAGCTTATGTAGGATGGGACAGGGAGAGAACACAGTCATAGGATAAGGAATGATATTTTCCTCCTAGCCTTCACCTGCAATCAGGGAAAAATGGACACTGTGCTCCTTAGGGACCACATAGATGAAAAATGGCTTAACAATTATTACTGGAGAGTGGCTGTTTCAGAGGCTAAATCTTTATTTGGGGAGCTTATTTAGAGGTCACTAATTTAATTGATTGGGTATTCCAGTTTTTACTTTTTATCAGATGTCATTTATGTTTCTTTTTTTTTTTTTTTAGATTTTATTTATTTCAGAGATAGAGAGTACAAGTAGGGGGAGGGGCAGAAGGAGGAGAGAGAGAATCTCAAGCAGGTTCCACACTCAGGCCAGAGCCTGACACAGGGCTCTATCTCAACACTCTGAGATCATGACCTGAGCCAAAACCAAGAGTCAGATGCTCAACGGACTGAACCACCCATGTACCCTTGTCATTTATGTTTCTAACATTCATATTGAAGAGCTAGAAAAGATAAATGTATAGAGTGGTAAAGGTAAGGTGAAAGAGTCTAAGATAATAAACTTTTTTTACTGACCATAAAGAATTGTAAGCTATCCTATGGCCAAAAATTAATCATAATAATTGCCTAAGAGCAAGTATGAATCTTGTTACTAGTGGTGTTTTTCATTATAAACAAACCAATTTACAGAGAGCCTTAAATTACATGAGATAAACATCTAAAATTCTGCAACTGTCACTACCCATTTCAATGGTAAAATCACAATATTCCCCAACTGTCTCATTCTCTCTTCCCATCATTCCTCTGGTTTTGTGCAGGCACAAAAAGCCTCTACATATGTTGGAGAAGCTATTTTGTCAGTGGTTGGTGACTGGCTTTAAAAAAGAAAGAAATGATTTTACTTTAAGTATAAAGCACTACCACCAGTGTCCATTATAGATTAGTGATGGTGATGTTGTTTTTCTTAGTACTGGAGTAAAGCAGGCAGAGTGAATGTTCAAATTTGTATATGATACAGTCTTTTCTGGCCAGGAAAATCTAAGAGAAGAAAAAAACTGCTGACTCTGAGAGTGAGCAGAATGTGGCCAGTAACTTTGATACACATAAGTGTTAGGCTGTCTTTATGGTGAATAATTAGAACTTGGTTTCTGAACTAATGGACATCCTGCAGATGATTTTGTTGTTGGTGGTGGTGGTGGTCAAAATGGACTCAATATTCTTTCATGACCGGGGCACCTGGGTGGCTTGGTCATTAAGTGTCTGCCTTTGGCTCAGGTCATGATCCCAGGGTCCTGGAATCGAGCCCCGCATTGGGCTCCCTGCTCAGCGGGGAGCCTGCTTCTCCCTCTCCCACTTCCCCTGCTTGTGTTCCCTCTCTCGCTGTGTTTCTCTCTGTCAAATAAAATCTTTAAAAAAATATATATTCTTTCATGACCAAAAGGAAATTCTGGAAGTTATTAGAAAAGCTCTTTGAAGTCAACCAAAGTATTTTTATGAAAACATTTTAAAAATGAAAATTTGAAACCTTTGTTATCTATATTTTGGATGTTTTTCCATCAAGAAAGCCAATGAATTGCAGAGAATGAGGAGTCACTCCTTATAGCTCCAAGCAAGAAGCTTGAAGACCTAAAGAAATTAGTGTTGGAATAGTCCAAATATTGGTGGTCCAAACTGACACAATATTAAACAATATTGTATAAATGTGGAGATAAACTTAAAATGATACATTGTGGTTAGACTGTTTAAAGACTCCAGGCCAATAGAACTTTCCTATACAATGGATATAGACTTGCAATTTGGAGTCAGGATGAATTGTATTAGCGTTTGAGCAAGTTACTCAAATGAAATTGGAATCTTCTTTTTCTTGTAAAGTGAAAATAATGAATAGTGCCTATGCGATAGAGTGAGGATTTAATAAAATAATACATGTAAAGGTGAGGTTAGTGGCTTGTATTTACCCCTTAAACATAAGCTTAGCAGAGAGCAAGTACTTTATAGAATGGTAGCTGCTGTTATTATTACTACATCATTCTTATGTAATGGCCCCTGTGCAAAGGCAGGTCAGGTGCCTGAGCTAAATGGGCCACTCGTTCGATTTAATAAGCCATTTCTTAGGTATACTCTTGTATGAGTCCGGACAGACTAACTGCTCTAATGAATGACTCCCAGATCTGAGTGGCTTCACCAGCAAAGGTTTATTGTTCAAGTTCCAGCGCAGTGTGGATGGCATGGTCTGGGTAGAGTAGAAGCTCTAATTCATGTACTTATTTACGGACGTAATTCCTTTTGTCTAGTGGTTCCACCCTCCCCAAGGGCTTTGGAATCCTCTCCCAGTTAACTGGCATTGGAACAGCTGCTAGGGGAAGAAAGAAAAATGGAAGGTGTTGTGGGCCAGCCCTGGAGGCTCTCTGCATTACTTCTGCCCACAGGTCATCATCTGGAATTTTAAATACATTGCCCACTATAACTGATCTGGACGCTGGGAAACATAGTCTGACTGTGGGCCCAAAAGGGAAGGAAATAAGTCACAGATTTCTTCCTGAGCTTTCTTTTACATTTCAACCAAGATAGAAAGTGGAAAGAAAAAATGCCTGCAGTGTATTATCACATCATGTTCAAAATATGAAGCAAAGGGTTCATTGATTATATTAGGTGATAAATAATTCTAATCACTAACCCTTGTATTTAATTATAGCATTTAATGAAGTTCTTTAATTCACAAAATGCCATCATATCCTTTAGGTAAGACAGCATAGTGAAAAGAGCATGGTCTTTGAAATAAAACAGGCTTGGGTATTTGTGGCTACCACACCCACCACCTGTGTGAGCTGAGGCTAATTAGTTATCTCTTTTATT
>CM053605.1:44006541-44023605 GCA_028646535.1 Procyon lotor
TATATGACCTTTATTACTTTGAGGTATCTTTCCTCTAAACCTACTTTGTTGAGAATTTTTATCACAAAAGGATGTTGTATTTTGCTCAGTGCTTTTTCTGCATCTATTGAAATGATGATATGGTTTTTATCCTTTCTTTTTTTATTAATGCAATGTATCATGTTGATTGATGTATGAATATGGAACCAACTTTGCAACCAGGAATAAATCCCACTTGATTGTGGTGAATGATATTTTTAATGTATTGTTGATTCAGTTTGCTACTATTTTATTGGGAATTTTTGTATGTTTTCATCAGGGATATTGGTTGGTAGTTCTCTTTTCTAGTGGTGTCTTTATCTTTATCTTTAGTGGTGTTTTGGTATCGGGGTCTTTATCTTTATCTTTAGTGGTGTTTTGGTATCGGGGTAATGCTGACTTCATAGAATTAATTTTGAAGTTTTCCTCTCTTTTTTATTTTTTGCAATAGTTTGAGAAGAATAGGTATCAGTTCTTCTTTAAATGTTCTGTAGGATTTGCCTGTGAAGCCATCTGGTCCTGGACTTTTGTTTGTTAGGAAATTTTGATTGCCAATTCAATTTCTTTTCTGGTTATCAGTCTGTTCAAGTTTTCTATTTCTTCCTGTTTCAGTTTTGGTAATTTATGCATTTCTTCTAGGTAGTCCAATTTGTCAACATACAATTTTTCATAATATTCTCACAATTAATTGCTTATATTTTTGTGATGTTGTTTGGGTTGTTATTCTCTTATTTATGACTATTTGGATCATTTCTCCTTTCTTTTGATAAGTCTGGCAAGAGGTTTCTCATTTTATTTATTTTTTCAAAGAATCAGCTCCTGATTTCATTGATCTGTTTTATTGTTTTTTTTTGTTTTGGTTTGGTTTTTTTTTAGTTTCTGTATCATTTATTTCTGCCCTAATCTTTATTATTTCCTTCCTTCTGTTGACTCTAGGCTTTTCTATTGTTCTTTTTCTAGCTCCTTTAGATGTAAGGTTAGGTTGTGTGTTTGAGATTTTTCATGTCTCTTGAGGTAGGCCTGTATTGCTATATCCTTCCCTCTTAGGACTGCTTTTACTGCATCCCAAAGGTTTAGGCTGTTTTCTCATTTTCATTAATTTCCATGTATTTTTTTTATCTCTTCTGTGATTTCCTGGTTGACTCATTCATTGTTTAGTAGCATATTGTTTAACCCCCATGTATTTACGGTTATTCCAGGGTTTTTTTGTGGTTAACTTTGAATTTCTTAGCATTATGGTCAGAAAAGGCGCATGGTATGACTTCAGTCCTTTTTTATTTGTTGAGGCCTGTTTTGTGTTCTAATATGTGATTTATTCTAGAGAATGTGCCATGTGAAAAGAATGTGTGTTCTAGTGTTTTAGGATGGAATGTTCTGAATATATCTGTTAAATCCATCTGGTCTAATGTGTCACTCAAGACCATTGTTTCCTTGTTTATTTTCTTTTTAGATGATCTGCCCATTGATGTTAATGTCACCTATGATTATCATATTAGTATCAACTAGTTCTTCTTTGTTATTAATTGTTTCATATATTTGGGTACTCCCATGTTGCATGTTTGGGTACATAAATATTTACAATTGTTATATCTTCTTGTTGGATTATCCCTTTTATGATTACATAGTGCCCTTGTTTCTTGTTAGTGTCTTTGTTTTAAAGTTTAGTTTTTCCAGTGTAAGTATTGCTACTCTTGTTTTCTTTAGACATCCATTTGCATAATTGTTTCTCCATTCCTTGGCTTTCAATCAGCAGGTGTTTTAGGTCTAAAATGAGTCTCCTGTAAACAGCATATAGATGGGTCTTATTTTTTTTATCCATTCTGGTACATTGTATCTTTTGATTGGAGTTTTTAGTTCATTTAAATTCAAAGTAATTATTGATAGACATGTTTATTGCCATTTTATCACTTGTTTTGTGGTTTCTGGAAATTTTCTCTGATTCTTGTTTTTATGTTTTGCTGATTTTTTTAGTGATGTATTTGGATTTCTTTCTCTTTATTCTGTGGATTTTTTTTTAGTGGTTTTTGATAATATGGTTACTGTTTGGTTTGTATATAACCTCTTCTGCATATAGCAGTCCAGATTAAGTTGATGATCATTCAAGTTTCAACCCCTTCTCTCCCCTGAGTGTTTTAAGTATATGTTATTTTATTTTATATCCTTCGTGTGTGTGAGTACCTTGACTTTTATACAAACATTCATTTTTACTGCTTTTGTGTTGCCTACCTTTATACTGTCACTTTAGGTCTCTCCTTTCATCTTTAATATTTCCGGCAGGAATGGTTTAGTGGTCATAAAATCCTTTAGTTTTTGGGAGACTCTTTATCTTTCCTTCTATTCTGCACTATAGCCTTTCTGGATAGAATATTTTGCAGATTTTTCCCATTTAGCATGTTGAATATATCATGCTACTCTGTTCTGGCTTTCCAAGTTTCTGTTGAAAGTTCTCCAGCAAACCTTATGGGTTTTCCCTTGTATAAGTTAACTTCTTTTGTCTTGCTGCTTATAAGATTTGTCTTTATCACCATATTTTGCAAATTTAATTACAATATGTCTTGGTGTTGGCCTGCTTTTGTTGATTTTGATGGGAGTTCTGTGTGCCTCCTAGATCTGGATGTCTGTTTCCTTTCCCAGATTAGGGAGGTTTTCAGCTATTATTTCTTCAAATAAGTTTTCTGCCCTCTTTTCTCTTTCTTCTTCTTCTAAGATTCCTATAGTATGACTGTTATTACATTTGATGGAGCCATTGAGTTCCCTAAGTCTATTCTCAATTTGCATACTTCTTCTTTCTCTCTTTTCGGCTTCACTGCTTTCCATTACTTTGTTTTCTAGGTCACTCGTTCATTCTTCTGCTTCTTCCAGCCTGCTGTTCATTGTGTCAGTTCTGTTTCTAATCTTCTTTATTGTACTCTTCATCTGTGATAGATTCTTTTTTAACTCTTTTATCTCTGTGGTAATGGTCTCCCTGATGTCTTCTGTTCTTTTCTCAAGCCCAGTGCATATCCTTATGATCGTTGCTTTAAATTTTCCAGTTGGCATGTTACTTATATCTGTTTTACTTTGGTCTCTGGCCTTGGACATATCTTTTTCTTTCATATGGGATAAATCCCTCTGTGTTCACATTTTGTCTACGTTTCTGCCTTCTTCTCTGTGTTAGAAAAGCCAGTTATATTTCCTAAAAGTAGTAGCTTTATGAAGAAGAGGCCATATAGTGTCCAGGGCCTGGTATTTCAGGGAGTGTCTCTAGTGTGTGCTGTGTGCACTCTGCTGTTGTGGTCTGGCTGCTCTGTCCTTCATGCCAGTTGTCTGCAGAGGCTCTCCTTGCCTGCTATGGGCAGCATTTGGTCCCTGGCCTGAATGTGGTGAGTTTAGGTGTGCTGTGGTCTGCTTGTGATAGGAGAACTATTTACCACCTCCAGCAGAACTGAGGCCCTGCAAAACTCTGGTCAGGAGATGTGGTGTGGGGAGGGTTTGTGCTGGTGCTCTGCGAAAGGGGCCCGCTGTGCTGGGCCTGAGGCAAGCATGACTGAGAAGGGCAGTCTAACGGAGCCCAGGGGTGTGGGGCTTGGTGTGAACAAGAGAGGCAGCCAGTATCTGTGCTGAGTTGCTTCGCACCACAGGTGGCTCTGTGTTGATGCTGAGGGGCAAGGGAGGGAAATGGCACCATCCAGCTCCTTTGATTCTAGAGCGGCATCTCTGTGAACACTGCCTCTCAGGGTTGTGGTCCGAGAAGAGTGAATAATCTCCCTACTGTGTGCCCCAGGCATTCTTCAGATTGCTGCCTCCATGCTATTTGCCCTGGATTGTTTGCTTGCCTTCTCTCCAGGAACAGCACGGTGCCCTCTGGGCTCTAGCCCAGCCAAACTCGCTGACCTTTAAAACTCCAGGTTTTAAGCCCCACTTGAAGAACTCATGAAGCCAATGGCTTCTGGGAAACACTTTCTTTGTGTGTTCCTTGTTTACCAGGAAACATGTTGCCCTTCTCTGTAACCATGGCTTGCTCCACACAGTGGCTCCCACAATCCATTTCTCCCCTAAACTATGCCTCCTACTTCCTACCTTCCTTGATGTAACCCTTTCTCTCTCTTTAGTTGTGGAGTTTGTTCTTTCAGTGTTCAGGTCAATTTCTAGGGTATTTAGGATGAAGCAATCGTTACTTAGTTGAATTCTTGGGATGGTGAACCCAGGGTCTTCCTATTCCATTGCTATCTTCATGTTCTCTTCTGGAATTCTTGTATTTAAAAGTAAAGCAGGATGCATATTTCTTCATTTGATTTAAAATGAATAATAGTGGAAGTGCTTTTTTAACAAAGTGTTCTGCCCTTTCATATCATATGGTACAAATAATAGACAAATGAAGTTTATAGGTCCTGATGATTACATAATTCCAGAGCTAAGAGAACATATGTAGAATACAGCAAACCAGGGCAACCAGGGTACACTTTTAGGTGTCAACCTTGTACTTGCACTAGTCAGACAGTAAATGTTCCTTTAAATTTTGTGCCTTGAGCGCTTGCCTGTCTGAGTCTAGTTTTGGCCCTGAATATGTCCTGGGTCCATCACTTATGATATACGTGGCTTTGAAAGTGGAAATTATTCTCTCTAAACCTCACTTTCCTCATAAAGTGATGATGGCATCTTGGGAATTTTAATTTTGACAATATGCAGGATGAGGGGAATATAAAAACAGAGGACCAATAGACAAGTTTTTAAGAATCATAAACTTGGAGTAATAAATGATAAGCCAACCTGATAAGTTTATTTTAATTCCTTCATTTTATTGAGGAGGATCTTACCCAAGAGGACGGAGAGACTTATCCAAGGCCTTTAATTTGTTTTAAGCAGAATCAATGCTGGTGATGTTTCCAGGATTCTGTTCATTGTACTCTCCATTATATCCCACTTACTAGACAGCATAGTGAAGTAGCTTGGAGACTCTGAGAAAACAGAACCTGGGAACTTAGATAAGGGAGAGAATAATGCCATCAACTGAAATAAGCAATGAAAGTTGGTAGGAAAGATGGTGAGTTAGCAAAGGATTGGAGTAGAAAAAAACATACTTAAGCTAGGATGTGAAAGATTTAGATAATATTTGACAAAGAACTTTGTGTGAAGAAAGTCTGCTAGGGGTTTGAAATAGAATATTTAGGCAATCTGAGAACATCTTTCTATGATGATCTTTAAAAATAGGGTAGTTGGGGGGATGGCTTAAGTGTAGCATCACTTGTAAGCAAGAATTTGTATTCAGTAATTCCTCAAGCTCCGTCTGAAGCCTGCGATTCTTTGAAGTTCTTAGATTTAGTACAGTTGGCTTGTAAAATGGATGTTTGATATGGGACATAAAAATAGGAAGGATTTGAAATGACCCTTTAAATGGGAGAGGAATCAGCTACGCTGTATCAGAGGTTACTGTAGTGTAACCTTTTCAAATCCTGCAGGCTGTAGTGCTTTTAAAGACCCAAGAATCTGAAACTTCATCCCTGCACTAACTATATGTATCTGGAGTGTCTCCCAAGGCAGTTACAGAGAAGCAAGACTGCTTTATCAAGACGCAGCATCTGCACCAGACAACTATGAAGGTCATTGAGCTGAGTTTTCATTAGCAAAAAGGAAAGATGAGCTTGACCGAGTGGTTCTCTCAACAGTTTCCTGTTGAAGACAATCTGTAACCTAAAGCAGTTACATTTAACATCTTTTTAGTTTTCTGGCTCAATTGGTAAATAGTTATATTTTGATCATTGGTGGTTTTCTTCAAACATTACCATGGACTCAAAATACTTTTACAAAAAAAGATTTTAAGGAAAATACTATATTTTAGTCTATTATGGTGAGAGAAATCAGAGTGACCAAAAATGATGTTTCAGAATTCTACTTTGAACTTGTCTTAGGCTGAGCCCAGAAAAGCAATTTTTACTATGGAAATATGTGAGTCTTGGTGAACTGGACCAAATAAATTTGCTGTGTTTCAGTGGAGTTTTTTTTTCCCCTCTATTGCCACTTGATGAGAGAGAATGTGAAGGCTTCTAACTAGTTCATTAATTACAGTGTGATGGGTACTACTCATGAAGAATGTGTTCAGACCAATGGTCTTTTCTTCATAGTACACATATTTTATTTCAATGACTATTACCAAGTAGTCTGAAGGACATGGGCCAGAAATTATTAATATCATTAATTTAGGCAAACTAGACAAACATTGGCAGTATTTATTTTTGTAGATATGTAGCTGTGTGATCCCAGGAAAGCCTTCATTGAAATTGGTCTTTTGGGGATGGTGACTGCCCTCAGTATCCATCTATTTGGATAGGATGGAGAGGGTCTATAGGAATGAAGTTCTGTATATTGGATCTTGGGGGCCTGTAGATGAAGGTGATGCTGAAATGATGACAATACTATGGGAAGCATTCACATGCCCAGTCTATGGGTAAGCATCAGCTTCTCCAGCTTTGAATGGACTAAAGGGGAATGCAGAGCCATTTTGGTACCAGAAAGGTTTTGTGAACAATTGCAAGCAGGCATTTTGGTATATAGAAATCTTTCAGCCAAATGGAGGGATACTGCGACTGAATTAGAGCTGTTCTTTTTTTGTAGCGTTAATTAGTTTATATTCTTGCTCTATAATTTCTGCCTATTTCATAGAGAAATATTGGATCAAACTCTTGATCCAACTTTTGTCACATCCATGCTTTTAGTAGTGTTTCGGAAAGGAAACTTATTATTTATTCATTTATCATGTATTTTTAGCTGGATTCTAGAGTATAAATGAGAAATGAAGACAAAGTGATGAAAGTAAATTATGATGGACCCTTAAGTGACATGCTAAAGAAAGTAGATTTTATTTGTAAGACATGGGGAATAATTGAAGGATTAAGAGAAGCATCGAGAGCAAAGGTGAAACAGTAGAGGTCTGTTAGCTTTATACAGCTTTCCTGTATGCCTGGATAATGTTTTAAAACGTAACGTCCAGCAAGAGTGATGCTGGATTGAATACAAGTTGTTTTGTACCTATTGTGTCATACCTGGTACGGTACCCACATTTATGCTTATTCCACAGTCCCCATAGACATTAATGTTTGCAATTCTTGATCTAGAAGTGTGTCCGCAAACACTGTATAGAAACACTGCATCTTTACCTTATAGAAATATTACCAGGTCTCACCGACCTGTAAGTTCATATAAAGGCTAATTTACATTAATGCTGAATAATTATGGTTCTTCCAAGTGGAGGGTTGATGGAGAGAGGCAAGTGGGGTCTGGCCTACATGGGTGATGGGCATTAAGGAGGGCACTTGTTCTGATGAGCACTGGGTGTTTTATGTAAGTGATGAATCACTGATTTCTACTCCTGAAACCAATGTTGCACTGTATGTTAACTAACTAGAATTTAAATAAAACTTTGACAAGAAAAAAAATAACTATGGCTCTTCTATATTCATGACTACCCATCTTCAGCACCACTTATTTCTGAAAAATCTCCACGATGTCTCATATGTCCAAGAGGAGGAAAAAAAAAAAAAGAAAGCCCACTTATGTTTGTTACCATCCTGCCAGCAAGTCACTTGAGGTAGGGATTGCATTATAACCACTGCAGTTGGAAGCTTTCTGGGAAAGCGGCTTTCCGGCTCTCTCCTGGCCTCACGGGTGCCTGCCGCTCCTGGGCCAGTGCTCTGCAGGCCTCACCAGATGTGGCCACTCTAATGTAGACCAGTGAGGGAGGGGTTTCTATTTCCATATTAATTTCAAATTTGTATTTAGATGCCAGAGCCTATAATCTCAGAGCTTTGTTGG
Source organism: Procyon lotor (assembly GCA_028646535.1). NCBI lineage: Eukaryota > Metazoa > Chordata > Mammalia > Carnivora > Procyonidae > Procyon > Procyon lotor. The sequence continues at coordinate 44,014,348 of CM053605.1, forward strand.
AAAATACCAGCGTTAGCTCTGAATCTAATTTTTCAGCCGTATGCACTGTAAAACCTATCCTTAGGACTGTCTGGCTGCATGATACCAAGGCATCATATTATTTATCATTTTTTTTCTCTGATTTTCCCTAGGTTCTTCCAATCCCCAGCTCCCACATACTTCATATTCTCTCAACTTGTCCAAATGGGCCCTCAGTGTAGAAGATGACTTTAGTCTCTCCAACAGGTAAGGGAAATTACTTTTGAAGTAGCAAGACACAGTACTAGATAAATATTACTTAGGGTAAATAACAAACTGCATTTATTTTCATTTTTTATTTGAATGCGTACCCATAATCACATCAATATAAATATACCTGCAAGCACAATCTTTGTAGAACCTCTGTTCCTCACCTCCTCTGGTAAATTCTACCTAAACACTCCTTTCCTTTCCTGCTAGCTTTGGTTTACTGATACCACGACGGTGAAGCTAACGTCTACTCAACTCTTTGCACCTCTACTACATGAGAGTTAAAGAACCCACATCAGTCTTGCCTTCTGATGCCTTCTTCCATCTTCTCTAAACATGTCAAAACTCAGTTCGGTACTTCTGTCTGTAAATCTTTTCTCGCTTAATTATGTTTTGTTTTAATCACTGCCATTATATTAGTCTATCGCTTTCTGACAGGTTTTTTATGGAGAACTGTTTTCTTGAAGGATTTTAATAAGTATTCTTTTGGAGGGGTAGGGAAAGAAATTTGTGGTCAACTAAATTTGGCTAATTCTGCTCACTCTATCCACGTTTTTCAGTGCACTTGAGTGTATTAAATGTTCTAAGAAGTTTTTCAATAAAGTAACTAACTTTGTATCTGATGTTATTAATAAATGCTCCAATACTCATGTTACATTTGTTACATATTGCAGCTTTGTTAAACTGCAAATTTTTTAGTAAATAAATCTCCTCAATTTCTGTCATAACTCTCCTTAGTACTTGATTCAGTACTGTGTATAGTTTAGCTAAGCTTACATATTATAAACTAGACACCGTGTTAGGTCCTGCACATTCAAAGACGAATAATTTTTGTAAAGATTTATAGAATAACAAGTAGCTTTCAGTGAATAGTAAGTTGCTGATATTTAGCTTTTGTTGTATTATGGTAGCCTTGGAGTCTGATTTTCAATTCAAACTGCAACAGTTTACACTTTGTTTCTCTGTCCCTGTTTAAGAATCTGTTCATCTGTTTCTCCTGTTGTTATTATGCAAGTATGAAAAGGCTTTTAAAGATATTTGAAAACCAAGGCAAAATCACCAAAATGTTACACAGGGATTTATAATTTTGAATGAGTAAAGTAAGTTTACTTTTTCTTTGGAATGGAGTATTTTCTTAAGTTAGAAATAGAAAAATTTCTAACAAGAGGAATCAAGGGAGGGTGCAATAACCAAAGAAGGATTTAAAATAACATTCCCAAAACTCTGATATCCTCAAAGCAGGAAGTGATAGGAGTTATAGATAATGGCAGGAAGAGGTGAATGAAATAGTTTGTTTCATTGCTGGTAAGGATGTAGGGGTGCTCTTGTGGTTATTGAAGGAGTTTGGGCTCAGTGGATGGTGCACATCAGTGCTAATTTCTTTTCTTTTTTTTTTTTTTTTAAATTTATTTCTAGAGAAAGAGAAAGAGAGAGAGGGCGGAGGGAGGGGCAGTGGGAGACAATCTTTCAAGCAGACACCCTGCTGAGTACAGAGCACAACTGCTGGACTCAGTCTTGCAACCCATGATATCATGACCTGAGCCAAAACCAAGAGCTGGACACTCAACCGACTGAGTCACCCAGGTGCCCTGCCAGTGCTAATATCTAATACTCAGAAGATTAATAGCTTTTGGGCCCAAGAGGTAGACAGAGTTCAAAGGGACCCCTAATTACTCAAGAATTTGCAGTAGTGTTTGGAGTGTTTAATGTTTTTGGAGCTAGCAGAATTATGGCCGCAAAATAAATAGTTCTTGGTTATTTTGTAATTCAATGAATACTTGTTGGATCTTTATTTGATGTCACCAGTATGTTAGGCTTCGCAATGGTCGTGATGATTGTGGTGGTCATTAAAATTAATATATCTTAATTAATATATCTTCTGAAGAGAATATAATCTTTTGGGAGAGATGGGAAGCTTCATGATATATGGAAAGCTTAAAGATATGACATGATAAAGTATGTAAAAAATATTAGTATTATATGATTGAGGAAAACATCTGAGGAGTGACCTGGATTTGCTCGAATTCATTTAGGGGGTTGAAGAGCTCCTCAGTAAAATGTTAAGACACACACACACAGAGACACACAAAAACTAAATAATAGTTTGAGGACGTGAAGGAAAACAAATATTAAGGTTAAAATCTTGGCAAGTGAATGCATATGTTATGTCAAAGAGAAAAAGTTGAAAAAACTACTTCTGGAGTCAGATAAGGGTCTTGTCACCTAAAATATGAACTCTGACCTTTTCATGAAGCAGAACCTTCCCACATCCTACAGAATGACAGCGATCTTTGGCATTAGTGTTAGGGGAAATAATTGTGGTCTCCATGGCAAATCACAGGATATGTTAAGATTCTTACAACTCACCAACTTCTACATGCTTCTACTAATACACCAAGAAGAAAATTATACCACTGAGAAAAATATGTAGAATGTATTTTTTGTAAATCTTAGTTCAAACATAAATGGAACAGTTTGGGTTGAATTGAAAAAAAAATTTCTTCCTGCTTTTGAAAGTCAGAAGTCTGGAATAAAACGATGAATAAGGGAAGTGAAACACTGACTTCACAAATAATGTTGAAGAACATAATTTTAAATTGAAAAAAAATTTCTTCCTGCTTTTGAAAGTCAGGAGTTTGGAATAAAACGATGAATAAGGGAAGTGAAACACTGACTTCACAAATAATGTTGAAGAGCATAATTTTTTGGATACCATTGCTTGTGATGAAAAACACGTGGGTCTGTCAAGAGGAGGAAACATCTCATTGCAGCATGCAGGGCTGTCAAGATGATCTCAGATTGGAGAAGAGAATTTAAACTAAAATTTGAGAGGGTTTTGGCATAAGAAAAGCAAAAGGAGGAAAGGTGCCAAATATTGCTTAGGAAAAACTATGAGAAACTATTATCAGAGGCTCATATATCTATGCTCCAATTCCCAAAATAGAATCACTTATCAAAATAAGAAAAATATCTCAGAAGAGTGCTACCACCTGGCTGTCCTCAAGGACTGGCCTGCTTTGAACTCTTGCTTGCTGTTTACCACGGTTTGAGGCCCACTGCTTATGGATGCTAACATAGGCCTCTCGTGCCCTTTTTGGAGTCTCACTTAGGCTTCTGCCCTTGTCCTCTGGAACCATGATGAAGTTAGTTTCATTTCTTAGTCCTGGGTCTGCCTTGTTCCAGCATCTTCCTTTCTCCAACAGTTTAAGCTCTGCCAAGTCCAATGCCGGATTGGTCTCATACTTCCGAATCAAACATATTAAGTAGATATGCATTCTAATAAAAACTTCAGAGAGCTTCTTAACTACTACAATCATACTTGTGTTTTTGTGTCCTGTGTTGAGAACGTGGGTATGATTAATTTAAAACTGAGACAACTAGATATTTCTGTCTTTAAGGATAGTCCCTAATACTCTGCCAGTGGTTAATTACTGGAAACAGTGCCTTTCCTATAGGGGCAGTGAGGAGGGGAGTCCTTTGATCTGTGAAGGAAAGAGTATAGGGGCTGGTGGGGATGGTGGAGGAGTAGGGGAGGAGAGAAGGAAGAGGAGGGATGGTTGTCTCCCTTTCTTTCCCCCACTCCCCATCCTGGAGTCGACCACATGCCCAATATTTGGATCTGCCCTTTGTCCACTACTATCCAAGCCAAGTTCTCCTCTGGTCTGCCAATTAATCTTATTTCCACTCCAAATTGAAGTTTTCCAAAGGAACTATTAGTTTACTGAGATCGTGTGTGTGTGTGTGTGCATGTGCATGCAAATTGGGAAAAAAAAGTGGCAAATTGAGAAAGATTTGTTAAATAGTCTGTGGATTCATAAAGACACTTGTGGCAATGTATTTTAACTTAGATAAAAGGACAAAGCTAAATTGTATATTTGCATTATAATTGTTACTTAAGTCAAAAGGTATGTAGGAATAGTGAGTAAAAAAAATATTTCATTAACATTTTAAATAATTTTAAAAGCCAGAGTTTACTAAAAGGCACAATATAATAAAATGAGAAGTACTTTAGCCTTCTCATATTTCTTCAATTAAAAGTAATTTTCAGATATTGAGAAAGCAAAATCTTTTAAAGATTAAATTCATATCTATAAGAAATAGGTATGAAAGATGCTACAAAATTGTATGTGTATGTATTTTTGTAATGTCTTGGGTTAGATTATGCTCATGGCAATATTTCCATTTATTCAACCTAATATTTGGTTTTGATATTTACTCTTCACTTGCTGAGACAGAGCAACATCGATGAATTTGTTGATTGTTACATGTGAAATAATTTTCTTTTGGAGCTGAGACTTGTGATTTCTAGAAATCAAAGGTCTTAACTCTAAGTATTAACTTTAAAGGGGCACAGGAAAAGGGCTAGTCTTTAAGCCCAAGATTTATATATAAAATATTACTAAATCAAATGCATCCATGAGCTTATAGATCTTTCAAAAAAGGTAAGTGAAACCTGATTGTCCCATCAAGAGAGACTATGTTATCAGAGATGTGGCAAAATAACAGAGTTGTTAATTGTGTTGTGATGCCATAATCACAGCCTAGAGATAAAAGAAAGTTTAAGACAGTGCTCCTTAAACTTTAATGGGCATATCAATCAGCTGGGGATCTTACTGAAATGCAAATTCTCCTTTAGCAGAATTGAGTGGGCCTTCAATTCTGCATTTCTAGGGGTGCCTGGGTGGCTCAGTGGGTTAAAGCCTTTGCCTTCAGCTCGGATCATGATCTCAGGGTCCTGGGATTGAGCCCCGCATCGGGCTCTTTGCTCAGCAGGGAGCCTGTTTCCCCCTCTGTCTATGCCTGCCTCTCTGCCTACTTGTGATCTCTCTCTCTGTCAAATAAATAAAATCTTTTTTTAAAAGATCTGTATTTCTAAAAACTTTCAGGGAATGCCTATGGTCTTGGTCTTTGGACCACACCTCATAATGTGGATGAGAATTGGGGTAAGTTTCATGATTCCACTTCGTTTTTCTATTCCTCCCTTTTCTCCAACAGTGGGCCAACCTTCTCATGTGAGCAAGTCAGAGTGAATTATGGTAATAAAAGAATAAGGTGAGTTATAATTTCTGTAACACTTTGCTGTAGATAAGTCAACTAGAAAGAAGTTACATGTTCTTTCACATGTTAGCTTGCTAAGATCACTCCTGGGCCACAACAGAAATAGTAGGATTATTGGTAACATATGTACTCCATGAGATTTTCTTTAGCTTTATGTGGTTTTGTTGATAGTTAAATGTAGGAAAGTTGGGATTTTCTCCCAAACTCTGTATTTAGCATTAACATGTCACTTAGTAATTTGAAAAGAAAGAAAAGTATTACTTGGCTTGAAAAAAATAAAATGCATAGGATATAAATAAATGATTCGACACCATTGTATTAACTGAATGCTTCCATTTCTTCTGGTAATTGTATAGCTTATCATTTTTTACAAATCAATATGTGACTTCCTCGATGGCAAAGACTGTACTTTGTACGCTGTCTGTGCATTCTGGAGGTGCAGGGCAGTTTGGGGTGCCCCCCTGCCTTCATCACACGCAGCAGCCTTTTCTGCTCCTCACTCTGTATTCTCCCACTTTGTTTTGCAAACAAGATGCCTGAGTAGAAAGCCTGTTGTGTCCTGAAGGCTGTAGTTCAGGGTGCACATGTGGTTCCAGTTTTTACTTCCTGAGGATCATTTGTTTTGAGGTGACTCGTTCTGTTTACTTTTACAGAGAGCCTTGTCTAGCACTTGAAAAGAATCTTGACAAGAACTGTTGTATGATTCTCTGGGAACAAATTATGTCACTTTTCAGATTGTCAACATCTGGCAAATTATTGTTAAAATTTGGGAATGAGTTGATTATACTCTTCTGTCTTGTGTACGTTTAAAAATCTGCATAAGCAAAATCTGAAATAGGGACTCAGACAAGGGAAAATAGTCTTTACAAGGTCAAGGTTGTGTAAGAATAGAGAACCTAAAATGGGAACAAAGACATGCATATGTGTATCCATTACATATGTACATAATTTGATAGAACTGTAAATTCAAAATTTTACCAAAAGACTTATTTGAATAATTATTCCTAGAGATTAAAAAGGGTCCAGTTTTTAGAAGCCAATTACTATCTTGATCTACTCAACTAGGTTACAAAGTATCCAAGGTACGAGGATATTTTAAAATGCTACGGTTAGGGGGTGCATGGGTGGCACAGTAGGTTGAGCCTTGGTCTCTTGGTTTTTGGCTTAGGTCCTGATCTCAGGCTTGTTAGATCAAGTCCTGCATGGGTCTCCACACTCAGTGGGGAGTCTGCTAAAGTTTCTCTCTCCTTCTCCTTCTGCCCCTTCATTACCACTTCCACCACCCACTCCAGTATCTTCCACTCTCTCTGTCTAAAGTAAATAAATAAATCTTTAAAAAAAAAAAAAAAAAGGCTACAGTGGCTAATGGAAGTTCCCGGGTCATGATCAGGATAGAGAATAAGGCTTCAAGTTTAGTGGTTATGTGGGTCCATTGGTTGTCTCAGTGCTCACGTACTGAACTTGATTTGTCATGTCAAGTATTAGTTACTGAGAAAGACTACATGAGAATCTGGACTGATCCACACACAACTAGTACTATGGTTAGTGAAACAACTTGAAGTAAATCAGATGGGTCATTCATGCACTTGTTTGAGTAACAAACATTAACTATAGGCATATTTTGTACAAGACATTATTCTAATAACTACCTATATTAGGTTTTTTTTTTCCTCCAGTATCTTGCAGTTTAGTTTAGAAGATTTGATTTATGTATTTGACTGTAACACAAAGAGTCTGTAGTAAGTTCTGCTGGAAAGATAAAAGTGAGGGTCTAATGAAGTTATTAAATTAGGCAAAATTACTTTTGCCTAGGAAGGATGCCCTGTAGATGATGAGTTAATAAGAGTCTTCATGTTAAAAAAATCCCTCTAGATAGGTCAGTGTGAAAAATGTTATTTTCTGACTTGAAAATATTTTAGCCCTTTAGGCTTTACTTATTTAGATAGACATTAATAAACATAAGCAGGTCAAAATTGTGATTTAACATTTTAGTACCAGGTTAGCTTATAACTTGTTGAATATACAAATAAAGTTATGACCAGATTGTAGTATGATACAGATTTTATGACAATTCATGTGTATATTCATGTACATCTATATATGTCCATGTAGATTTGGAAAATTTGGGGCAAGATGTACACCAAACTTTAAGAGTCATTAAAACTTTTAAGAGTCATTAAGTCTAGGGGATAGAGGTAGATGGGTGGAATTGGGAGAAAATTTTTCTTCTTAGGTGAACTTTGGGAGATTTTTACTTTTTTTTTCTCTTTGGTATTTTTCAAATTAAGAAGTTATAATTTCAGTTCTAATATAGAAAGAATCTTTAAAAAGGATTTAGTCCATGTCTCTGTCTTTAGGTAAGATAATAAAATCATGTGTTGCCCATACCACAGGAGAGGAGAGCTGGGCCTTTTCTTATTTTTGGTTTTAGATTTTTCCTTTTATGTAAACAAAGCACTGTGGTATGATTCATATTGTGGCTTATATCACAATATTAGGAGGAAAATATACCACAACTGAAACTGTGGTTGTGTGAGACTAGAAAGTTTATGGGTGATCTGTTTTCTTTTCCTTATATTCCAAATTTTCTATATGTTTTTAATGTTTTGATTGATATTAACTGGTTTAAAGAATAAAGCAAAAAGTTATCTAAAATGCATTAGCTTATATAACGACATGCATGTGCATTTTAAGACCATTAAAAGATTAAATTTCAATGCATTTTGAAACTATCATAAGATTACAATTAGATATGTCTTTTAGATATGTCTTCTTTCTAAAGTATAAATCAGTGAGATAACATCACTTATAAATTATACCATATGTGAGTCATTAACAAGTTAACACTAGCCAGCTTCCAGGATACTCCTGCTTTTCTAATACATGTTGCATTCACATTAAAACCGTAACACATGAAAGGAGGATATTTCACAAACATCTGCTAAAAGTGTCAGGATGTTTGGTTATTTTTTTCCCTAAAAGTCAGTAGTCTAAGTAGGGTTGTAACATTTCAGATATCAAGATGTTTACAAGGAAATGTTCGTCATTGCATTTCTCCCTCTTAGCTACGTGGTAGTTCCACATGATGGAAAGGCCCCGGACGTTGGTTTTAGACCCACATCCACCACATGCAAACCATGGGGAGTGTCATTGTTGGGTGTCACTTAAGCTCTCTCACCATCACTCTCCTCATTTATAAAAAAAGAAAAAAAATAAGAGGAAAAAACCGATTCTTTTCTTCCCCGGGTGGATATATATCTGCTATATTTTGTCTAAGAAACTCCATGCCTTCAGTCGGGTGGGTGGGGTTCTTAGAATGAGGGGATGGCTGGTGGTCGTCAGGGCTGGTTTCATGGGCACATGACCAGTGCATTCTCACAGAGCTCCACATTCGGCAGGGTCTCCCACTTGATTTCAGGGCCTATCGTCACCATTCTAAAATTCTTAGTTATTTTATCTTGATTTTGTGATTTTTAAGTGAAGTTGGATATGACCATGGAGAAGGACTGGGGTCTCCCAGCTGACTGCCTGCCACCCCAGGGTGGCTCTTAGCTGCTGGTTCCTTTGCCTGCTGGACCCTGGCCTCCCAGGTCCTCCTCCTGCAGGGTCCTGGGAACAGGTGAAGAAAGGCTCTTGCCCATCCCACAGGTGAGGAGACCTGGGTTTGGTTCATGGCATACAGGGCTGAGCCTATTACCCACTCCCAATCCAAGTAACTAGTACAACCCATTCTCTCTTGGGCTGGGGTGCTGAGCTTGTAAGAGGGAACATGCCTGGTTCAGTACTCCTGTCTGCAACTGAGACACCGCATGTGTGGGGCGTGGCTGGTACAAAGGGATGCCTGATGAGCTCTTTACGTGCAGGTGTTTGCATGCTCCATGTGATGGGTGAGGCCCTGGCTCTGTAAGCCACTGTGCTCACCAGATCATTCCTCAGCCCAGGGGAGCTAACATTGAATAGCAAGCAAGCAAG
>CM053605.1:44023705-44042854 GCA_028646535.1 Procyon lotor
TGAATCATGGACCCCACATTTTCATTTTGTGCTGGGCCCTGCAAACTATTTAGTCTGTTCGATGTGTCAGGGTGTGCAAGAGGTTGCTGAAAAGATTGGATGAGGTAAGATACAGTAGGGATCTCACAAAGGGTCTGGTATATGGTAGGTCTTCGCTAAGTAGAAGTAAGAAGTAAGAAGCTAAGTAGAAGACTTAGGAAGTAAATCGTGGCCTTCAAAATACAAAAAGATTAGGAAGGAAATTCTGGAAGGGACAAATACTCCACGAGTGAGGAATCCTTCCATTTTGCTTTCCCTCCTCTTTCCCTCTCTTCAGTATGGGTGGCTATTTCTAGGGGTTAGCTTTCTCCTTTGATAATAGAGATTTTGTTCTGAGAACTCATTCCACAAGTTTTTGATACCATTATTTGGAAAATGGTTTGCAATGCAAGAGGCCATCTCTAGAGCTGTGTGAGGGAGGATGGTCGGCTGAACACGTCATGTGCAGTGCCCCTCCAGCCAGTTTTCAGTACTTTGATATGGGTTACAAGGTAGCCTGGGGGATGTTAGGGGGATGTTAGGACAGGAAGGTCTCACAGAACTTTTACCTCAGCCCCTCCTCTCCCAGGCTGATTTATCTTGTTCTCTGTATGTGTTTGTGACGTTCAAGATGGAACGCGGCAAGATGGGCAGGCACCTGTTAAAGGTTGTAGACTCTCAGCAGGAGAAAAAAAAATCATCGTAGCATCTGGGACAGGAAAATGCCCTGTTTGTTTTTGTGTCTTAAAAATAACAGTTTATTGAAAAAGAGTTTACACAGCTCACTGAGAACCATTTTCTGAGAATTAAGTCTCTGTTTTCTCTTATCTCATTTTTACCTTTGCCACTAACCCATAAGCAATAAAATCCAGAATCTTATAAAGTCTTATGGCCAATAAAATAATTCAAGAATGTAATATGTTTGGTCTGGGGAAATCTATTTTTATCCATTACATGGTACATGGAGTGCCCTGGACTCTCTTCCAAGTAACTTTTGGAGGATATCTGGTGAAATAATTCAATATGACTAGCAGTTATTTTCTGGAGACTGCTATTGTTTTGACATGGAGAGCATTGAAAGCATATGGTCTTTCATGTCTCTTGCCTTGTGCTTTCCTGGAAAATGTTTATATTTGCTTGTGGTAAAATGCATTAAGTTTCATAATCCTGAACAACCTTCTGGTACGCAGATTCACTTTCAAGCCGCGCAACTGGGGAAACAGAAGTTTTTACAAAAAGATGAGATTTTCTTATGTAGCTGTGCATTTTATACAACACAGGTGCCAAATTTTATTTTATTTTTTTTCTAATGTTCAAATTCCAAAGCAACTGCTAGGCTAAATTATCTTTAGGCCGCCTACTTGATGGCTTGTATTCTTCCAGAATCAATGTAAATTTGGCCAGAATTTGTCAGCCTGAAAGAGATGGCAAGGTCTGTGCTCGTTTAACCTCAGAATGTGGTTTCTACACTGTTCATTGACCCTTGTGATGATGACGATAAATATTTCCTGTGCATAGGGTGGAATGAGATGGCTTGATTGAAGGCTTTTTCTTGACACAGGATGACTATAAAAAGTACATTTTCTTCATACACCAAGATAAATCTACTAGGCATTATTGCTAATGCTATTTCATTTATGTCCAGAATCAGTAATCAATCTTTCTCCTTAGTGTTTGCCATATTTAAGTCAAGGAAGTAAGGGGTGGTTTTGGCTATGCTCACTAACAATGGATATCCAAAGCAAAATTTGAAGACATCCAAATATACATATTTAGAAAAGAGATGGTTTTCAGGTTTGCTGAAATTAAATCACAATTAGAGATTGCACATTAGTTGGTCAAGCTTTATATTTTGGTTTATTTTGTAATATGCATTATAATAATGGACTATATGCCATCTTTTTAAGGCATATGCATACCTTTGCTTTCCTGACCTTTGTTTTCAGTTGATGGCAATTTCAGTCTAAAACGTTGGTTGGTACTGAATTTATAGTTGTGTCTCTTTTAGACAACTTTAGCATATCTAAGAAAAATTGGAAAAGACACTCTCTTGCCCCCAAATTTATGCCAACACCAATTAAAATATCAGAGTAATTATAATGCCCAAAAGCTCATTTTATAATCAATGTGGTTTTCCAAAGCATACAATTTTCTGGTATTTTGGGCCAATTTTCAAAGAAAAATTATTTAATCTTTATTTGAGGTATTAAAGGAAAAACAGCTTGACTCTAAGCACTTTGGAATTCATTCAAGACTCAGATTGTTAAAAGTGATTCAATCTGTTCATCGTCTTGGGTTTTTCAGAGATTATCCACCTGTAATAAATTGAAAAACCAGGGAAGACAATTGTTAAAACATTTTCCAGTTGGCCCATTAAGTACTTGATGGAGATTTCTTGTCTGAAAAAGATGGGCATGACATGCACTGTTTGTTCTATTTGTTTTGAGAAGATAATAATAGCAAAAAACCCTCCAATCATCTTAAAGGTATACAGACATTCCCATATGGACAGCACATGAATTTTCAAGATGAAGGCACTTTGAAAGGGATTTTGACTCTATGGAGGATGGGAGAATCAGGCCAATTCTTATTAGTATAATTAAACCGTTCTTACACAGGCCCTACCTAGAATAGAAACAAGTCATCCAGAACCTGATTGAAGTAAGGTAATGAATATAATAAGCTACAGAAGCAAGAGAAGTCAGGATGCTTCCAAATGGTTTAGTTTGATTAGTATTAAAATGAGAAGGCTCTGATTTTGAAGGGAGTATTTAGTAGCATCAGTATTTTCAGACACTAAAAATTCCAAATACTGTGTGACCCAGGCAAAGAGGCTGGGAATAACTCTGATTGACCAGTTTCATTGTGAGGATTTTATTCAAGGAAGAATCATTAGAACTTGTGAAATGTACATACCATGAAATTGTCAGAAATAATATAACTCTGTCTTCTAAATTCTTGATATTCTGAATATTCTCACTATGATCTGTTTGGCATGCATTGTGATCTCTCTAAGGGGTCCTCACCCATCTCGAACTGATTAAATGTTTTGTGTTTTGAACATGTTTCTGTTTTAGCACAGGTTCAGCCAGTGCAACAGATTTCTGAGTCTAGTATCGATGGTTTCAGTTTGGAGTTTTGCAGACTGGGAACACTTTTGTAGTGAAAGCCACAATGGAACAGAGTTTTGCCCTGTGAACGTATATTCAAAAATCAGTCGAACTTTGATTTAGGTCAGATATTTCAAAATAAATTCTTCAGCTTTAAAGTTATAAAAATTATTATAAAAATATAGTTGAGAAATACTTTTTTTTCTAAGTACAAATCACTTTTCTGAATATGAAGATGAACAGAATTTAGGCAGAAAAGAACAATCACTGTATCTTTTGAGGAAACAGAGTTCTGGATATTTTATTTTCTTTTATGTAGACCTGTCCCAGCTGAATCCAGATAATGTGTGAGGAAGCTAGAGACTAGGCCCCATAACCCATGCTGCCCTCCCTCTAACAAGGTTTGGTCAAGAACTATAACCGAACCGTTAAAACAGATTATATATATATCCTAATTTGAGGCACTTTTGAGTTTTGTTTCAGAGAAACTGTGCACCACTGCCTCTTTCTTGAATAAGGAAATTTGACGAGTCCAGCCAAGTGCAGGTAGATGCCGGCCTCGGGTGACTAGTAGGAGGTTCGGGGTCTACCTGGACTGAATGCAGGGAGAAGCTAAAAGAGTCCCTTGTAATTCTCTTGGCCAGTTAGAAATTCTTCAAAAACATATCTTGTTTCTCGGAAGTGATCTCTAGGCTACCCTATTGAGAAGGCTTGGAAAATTGCCTTCATCTGATGGCTCCATTTTATCAGTCATTCTGGAAAGACTAGTTCTGGGGGCAATTCGCAAAAATCAAGGTTTTCTGTGGAGCAGATGAAAGAAGTTCTTTTACTCATCCCAAACATACAATTTAGAGACATGCAAAAAAAAAAAAAAAAGAATGGAAGAATAACATTTGGAGAATCCATTTCTAAAGAGTGTCATAAATTGTCAGACCTGAAAAGTTCTCAAAACTAGAGGTTATTTAGTTCACCTCCTTTTCCTATACCTTAAGTGAACTTAAGCCTGGGCTGATTCAGTGACGTGGTTGCCAAGGCTAATTATGTGACAAGCTGCAGAAGTAGGTTGATCCATAGTACCTAAAACTTAAATTCCTATTTCCCTGCCTAATGGTCTAGAGAGTATTTCTTTCCTATAGACCCTATGAAAAGACATGCCCTTAACCAACCATTACTGTATGCCCTTGACACATGACATCTCTTGATTTCCAAATTAACAAGTGAACGTTTATACAACTTAGCACATTTTAACAGTCTTTTCAACTTCTAATAAAGTTTATTCTCTTACTGACTAATTTGTACTCTGACTGGAGTATAGGTGAAGACTGCTCTTCAGTTGCTTTAACTTACTTCTATTGAAATGTTCCTATTAATCCAAGGCCCTAAGTCACTGCTGAATTGAACACTCCAAACTTGCAGATCACCTTTCACTAGAGCCTGCTTTCATTGGCTTCTTTGCTTCTATTTCCAGCTCTAGGGTTAAATATCTTGGGGAAGAGAAGTTGGAAATGGTTGGTTTGTTCACCTATCAAGCGAGCCATGTTGAGATAAAATGCTGATACTTAGCTGGGCCTTCTCAGTAGCCAATTTTCTCTTTTGTCTGAGTATTATGGACTTTTGTGGGAGGTTAGAAATGCAAAGGTTAAATTTACTAATTCAGGATTCTAGCTAATCTCTAACCTAGGGTAAGATCTTTTGACAAAATCCTTTTAATTTCGGGCAGTACTACACACAATCCACCATCTCCCTTCTGTCACCCGTCCTCTCTCTCGAGTGGTGTAACACGAGGTCAGTAGACACTACTGGAAATAAGTCTACCAGTCATATACATGGAAACAGATTAACAACAACAGCAACAACAACAAAAAAGAGGCCACCTGGAAGTTAAGAGCAGGTGTGTTGTTTCCCTGAGAATTTTGGTGCCTAACTCTTCACCCAGTGACCATAAGGCTATGCTGAATCCAGAATTTTGGGCAATATTCATGTCACTGTTCTCTTTTTACAGTCTTTCTTCAATTACTTGATCTTTCTTCATCTCCTCCTCCAATGCAGTCAGTTGCTTGCTCCTATCTTTGCAGTTTCTCTGACATGTGTCTTTTTTCCCATTGCCACTCCTGCCACCAAACTCCAACCCTCTTTACCTCTTACTTGACTGATGAATTGGCTTCTCGTTTTTTTTCTCCACCTTGATTTTCCCTCTGCAATTAATTTTATTTTCCTTTCTTAGAGTAAGCTTCTTAAGACACAGGCCATTCATCCACTTAAATCCTCAAAAGATTTCAAACCTTTGCCATTGGCTACCAAATGAAGAAAAAAATGCTTCCAGCTGATGTTCAATGTTTTCTTTTATGGTGGAAGTAAAAACAGCTCAAATACCTATAGGCATCAGACATATGTGAAGCAAGGTTTAAGAAATGGTAACTGACATTTTCAGAGGCACTAGGAAGTGATAGGAGCTGTGGCCATTGACAGTTTCTGCCCTATTCAGAGGTCCACCTCTCATCCACACTGATATGTGGGAATGAAAGCCCAGCATTGCTGCCAGAACTTCAGATTTTTTCAAGAGAAGCTAAGCATTTAGAGTTTTATGTGCAACCTCCCATTATTTAAATACTGATAGCTTATTCAAATAAAACTCTCTCTCTCTCTCTTCAGGTAAAAAGAATGAAATACCAGGACAAACAAGTCATCAAGTAGCTAAATTCAGCTCATGGTCTGAATGAGCTGTCTCTAGTATATTTTTCCCCCTCTATAGACTTTATGCTCCATGCCCTATCTTTTTTCCCATCATGACCTCCAAGGTCTTGCCTCTTGCCTTTATCCTTGTAGTTCTTATCAGGAAAGTATTCTTAACATCCAGACACTTGAAGTCTTACCTATCATGGAAGCCCACCTCAAATTCTATGTCTCCCAAAAGTACCTCCTCCTTCTCTCAGCCAGGAACCTTAGTTTCTTACAAACCCTGAGTCCTCTCTCGTGTGGCCCATTCCTTACCTCTGCCTTACCCATTAGCTGTTTCTACTTGATTCTAAGACGCATGAGGTAAGACTATCTCTAGAACCCCACAGTTTTTGCAAATAGCATCCAACTATAGCTGAAGCGCAATGAATCTGATTTTGAATTTACCGAGAGATGGGAGAAAGAGTGTCTGTATTTGGGTATCTTTGTTTCAATTCAGAGCTTTCAGTCCATCTGCTTCTTATCAAAAGAAAGTGGGTCCCTTCAGTCCTCTCCCTCCCAGTGCCCAGGTACCACATCCACAATGTCTGCACATACTCATCTTTGTGGCACAAAAAGTGAGCTGGAATCTGCCTACTTTAAGGAGGAGAAGCCTCCCTGGGCAAGAAGATCATCTGGTAGGTGGACAGTGGGTCTCCGCCAGGACGATGCTCCAGTTCCTTTCTCAGTAAAAAGACAACAGATTTGCTCATTCTTGTTCTCACCTAGAACTCCCTTAATTTCTCTTTCAGGCACCAGACAGAACTCCGCCTTCAGAATTAGTGTTCTGAACCCGAACTTTCTCTGCTCGTCCAGTGTTGAGTTCTGAACTGCTTTTACTGATCAGATAACAGGCAATCAGGCAGTCTGCCACTAAGCAAATAAACAACCACCGGGAACTTAGTCATGCATATTTAAAAGCACTCAGCCTGAGCACAATTTTTATTGACGAATGATAAATGCTTTGGCATTCCTTACCACCACCATGCAATTTAAAAATAAACCAACTATAGTAGACTCTTACCTTTCAGACGTAGGAAAGCCTGGGTAGAAAGCAGTACTTCTTCACAGAGCTGATACTTAGGAGTGTCATAATTCTTGTGCTATTGACTAAATTGGTTGGGGGGTTTTGGTTATACTCTAAGAAACTCAAACCAAGGACAGGCCCTAAACTATATTGTAGTGAGCAGATCTGTAGTTTATATCAAGCATAATAAACATCAAGAAACTATTAAAAATAGGGAGTGTTAGAATAATCACTAAAAGATTCAAGGAAATCTAAAAGAAAAATGCCCGTTTTCCAGCTTCCTTACACGTAATCATTGATTTGATTTCTTGTTTCCTTCTAATATTTCTCCAAATCTGCAAAAACCTTTTACCTGGTGTTAAGCATAATTGGTAAAACTTTTGCTGAACTGCTGTTTTGTTTTATGTTAAATATTTCCTCACCTAACAAAAATGATCCAGTATATGCCAGTAGATTGTTGCATCTTTTAATGAAACGTGATCTAGAGATCTAATAGGAACTAAGTATGTGTGTTCTGAGGTATTTGATTTTCTGAGAGATTTAATAAATATAACATAAAATCATAAATCAAGAACAATTTTACCAACCATAAATACAAGTTCTCACTTCAGTTGTTTATTATCGCTGATGCTGGAAACAATCCTGAGATGAGTTTGCAAAATAGAGATTCATGTGAGAACAAAAGAGATATTTCAAGACAGATACTGGTTATCTTTAAATGGGGTTAACTTGTATTTAGAAAAATTTACTCTTGAAGAATGGACACTGTTGCCTTATTGGCCAGTTCTGAGTCACAGGTGACTTGTGCAGCTGGGGCCTTAAAAGAGAAATTGTGGTCATTTATAGAAAAACAAGGATTTTTTTTTTTCCTCTTAATACGTCTGAGTTTGTAAACTGAAAATGATACCAGGTCCTTTATGCAGAGATTATTTCCAGTTCATCTTTGTTTATCTTCCTATTTCTAGATCGGGTGATTCCCAAACTTGTCTACGCATTAGTGTCACCTGGGAAACTTAAAAAACTGCCAGTCCCTGTGTTCCATCCCCAGAGCTGATCATTTAAGTTGTCTGGAGCATGGCCCTGGCTTTGCAATTTCATAAAGATCCTAGGTGGGACACTAGGGTGGTTCAGTGAGTTAAGAGTCGGTCTGACTCTTAGTTTTGGCTCAGGTCATGATCTCAGGGTTGCTAGACTGAGCCCCAAGCTCTGCATGGTGAGTGGGGGTCAGAAGGTGTCCACTGGGCTCTCAGCATGGAGCCTGCTTGGGATTCTCTCTCTCCTTCTGTTACCCTCATGTGTGCGCTCTCTCCTGTGCTCGCTCTCTCTCTCTCTTTCTCAAAAAAAAAAAAAAAAAATCCTAGGTGATCCTAATATATAGACATTGGTTTACTCTTATGCAGAACACTTTAATTTCAGACTGTTGGTGGATTTATTTATTTATTTATTTATTTATTAAAAAGATTTTATTTATTTATTTGACACAAAGAGAGAGAGATCACAAGTAGTCAGAGAGGCAGGCAGAGAGAGAGGAGGAAGAAGGCTCCCTGCTGAGCAGGGAGCCCGATGCTGGGCTTGATCCCAGGACCCTGAGATCATGACCTGAGCCGAAGGCAGAGGCTTTAACCCACTGAGCCACCCAGGCGCCCCTGTTGGTGGATTTAAAAACAAAAAGATTTATTTATTCATTTGATAGAGAAAAAGAGCAAGTGGGGGGGGAAGGGCAGAGGGAGAGAATCCTCAAGCAGACTCCCCACTGTATGTGGACCCCAAAACAGGGCTCAATTCTACAACCTGGGATATCATGACCTGAGCTGAAAGCATGAGTTAGAAGCTTAGCCAACAGAGCCCTCCAGGTGCCCTGGTGTTTGCTAATTCTTGAAGTTTAGATAGTTGCAAGCATTATGGATGCTTCCGTCACAGCCCACATCTCTCCATGATCTACATTTGTCTTCACTGGGCAGCAGCCCCTGTAGGACTGGAAGTGGCACCGGGTGGGGGCCTTGTCATCCTCACTGGGCATTGCTCTCCAGCATCCACCGTGGCATGTAGCATGTAGAAGACACAGAATAAATATGTATGCATGAAGGAAGGAATGACAGATAGGTCTTTGCCCCTTTCTTACTCATCGTATCCCACTCCCAGCGCCTCTTGAACTAGAAAGCTCTCTGGCAAAAAGCAGGAGAAACCATGTGAGGAAGCAGATGCACACGTGCTTCTCAGCTGAACTCCCGACATCACCAGTTTGGAGATTCTGATCAAAAGCCAAGTCTGTTGTCATAGCCTTAAAGTTCTGAGAGGAGGAAAGGGCTGCCTTTTCATTTCTGGAATCGGTCAAGACCATTCTATGTTGAGTGAATAATTAGATATTTAGGAATGGTTTTTGTTAGGTTGTTTCAATTCAGGGTTTTATGTCCTTGTATTCTATATATTGATCTGCCTATGATATTTTATTGACATTTACTACACCTCTAGATTATATATTCTTGTTCAGTTGCCAGGAATTTGGTTGATCCCAATAGCGAATTTTAAACTTTAAATTACCAAGTGCAAATCTAAAGCTGTGCTTTAGCTGTAACATTTTATTCCAAACGTAGATAGTAATAATTAGAAGATGAATAAATTACAAAAGCTTTCTTCTTGAGTATTTTTTAAAACCATTTTGGTTTTAAAACCATTTTTAAAACCATTTTGTCCCAATGCCCTCCATGTTTTCCTTTATGCTTCACATGTGAGACCCTAAGATAATTGGTTTTCTCCACTTGATTTATTTCACTCCACATAATCTCTTCCAGTCCCGTCCATGTTGATACAAAAGTTGGATATTCGTCCTTTCTAATGGAGGCATAATATTCCATTGTATATATGTACCATATCTTCTTTATCCATTCATCTGTTGAAGGGCATTGTGCGAAGAAAGTGAAGGGGGAATGGGAGGAATTCAGAGGGGGTCATGAACCATGAGAGACTGTGGACTCTGAGCAACAAACTGAGGGTTTTGGAGGGGAGGGGTGGGCGTCGGGTGAGCCTGGTGGTGGGTATTGAGGAGGGCACGTTATTGCATGGAGCGCTGGGTGTGGTGCATGAACAATTAATCTTATAACACTGAAAAAATAAACATTTGGGGGGGAATAAATAAATAAATAGTTACTCCAAAAAATATATAAATTAAAAAAAACAAAACCATTTTGTGCCATATACTTTTCTCTCCAATGATGCCTACAGCTGGGTATGAAGGAGGGCGCTTGTTGTGTTGAGCAGCGGGTGGTATACGTAAGTGATAAATCACCAAATTCTACACCGGAAACTAATATTATACCATATGTTAACTAATTGGAATTTAAATAAAAACTTGGGAGACAAAAAGGAAAGGCAGATTCATATTTTAAAATTGGGCTATGGACTTGATTCACCTCTACCTGATCTGTACTTATCACTAGGAACATGGAGCTCAGGGCATGCGTAGACGCAAAGATCTACCAAATAAAGGTGATTGGCAAGAAGAGAAGAAAAGCAAATAGGCTTCTCTAGTTTTTTGTCTTTTTTTTTAAATAAATCTGTTTGCTTTTTCTGCTGTCTCATTAGGTTGCCCAAACAGTTGGTGAATCTTTCAAGGCATCAGCTCTACTCTCCACTGCCTGCCAAGCAGTGATCACCATAGTAGATTTTGTAAAACGTAAAAGGAAATGTTTTTCTGTTTCATAAACTCTATTTTTGGCATTTATTACAAAAAGACCAAGTAATAATGTGTGGAGTGACTCTTGTAAGATATTCAGTAGGACACAAAATACAACAAGAAAAGTCTGTAAAAGCAGATAACCTACTCACCACTAATTAAAGCCAATCGCCATCTTTTCTGGACCCCAGATGCTTGGAATTGAGTTAATCATTCTGCGTGGTCTGGGATATACTATCATTGTTTGAATAAGCAAGACCTTCTTTTATTTGTTTTAATAATATAAAGATGCCTGTGAGCCTACAAGCTAACCCAAGAACCAGAATATTATGTTTCTCTTTAGTTTATATGTACACTCTCTTCTAACCCCTTTCACTTGCCTCAGAGGTAAATAATATCCCGTATTTATTTAATACCCCTTTTAAAGATAGTTTTAACATATATACATAAACAAAAAGATATGCGTATATCTGTACAATGCACTGCCTGGTTTTGTTGACTTTTCTTTTCAATGTGTACGTGTACTAAGATTCATCCTTGTCGTATCTGTAATTCATTCATTTTTAAGTTAGGTTTTCATACAAACATATACCACACAACCATATACCAGAATTGATCCATTTTCCTGTGACTGGACATTTGGAATTTTCAAAGCTTTTGCTGTTTAGGACTGTGGTGTAAGAGCTCTCTCATGTCGGTGACTGGTCCACACATGTAAATTCTTACCTTGCGTTTGTATCTTGGAAGGCACTTTCTGGCCATTGGGTATACAAATGTTTGACTCTATGAGATCTACAACTTTATAAATTATTTTCATAAAACCGAGGACACAGCTTTATTCTCTAACACTCAGTATTGTCAGACTTATTTTTGCTGCATATTTTGAAAAATGATATTGCATTGTGATCTAATATACATCTTCAAGATTTTTCATGACATGGGTCAGCTTCATCTGTTTATTGGCCAGAAGTGTTGCTTGTGTATGCAATACTTATTCCTGACTTTTCCCCTTTTATCTTTTTTTTTATTGATGTGTATGCCTTTTACATATTCTAGATCCTGTCACCTTCAGTTACATGTGTTGCAAGTATTGTCCCCATTTTGAGGCTTGCCCTGTGCCTTTCTTTCAGTGTCTTTTCATTTTAATATGGTTATGTGTATCAATATCTCTATGAATTAAGCCACTTTGCACACAAATATGCACACACATAAGGAAAGGTGATATTTGATATATATATATATACACAGATATAATAAATATATACATATATATAAGCATGCGTGCGTATACTTCCAAATATATTTCCATTATTTTCATGATTCTAAATCTCAAGATTCCAAAGCAAATTTGTGGAATAGGAAATACCAAAGTTTTTATATGCGTTGATTACAAGCTATTTTCTGAATTGAGAATTAGTAAAAGAAAAAATGCATCTTAGTATTCAGCGTACTCTACATTTTTTATCTACAAAACTCCAATTTAAAAGAATACAACCTATATATATGTGTGTGTGTATACACACGTGTATAAATCTGTTTTTATACACACACACAATATTACTCAGCCATAAAAAAGAATGAAATTTTGTCATTTGCAATGATATATATGGAGCTAGAGGGCATAATGTGAAGCAAAATCAGTCAGTCAGAGAAAGACAAATACCAAATGATCTCATTCATATGTGGAATTTAAGAAACAAAACATGAACATGGCAGGAAGGGGTAGGGAGAAGAGGCAAACCAGAAAACAGACTCTTCGCTCTAGGGAACAAACTGAGGGTTGCTGGAGGGGAGGTGGGCTGGGGATAGTCTGGGGATGGTCCTGATGGGGATTCAGGACGGCACTTGTGATGAGCACCGGGTGATTTATGTAAGTGATAGATCACTAAATTCTACTCTTGAAACTAATATTCCACCGTATGTTAACTAACTGGAATTTAAATAAAAACTTGAAAAAAAAAAGAATCCATACTTATCTCCTTACCACTAGCCAAAAAATTATACATTATACACTGTGAGAATGTGTATTCTCTCTAGAGACCAAATCTCCTGATACTTATTTCATGTGTATTTATAGGCAGGTAACCACCGATGACTCCAAAATATAGGAAACCACTACATAATAATTCTTGATTCATAAAATATATGCCGTGACAAAATCATAGCTATCATTGAGTCCTTGCTAAGTACCAGACACTATTCTAAGCACATCACAGGCATTAACACAGTTTGCACAAACATCCTATGTGGTGGGTACCACTGCGAACTTTTCCACATGATAAAACTGACATCAAGAAACTTGCTCCAGTATCCCTAGAACACAGTGGAGCTGGAATTGGAACTAACACTATCAGGATGCCTTTGAAAACAAAAGAGTGCTTATTCAAATGCCCCTGAAAAAACAGATGTAAACCAGCAGGGGATCAGGCCAACCAAAGATATGTGTCCACCTAGCCACGCAGCAGATAGAGAGCAAATATTCCCAGGATTTTATCATTTGGAGATAGTGGACATAATCGATTTCCTGTGGATCTTCTCATCCTTTAACATGCAACAGTTTTCAGTAGTCCCTTCCTCTGCAGCCTTGAGCAGTCTTTCACGCATTTGGGCATTAACGTCAAGACCGAGCAAAGCCCAGTACCTGGAGCCTCACCAAAGTGGACCTCAAAAATTCCTTACTCTGTCTTCTCCAGAAAAGCCCGAGTCTCCACCAGAGAGGCTTTTGTGTGAAACCTGTATGTGTCAAAAGAATTGGTTGTGGCAGTGTGTTCTCTTTTAGGTAGAAACAAGTATCACATATCCAAGTCTCCCATAGTGTAAGAGGAAAGAAAGAAAATTAGGGTTTCTGAAAAACAGCTCAAAAGTAAGAAAGCAAGTGAAACTAAGACCATGGGACTTCTGAGTCTTTATTTGGCTTTTCTGCTGACTTAATGATCATAAAAGTTGCTGCTTAAAGAAATGCAGATGGGGAACAAATCAACGTCAGTCTTCTTAAAGCATCCTGGAAGGCAGGATGCATAAATGGTCATTATTTACCACTTCCTGTCAAGATAAATTAATGTAAGGTTTCTCTTTTTTTATTATTTATTTTTTAAAAAGATTTTATTTATTTATTTGACAGAGAGGAGAGAGATCACAAGTAGGCAGAGGCAGGCAGAGGGAGAGAAGTAGGCTCCCTGTTGAGCAGAGAGCCAGATGAGGGGCTGCATCCCAGGACCCTGAGATCATGACCTGAGCCGAAGGCAGAGGCTTTAACCCACTGAGCCACCCAGGCACCCAGGTTTCTCATTCTTATTTGAGTTCATTCTAAAGTAATGTGTTGTACTTTTATGTATATATTTTTAATCTACTGTATTAGATTATGATGTTTTGACATCTTAACAAAAATCCTTCTGGCTGGGGAGAGACTGCCTGCCCCCCCTTTGGGGCTAGCTAATTCTTCAGGGCTAGCCCAGAGCCCAGCTAGGACAGGCCTTTGATAAGCAAACCAAACAACCCAACCCTGAGCCAGACCCCCTGTCTGGTTCCTGCACCTCCAGCAGCAATAGTTCTCTGCCTTCATCATCCCAAGGTCAGGTACTGAGCAACTGGAAAACCATGCCTATAGTCCAAGCCTGCTGAAACTATTCAAACTAACCAATTCTAAACTATTTACCTGCCCTGGCTTACTTTTTCCACAGAAACCCCAATAAAGGCTGAGGTGCAAAGTGTGCCTGCATTCGTGTCTTCTGCTTCATGACCACCCTGGTGTATTTCCCTGCCCTGCTTCTGGTCTCTAGGACATGTGAGGATAATTAACTTCGTCTTTCTGAGTCTATCTCCTTACGTACCTCTCCCTGACCGACCACGTCATAAAACAATACAAAACAGGTTAGAAATTTGGAAATGGAAAAGCTTAAAATGCAAGCGAAAGAGGGGAACAACACAGGGACTCTTGGGAGTCTCTTTGCACCCAGCAGCCCCAAATGTGGTTCCTAGACATTCACTCAGCAGGCTGTCAGCAGCTAAACCTGCCCCTAACTCCCAGCTCCTTGTCCACGTGAATGCCACGTGTGGTGGTCTGTGGATGAAGAGTGACAGCTGAGTGCAGTAAAAGGAGAGGATGGTATTGCCTCAAAGTAACACTTCCTTTTTTTATATTTAAAGTTTTTTTTATTTTTATTTTTTTAATACAGAGAGAGAGATCACAAGTAGGCAGAGAGACAGGCAGAAAAGGGAGGAAGCAGGCTCCCTGCTGAGCAGAGAGCCCCCATGCTGGGCCGATCCCAGGACCCTGAGATCATGACCTTAGCTGAAGGCAGAGGCTTAACCCACTGAGCCACCCAGGCGCCCCTCAAAGTAACACTTCCTATTAGGATCGGTCCTAGTTCACATTCTACTTACTTGTAGAGAAGCATTATCATTGAAAAAGAAAACTTAAAAACTTTCTTTTTTTTTTCTTTTATGTAATAGGTTTCTTGGTTGTGCCTTTTGATTAAATGCTTTATTGGTTCAACAATATTAACCTTGTTGAGTAGAGCATCTACACATATGAGGAAAATCTGATCATTATCTTAAAATGAGCTATGAGTGATTGTTGGGCATTCCCTTGTTGTCTTGATGCAGAAGCCAGTACATTTGGCTTCACATTGGACTTCCTTTCTCTTAGCCACATCCAGAAACACAAGCTCTTAAATTGAGCCACAGTTACTAGTTATGGAGGTCTCAGGCTCTCACATGTAACAGCTTCTTACTAAGTGTTTGTTAAGGGAACAGTAGCGTCATCGATTGTTCTTAGACTATGTGATCCTTATTTTATCGTACTATTTTTCTTAACACTGGCATACTTGAAATTCAAATGGGAAAAGATCCTGGCTTCTCCATTGTAGAATGACAGCTATATATTGGGTTTATCCTGAAGCTACCTTTTACTTAATGGTTGAGTTTTACTAATAAGTTATGAAATCTATAATGTTAAAGATATAATCTGCAGAAAAGTACACCTATCCTGTATCTTCATTTCAAATGGCATCGTGGCTATTCAGGATAGAATTCCAAAACTTCATGCTGGTTATATATTATAAATTTATTTGATTATTCACTTGAGGTATTCAAGAGATTATATAGAGACTCTCTGGTTTTTTGTGGGTTTTTTTAGTTTTTTTTACATGTAGTTCAAATAGAATTTTATGTATTTAATAAAGGCATGTTTTGAAATTTCAAGAGCTGTACAAGTCAGGTAAAAAGCCACATTTATTAGTCCTTGGAGATCTCTATAAAACTCACACATAAAATTAATTTCTCAAGACACACAAAAGATAGAACTCCCTATAGCTTTTTTCAGATGTCAAAAAACAGTGATATATTGTTCCTCTCTATGAAGTTGCTTCACCACCAGCAGATTTTAGTTAACATTATTATGATAGTGAATGACCCTAAAGAGGGCTCCCTCCTTCGTTTAAGGCTCCTTTCTAATAAACTACAGCTGTGTGAATGCCATCAGCTGTGGGAGTTTCTGATGGGCACATTAAAAGTGTTGGTATGTCACTCCATATGGTTCTTGCGGGCTTCCTTTGACAACTCATAATATTCCATCAGTCTAGCTGTCAATGGCCAATTCCTCAGCTGGGCTGCTGACTTGAACAATGACTCACCAGTCTTTACTTGTTTCTCATTGTTGATACTAAAAAGCCAGGAGCTCTTTGTTTGCAGTGACAAAATGGAGAGACAGGCCTTTCAATCTGAAGCAGCCTTGTCTCTGAGTAGGACAGTCTTGTCAAAGCTCAGTAAGCTTTTGTTTTTACACCCTAACGTCCAGTTGGTTGTGGGGATACAAAGTAATTTGGAGAAGAAATTGTTATTGATTCAATTGCATGAAAATGTAATCACACATTTGCAAAAGAGGCCCCAAATGCAGCATTGGGCACAAGTTTAAAAAGTGATCCTGTTTTGTTAGCTTGTGATGGAGGTATTTAGCTTTCATACTTATTTTCTGAAGAAAAGCAATGAACAAATAAAGAGGTAATGGCAGTTTTACCATAAAACTTTAATTCAGAAAAAATTCATGAGATCATTACATCTTGTATTTGAGGAAACAAGGGCATTACTGATAAATAGCTGAAAACCCCAAAATTGTATATAAAATTAAACAAAATTTAAAGGGAAAAAAGGATAAATATGTAAAGCCTAATTCTGTAATGAGGTTAAAGCTTTCTTTTTTAATCTTTTCTTTTGGTACTAAATCTTAATTTAGTCAGTCTTATAGAGTCTTAGCAATTTATTGTTTAAATTATTAGAGGAAAATTATGTGTTGATATTTATATGTGACCCTCATTTTTGAATTTTAGCCATGTGTCTTTTTTTAGAACTGGCAAATCCCTCTATTTTAAGAAGTTTTGTAGAAAGAAGTAGTTTCTAGATTAGAATGCTTGCCTGTGTATATTTAGTTTCTCTTAGCTCTAAAAATTCATTTAATTTCTGTTTTTATTTACCTGCTTTCATAGCAGGCAAGAGAACAAAACAGCAAATTTACTCCAGGATATGAGGAGTATCTTTATAAATGTTTACAAATACTTTTTTTTCCCCCAAATATGTTTATTGTATTTTTTCAGTGTTACAAGATTAATCGCTCACGCACTACACCCAGTGCTCCATGCAATATGTGTCCTCCTCAATACCCACCACCAGGCTCGCCCAACCCCCCCACCCCGCCCCAAAACCCTCAGTGCCTCGGCCTGCGCGACAATCTCAAACCGGGACTGAGGGTAAGGGAATGAGGAAAAAGAGACAAAGTATGGGAGCGGGAGGAACACAACGGATGATGTCCAGACCATGTTCGGCTTTATTCAAGAGCGCACCTTCTTATATAGTGTGTGAAAAACAAGTCCAAAAAACGATTACACCTGGGAGTCACATGTTCTAGGAATTTGTTCTTAACACATCAAAACAAGCTCCCCTCATCACAGGCTCCAAGAAGTCTGGGTAAGACTACGAGTAGCATGTGCACACGCTTCAGAGGCATTGCTGCAGTTTAATGATCTAAACAGTCACAACCTGCGCAGCTTGTCCCTCAGGGAGGTATGACCGATCACAGACCAGCATGCCTCAAGGCCCCTTGTCGAGCCCATTCTCTAGCGCCCGCTTTCCGCCCATTCGGGCAGGGGTCATGAGTCCGGGCTCAACAGGTCCCTTTAGCAGCTAGCCAGCGGCTGACCACACCTCAGTTTGTTGCTCAAAGTCCACAGTCTCTCATGGTTCATCAGATACTTCTTTTTAATAGTTTGAAGGCCTGAGCAAATAAGGCTGAAACAAAAATGAGGAATCATTATTTCTATTTCATTAATTATTAGTGTCTATGAAATATTTCTAACTCTTCAAAACCCATTGACCTATTTTTATAGAAACTTGAAACTAAAGACTCTAAGGAACATTAGTGGGACTTCATTTATCCAAAATTAATAGGCCCAGATGCAACTGGAATTCCAAGAAAAAGACGATTGTTGTGTAACACTCAACTCTTTTATAACCACTTTGCTTTAATGCTCTCCTCGCATTGCTGAAGGTTCACTTATACTGTGGTGGCCCCTTACTGCTGCCTCTCACTACTTTGTCTTTGCTCATATACCTCATGTCCTCATCAAGGGTAGGGATGACACAGGATTTCTTAAGGGACTTTTATACTATACCTTGCAAACAAATGTCAATAATTGGTCCCTCAAATCTTTTCTTACATGGTGGAAGAAATGTATTAATTGTTCTTTAAAATGCTCTCTCAAAGTTGGAAAGCAAGTGGGAAGAAGGTACTTTATCCCTTATTAAACTGGTTCCTACACTGTGTTGACTTACTTAAACCATATCTTAGGAAACATGATGCTGAGAAATGCCAGAATCAGGATAGAAGAGTAACATTTGAAATGTGATAATTAAGAGGGTTTATTAAATATTGGCAAATAGTACTTAAGTATAAAATATAGAGACTATGTGTGTGTGTGTGTGTGTGTGTGTGTGTGTGTATAGTGCCATATGGCACAGTAATCTCATGTCTTAAATTTTTATTTTTTTAATTTTTTAAAAGAATTTATTTATTTATTTGACAGAGAGATCATAAGTAGGAGAGAGTCAGGCAGAGAGAGGAAGAAGCAGGCTTCCCGCTGAGCAGATAGGCTGATGCGGGGCTTGATTCTAGGACCCTGAGATCAGGACCTAAGCCGAAGGCAGAGGCTTTAACCCACTGAGCTACCTAGGCGCCCCTCGTGTCTTAAATTTTTAGATCAGGTTTAATTATCAAGACTCTTTGTGGTTTTATTTCACAAAACATTGAAAAATAAAAGATGAAAATGAGAAAGCTGTCAAGCACAATAATTTATTAATTTTTTATATGATAGTATTGGGTCTGTTTTATCTGCATAATGAAATTATAGCAAAGCCAGTGACCACCTCCCTCCTGTCCACATGTTCCCTAACATGTTCTAATGGAGGATGTGCAGTAAGGGAGTCTCTTACTTCTTTGGATCAGAGAGTTTTATTATAAAAATGAGGCCCTGTGGGTGCACCTGGGTGGCTCAGTCATTAAGCGTCTGCCTGTGGCTCAGGTCATGATACCAGTGTCCTGGGATCAAGCTCTGCAT
>CM053605.1:44042954-44083916 GCA_028646535.1 Procyon lotor
GTACAGCAATGTTTATAGCAGCTTTATTCATAATGACCCAAATCTGGAAGCAACCATGTTGTCCGCTGGGAGGTGAATGGATAAATAAACTGTGGTAAACCCAGACAGTGGAATATTCTTCAGTGCTAAAAAGAAATGAGCTATCAAGCCATGAAAAGACATGGAGGAACCTTAAATTTATATTGCAAAGTGAAAAAAATCAAACTGAAAAGACTACATACTGTGTGATTTCAGCTATATGACATTCTGGAAAAGCCAAACTATGGAAATGGTAAAAAGGTCAGTGGTTTCCAAGGGTTAGGGGAAGGAGGGATGAATTAGCAGAGTACTGAGGGGTTTTAGGACAGTGAGATAGTAGTGGATACATGTCATTATGCATTTGTCGAAATCCATAGCATGTATAACAGCAAGAGTGAACCCTAATATAAATTAGGGATTTGGAATAGATAATGATGTGTCACTGTAGGTTCGTTGATTTTAACAGACATTTCACTGTGTTGCTGGGTGTGGACAGTAGAAGGGGTTGTGGTGTGTGTGTGTGTGTGTGTGTGTGTGCGCGCGCGCACGCAGGCGCAGGGATATAGGAGAACTTTCTGTACTTTCTGCTCAATTTTGCTATGGATTTTGCTATGGAAATAAAACTACACTAAAAATTAATCACATTTAAATGGCTGGGGACATTTAAATGCCATAGACCTTTTTTTTTTTTTTTTAAGATTTTATTAATGTATTTATTTTAGAGAGAGAGCATGCAAGCAGGGGGAGGGGCCTAGGGAGAGGGAGAGAGACAGAATCTCAAAGTGTGGAGCCCAGTGCGGGGCTTGACCTCACAACCCTGAGATCATGACTTGAGTCAATAATCAAGAGTCGGAGGCTTAATTGAAGGAGCCACCCAGGTGCCCTAATGCCACAGACCTTGTAAGGAGGCTGCTCTGTGTATCTTCAGGTTAGTGGTAAACTGGGGGAGGAAAGATTTTGGGATTGTGCCTTTAGCAAAGCATGAAAGTGCTCACAAGAAGCATCAGGCCAGGCCAAAGGACCTGTCAAAGAAGCAGCTGCCAGGTGAATGGGGTGGTTCAAGAATGAACCAGCTCATCATGTCTCCAGAAAGATATTAGGGAAGATAACTGTTAGTTGAAGATCACATTTGAGGGACTGGGATGACATCTGCTTCCATATCTGTGCAAAGAATCTATTTTGCATTTTGTAATGCTTCTTTTGGGGGTAGGTTGGAGATAACATACTGAAGGAAACAAGTGTTGGGCACATAATTGATACTGTATAAAGTTGTAAGTGAATAGAAAACGTATGAGGCAAACTTGACCCAAACTGCGTAAGGATAGAGTGTTAAATATAAACATTGCATGAAAATATTAATTTTCCATTTTTTTGGAAAGCACTATAGCAATTTTATAAGGAGGACGTGAAAGTGAGCAGATTTTAAGCTAATGCTTGTGGATACATGGAACAACAAAGAATATTAAAAGAAAAAGAAAGATTTTTTGTTTGAATTCTAAACTGTGACATAAGGAAATCTCATAGTTCAGTCAACTAGAAGGGAGACAAAATAGTGTCCAGGCATTTCTTAATTGGAAATTTCTTTTTCTCAGCCCAAAAAGAAACTTTCCATCTGTTCCAGCATGTGCTTACTGTGGTTCGAGAATTTCTCCAATTTAACAAGTAGGTGTGACAATTGTGACATCTGGGATTTTTTCCTAAGGACACACAAAAAGAGTTTAGATGGCTAGTAACTGGTTTCATAAGCTTTTCATAGATTTTTTTTTTACGTATATATAGAGAATTAAAATGGCTGATCACATAGTACTTTTATAGTTCTCTTCTTTTAAAAAAGAAGCTTTGAATTGGTGTATCATTAGAATTATACTTGTTGTTGTTTGTGTGTTTTCACTCATTTATTGTAAGAAGAGCAGAAGGAAGTTTGCTTGATTGCAGGCCAGTAGGATTTGGGAGATGTGACTTCTTGGTTTGTTAGTGGGGCTAATCCCCTTGTGGCTTTTGGAAATTTGCCTTATTTTCTGACTCAATTTGTCCAGAGGTAACAAAATGCAAATTTAAGTATCTGTCCATTTTGAAAATACTAAAATGTTGAAGAAGAAAATATAAGAGAAATATAGTTGCTATGGACTGGATGTTTGTGTCCCCCTCATATTTTCATGTTGAAACCCTAATGTCCAATGTGATGGTATTAGCAGGTGGTGCCTTTGAAGGGTTCTTAAGCCATGAAGGTGGAGCCCTCATGCATGGGATTAGTGCCTTATAAAAGTGGCCCCAGGGGTATCTCTAGCCCTCTCTCCATGTGAGGACATTATGAGAAGGCACAGGTTATGAACCAGGAAGTGAGCCCTCACCAGAGCGTAAGAATACTGACATGTAGGTCTTGGGCTTCCCAGCCTCAAAAACTGTGAGAAACAATCTTATGATCTAGAAGTTATTCAGTCTCTTGTATTTTGTCATAGCATCCAGAATGGATTAAGATGACAGTCTGTGGATGCAAGTGAAGACCATTACAATTGGACTTCCTCCATCTCTTAAGTCTTTTTTGGAAACTCTGAATTCTGAAGTTTTGTAGTTTCTTGCTCTCATTTAAGGAAAAAAAAAAACCCATAATCATAAAAAGGTTTAGATATTTTGAATATGGCTTAAATATATAAATATTTCTTTTACCTCTTAAAAATTATTTTTAGGGGGCACCTGGGTGGCTCAGTCAGTTAATCGGAGTTTGGCTCCCTCTGATCTGAGTGAGCATCTGCCTTTGGCTCAGGTCATGATCTCGGGGTCCTGGGATGGAGCCCCACATCAGGCTCCCTGCTCAGTGGGGAGTCTGCTTCTCCCTCTCCCTCTGCCTCCTCCCCTCCACTCCGACTCATGCTCTCTCTCTCTTTCTCAAATAAATAAATAAATAAATAAAGTCTTATAAAAATGTTTTTACTGTTCATGTTAACTTACTATTTTTGGTTGGTCTTTATAGCTATATGTTATTTCCAGAATTTCATTGTGCTTTTCAACAAGTGTCAGACACCCAGTGAAGCAAGAAGTTTTGTGCAATCATTATCTTTCTGTCTTTCACATTTGAAAATTGAAAAAGTGAGAGTGTAACTATAATCGGTATTATGGTCATGTGCTTAAAGCAAATGCTGCTTGGCCCTCTGACTGTTACGTATATTACAGTTCTACTTCAATTCGAGGTGATTTTCTGTAGTCTCCCACTACAGGTCATCCCAGTGTGGCCGTCAGGGGTGGCTCCAGGGTGACCTGACCGGAGACTTCTGTGTTCCTGGCCAGCCAACCGGTCTTCAGACCATGACCAGAACTCATGAGCCTTTCAGTCACTTAGAGTCATTTTGTGTGAAAGGGGTCTTTTCTATCCACACTTTCTTCTTTTGATTTGATTGGAATTGTGTGAGCTATAGGAATGAGGTGATGTGTGGGAAAAGCTGAGAAATGGAGGAATTCTGATGCAAAGCTGCCTAATGTAATGTAAGGTGAATAATAGTTGGGAGTTAATATTTCCTTATGAGGCCAAAGTATAAGTTTTCTTTCATATATTCCCCTCAAAGCAAAGAATATGAGTGACTTTTAAGTGGGACTTGTTAGAATCTGTATTTGCTATTTTATTTTCTTTATCTATACCTATAATGTTAAGGATTTTAACAGTCAGAAAAGGAGAAAAAAAAACCGCATATATTACCACAAAATATAGGAAGAGATGGTCAACTTAGGTTTAATTAGGACAGCAAGACTACAGTGAGCTACCATTTTATACACAATAGACTGGAAAAAATTAAGCTGTCCTATATCAAGTGTTGGTGAGGACGTGGGTCAACTGGATTTCAAATTCTTTGCTGGTAGGAATCTAAAGAGAAAATAGTTTCTTGTAATAATTATTTCTGACCTTCCCTTGTAAATTAGAGCATTGCATACCATTTGACTCAGTAACTCTACTCCCTTATGCGTATACAGTCACATGTACCAGGAAACATGAGTAAATGTTTTTGATAGCGCTACGCTGGAAACAACCTAATCGTGGCCCCCACATGAATCAATGATAGTGTTGTGAGCCAAGGATAATAATTCTGCACAATGGATTGCATCCAAAATAAAAGACTAAATAAAACTGGAAGGACTATGAGCATCTAAAGAAAAGCATCTAAAACATAGAATGTATGTAATTACTTGCCGAATAGATTAATGATAAAAGTCATTGATTTGGGGTGCTCTGTGACTCTATGTATTGATGAACATTTAAGAAGACTTTGCTGACTAATTTCTCTCTGATGAGACAACAAATATTAAGAGCTTCTTTACCAAATATTTTCTCATCACTTAATGATTCTATATTACATTAGTTTGTATCTTGCTGTGTAAACTGTACTAAAATATTATCACTCTGCCCATTTTGTAACTAGAATCAGATTATAAACTTCTGGAGGGCAAGGAGCACATTTTTCAGTTTCCATTCTCTTTTCTTACAAAATTACATGGAGTGTGCCATCGGTAACTGCTCAGGACTTAATGGTGAAAGAAAGTCCACTCAGATTTTCCTCTGTTCCAAAAAAATCTGTTTTGAAAAAGGACAAATCATGACCAAAAGCAGGATCTTTCAACCAAGCTAAGTGCTCTGCGACTTCAAGTGGATTCATTCATTCATTCATTCACAGTATACACGGTAAGCAGGGGTGGGGAGGGGAGAGGAAGAGGGAGAGATTGAATCTTAAGCTGTCTGGAGCCTGAAGCACGGCTCAGTATCCAGACCCTGTGACCGTAACCTGAGCCAAAATCATGAGTCAGTTGCTTAACCAACTGAGCCACCCAGGTGCCCCTCAAGTGGATACTTCTAAAGAAAATTAAACATAAAGAAAGAAGAAAAGCTTAACATATATATAGTGAAGTTGTGGCAATTATCTCTGTGTGTAGGAATATATTTGTGACAAATACAAAGAAAATCTTATGTGGTAATTCTGAGATATAATGAAATTCTTAGCACACAAGGCATCAACGATAGAAAAACATTGTATATCTGATATCCATCCAATTAAAAACATGCTAAGCAGTGTGCTACGCTCATTATCTTGCAAAGAAAAATGGAATCCAGTAAGCTGTTGATATTTCAGTTCTAAGAGGTTATTTTTGTTGTTGTTGTTTAATCAAGTACTAATCAGAAGAGATGGCACTTTATAACAAGAGAGCCAATTTATCTGACTTCAAAACTACCCAGGCAGTTAGCCTTAGATGATTATTCTTAGAAGTATGTTAGCCCATTTCCAATTAAACTGTACTTCCTGTTGTTAGTGGTTACAAGAGGCACGAATTGAAAGAGAAAAGGAAAATACGCTTCCCCACCCTTTTCCTTCTACCCAGTTCATCACCAATTTAAACCCTCTGATATGCTAATTGGTTCATAGGTATCAGAGGAGAATCTTTTGAGGGAAAGCAACAGCAATCCCAAACCAAAATAACTCATCCAGAAAGGGAGTTTGTTTCATGAACTGAGTACTCTATATCTGCTATGACCAGGATTTATTGCTGGTTATGTTTCCTCTGGGTTGACTCCATTTTAAAGCAGGCTTCTTAGTAGTGGTTCTGTGTCTCATCTAACAGGAAAGAGAGCTTCTCTCCTTCAAGAGTAGAGTAAAAACTTGGTTCTTGTAGGCTCATATTGAGCCATGGACTCATGCTTTAATTACTGTGTCCAGGGAAAGAATTAGTTTAGACTTATGATACATGCTTACCTCTGTAGCCATGCGAGTGGGGGGGGTCAGTTGACTGCAAATAGGTAGACTGCATCTAGAACAGACTGATATTTGGACAAAAATTTGTGTACTGTTACCAAAGGTAACTATGCTATATGTTGCCATTATCTATAGCTTAAAAACTATGGGCTATATACATTCCTGGACATAGAGGTATGAGATATACCCAGCAAGATAGAACAATTTTTTTGTTCCTTGGTTGGTGAAAGAAGGTGCAAGCAAATTTTTTGCTAGGTGACTTACAGAGGGTCAAATTTGGAGCTGTTTTTCTTAATTCTGAGAAGAGTTTCTGGGAAGTCTCTTATTCAGATGGAAGAAGTAGGAACCCATTGATTCAGAAATATGTATCAGAATACTTTGTGGCTTGACAAAGTTTTCTCCAAAGAACCTTTGTAATGCAAGCTTGGGGAAAACTGAAGTAAATTTGCATTGTCAGATACTTCTCAGGGGGAAATAGAATCTCCCCATTCCAGTGGAGACCACCTATCAGAACATCAGATAGATTGAAATGATTTCAAGTAAGTTCACCTGTGTCTCTAAAGGAAGATTCGCCCTGAAGGAAGACAGATGTTTGACTAGTGAATTGTAGGAAATCATGAAGGAAGATTCATTTCATAATGGTCTGTGGCTAGAAGATCTCTCTGTCACAGTGGTTGCACTGTGAAAACAACTCGACTGAAAGGGTAAGAGAAGACCTGGAACTTCGGAAGCCTGTGCATTGTGGACCTCTGCAACATGTGCGGCGTCACTGCTGAGGGTAGAAGGCTCAAAATGATGCGCTCCACTAGATCTGTTAAGTGCAATAAGTTTGTTTGGCAGTGACAACAGAAATGACGATTGTTGGGGCTGGCATGAAACCGGTCGGACAGCTTGAGTGCCTGCCTTTTCTCCTCCTCCTTTAGTATTTCTTTTTCCATCTGTCCCTCCCTCCCTCCCTGTCTTCTCCTTAGCCTCCTTTCCCTCATTTGTTAATTCTGCTAACAACAAGTAGGTAAGAAACAGGGATGACCCCTTTGGGTTCCACAGGCATCCATAGTTCTTGACAACTTGGTTAAAAGGAGAGGTTTCAAGACGTAGCCATTGGATTTCCTTTTAAAATGGTCCTATGAGGGATTGAATGATTAATTTGAATATTTAAAAAGATTTATGATCTTAATTATACCTCAAGCTGGTAATGCAGGCCACATTGATTATTTTACCAGATTAATTTAAAAAAAACCCACAAAAACAAAACCCAAAACTTAAGAGAGTTATTCCTGAGAATTCTGCTGCTCTTTCTTCTACTTTCTAGCTTCCAACTCTGATCAGGCTTAAAATTATCCATAAAATAAATTATTCCCATACCATCACATGTTAGTGTGGGGTTTAGTAACATAACTAAAGAAAGAGTAAAACAAGTGGAAAAGAGGAGGGGTTGTTGGTCAGCAGAGAAAAATGGGGGCCAGAGAGTGAAAAGTCAAGTGTTGGCACTTCTCATTCCTGCAGAGGGAATGCTGGCTCATGGATCCATCAGACATCTTGGCAGGAGTATCTCCATTCTCAGTCAAGTTTCCTTAGCCAGATACCATTGAACAATCAAATCAAATAATTAGTTCCCTTCATTTTCAAATTCCATATTCATAAAGCAAACTTATATGTTAGCTCTCTATAGGGAAATCATTTACTGAATAAAGTGTCTATTCAACTGGACTTCTTGGGGGCACAGAGGATGGCAACATTAAACTGAGCTTTGAAAACTTCAAATTCAAAATTAATAGAATAAATACATCGGAAAAATGTAAAAATAAATGAAGATAATATCATTCTTAGTTCAAACTAAAATGGATAATTGAAGGATGTCAGCTTTCTCGCAAAGACTGTCAATACAGCAAAAAGTTTATATTGGACTTTTATTCTTCATTTTTTGAGAGATTGTCACGTGAGATGTAGGGTACACAGCACAGAACATGAGACTCATGTTTTCTGCCCTTTTCTGATCTGAGGGCTCCAAGAAGTCTTCCTTGAAGAAGTAGAATGTGACCTGGATATGGGATTTGAGGGATAAGGAGCGTTAATGGTAGCGGAAGACAGTGAGGAAGATTTCTAAATCATATCAGTCGGGGTTCTTGGTTACAAACAGTAAAAGCCAACTGACTATCAGATCAAAAAACAAATCACTGAAAAAACACTGGGCAGGTCACAGAATCAATTGAGAGAACAAGAATCCAAAATAAGTTAGACAATGGAAAACAGTCCAGAACATACCATGGTAATTTTTGCTTCAGATGCTATAACTGGTGCTGTCCCCATTTGATATTTGTGCTGAGCTATAAGTAAGCTGACTGCTACTGTGTCCTTGTTTTATTTCTATGGGTTTCAAAATCCTGGTGGAAGCATCTGATTGGCCAAGTATGGTAGCCATTTTGTAAGATGAGCTCTTTTTAACGATTACTACTTGGTATTCATCCTTTTGTGTGGTTCTCCCCCATCCCAACATTGTACTAGTGATCTCTGTGACCAATAGAATATAGAAGAAGTAATGATATGTCAATTCTGAGGCCAGATTATAAAAGATAATGTCATTTCTGCCTTGTTCTCTCTTGGACCATTTGCATCAGAGGAAGTCAGCTGCCATGTTCTGAGGGCACTTACTCGCTTCTCCTTTTGGAGAAGTGTACGTGGTGAGGAACTAAGGCCTCCTGCCAAAAACAGCACCAGCTAGTCAGCCATGTGTGTGAACCATCTTGGAAGTGGATCCTCTAGTCACAGTTAAGATTCAGCTGATGCCTTGATTACATCTTGGTGAGAGGTTAAGCCGGAATGGCCCAGCTAAGCTACTCCTGAATTCCTGTCCCACAGAAATTGTGTGACATAATAAATGTTTTTTTTTAAATTGCTAAATGTTAGGATAATTTGTTATACAGAAATAGGTCACTAATATACGTGCCTGAGTTCTCATCTGGAAAAGAGAGAAGGCATCTCATTTCAGAGATGAGGAAATTAACTCAGATTTAAAAAGTCTAAATTTCTTTCAAAATCACTTAATAAATATTTGCATGGTCCCACTATATACCAGCCATTGCTCTAAATGCTTTACAACTAATAACTCATGTCATTCTCCTAGCAACCCTATCAAGTAGATACTCTTATTACCTACTATAGACTGAATTGTATCTCCCCAAAACCAGTTATGTTGCAGCCCTAGCTTCCAGTGTGACTATATTTGGAGATGCGGCCCCAAAGAAATAATTAAGGTTAAATGAGGTTATACATGTGGGGACCCTAATACACTATGGTTGATGTCCTTTTAAGAAGAGGAAGAGCCATCAGGGATGTACAAGTACAGAGAAAAAGCCATCTGCCAGTCAAGGAGGGTAGGCCTCAGGAGGAACCAAACCTGCTAACACTTTCATCTTAGACTTCCAACCTATAGATGTGAGAAAATAGCTTTCTGTTGTGCAAGCTACCCAGTTTGGGGGTGTCTGGTTGGCAGTCTTAGTTAATACTAGTCAACACCATAGGTGGGCGTGACTCAGACTATTCCGATTGCTGCTTTGATTCTGCTCTCCATTACGCCAGTCACCCCGACTTTGCCTTTCCTGGATGAGATTGTAAATAGAGAAATTGAAGTACAGGGAAGTGACTAGTCCACTGTCACATAGTTAGTAATAGTAAATTGGGATTTGAACTCGCAAAACAAATCCACTGTACTGCACGTTAATAAATCCAGTTATATTAATAAACAATAAATAAATTTAATTGAAATTATTGACATAGATTCTAAATAAGCTTAAGAAGTTTTAAAAATTATTGTGGTCTCAGTGTTGGGAAAACTGGACAGTTATGTGAAAAGAATGAAACTGGACCATTTTCTTACACCATACACAAAAATAAACTCAAAATGGATTAAGGACCTAAATATGAGACCTGAAACCATAAAAACCCTAGAAAAGAACACAGGCGGTAATTTCTTTGACGTTGGCCATAACAACAATTTTTCAAGATATGTCTCCTGAGGCAAAGCAAACAAAAGCAAAAATAAACTATTGGGACCATATCAAGATAAAAATCTTCTGCACAGCAAAAGAAATAATCAACAAATCTAAAAGATAACCTATGGAATGGGAGAAGATATTTGTAAATGACCTGTCCAATAAAGGGTTAGTATCCAAAATATATAAAGAACTTATACAACTCACCATCAAAAAAACCAAATAATCCAATTAAAAAATGCACAGAAGGCAGAAACACACATTTCTCCAAATTAGACATACAGATGGCTAACAGACACATGAAAAGATGCTCAGCATCACTAATCATCAGAGAAATGCAAATCAAAACCACAATGAGGTATCACCTCACACCTGTCAGAATGGCTAAAATCAAAAACACAAGAAACAACAAGTATTAGTGAGGCTATGGAGAAAAAGGAACCCTCTTGCCCTGTTGGTGGGACTGCAAACTGGTGCAGCCACTGGAAATATCCCATGATTATGCTACTGAGTATTTACCCAAAGAATATAAAAACATTAATTCAAAAAGACATGTGCTCCCCTATGTTTACTGAAGCATTATTTACAATAGCCAAGTTATGGGAGCAACCTAAGTGTCCATGGACAAATGAATGCATAAAGATGTGGTGTGTGTATATATATAATGGAGTATTACTCAGCCATAAAAAAAGAATAAAGTCCTACCATTTGCAACAACATGGATGGATCTAGAGAGTATGATGCTAAGTAAAATAAGTGAGAGAAAGACAAAAACCAAGTGATTTCACTTATGTGAAATTTAAGAAACAAACAAAAAGAGATTAAGCAAAGAACATTCTTAAGTATAGAGAACAAACTGATGGTTACCAGAGGGGAGGTGGGTGGGGGGGATACGTGAAATAGGAGAAGCGGATTGAGAGTACATGTATCATGATGAGCCCTGGGTAAAGT
Source organism: Procyon lotor (assembly GCA_028646535.1). Classification (NCBI taxonomy): domain Eukaryota; kingdom Metazoa; phylum Chordata; class Mammalia; order Carnivora; family Procyonidae; genus Procyon; species Procyon lotor. The sequence continues at coordinate 44,053,648 of CM053605.1, forward strand.
ATAGCACTGCAGAATCACCATATTGTACACCTGAAGCTAATATAACGCTGTATGTTACCTATACTGGAATTTTAAAAATTGTTTTGGTCTTCATTGGAAAAGAATAAAAGATCCATTCTGAATTTTCTGGACTATTTGAAAAATGTCATTTATGACTAAATGTTTGCCTGGGATACACTGAACTGTAAATAAGTTCCGAATGTCACTGTGTCCTTCTCCTTCACCCTCTCAAGCTTCCAAATGCCTTCAGCAACATCTGACTGGCTGAGCCTTGATCATGGACCCAGCACCTTTCTACTGGTTAAATGTCGCTTTCTTAGCTGTGTGGCAGGAAACTCTCGTGTAATAACTTAGATGGAGAAAGAATCCCCAGTACTCTTTCACGTTAACCCAAATGTAGTTCAAGATATCCTCAGTCCTTGCCTTGTACTAAGACACTCAGAATTTGGTTGGTTCTTCAGAACATATCCAATTTTATAATACATTTGTAAGGTACTAATATTTTACTAAAACTTCTGTGGAGAGAGCAGGATTCCCTTTGCATAGAGTCCACCAGACCCTTCATATGATTAGTTTGGTTTGCATCCTCCAAGTTCCTCTCCTTGCCATTAGTCTCAGCTGCCATTTTATCCCCTTCTCTTCCCTTCCACACACCCTAAAAATCCCCTCTACTGTCCTGACCATTTTAGTTCCGTGCAGACTCCATTCAGCAAGACAAACGTCCTGTTTTGATTGGAGCAGGAACTACCTATTGCAAACTCCACTGCCTCTAGTTAATACTGGTGTAGGATGGTTTGTGTAAAGAAAGAAGGACTAGAGGAGGCCATTGATGGGCTGGGGGCTGCCTCGCTTGCTTTAAAGATGCTCAGATTTAATGAAAAACATACACAAACTGTAAAACCACAAAGATACCTGTGCTAGCTAAAGAAAATATTTCTGTAAGCTGTGTTTAGTTGGTTTGCTGCTCCTTCTTCAATGTCCTCACTCTACCTTAAGTGACTTCTCCCAAAATATTCACCCCAGTAACAGGAAGCTGAGATAGCAGTGTATAATGACTTGTGGAGGTGATGAGAGAGTTGGATAAATCCCCAGTGATGTCATGACCTGTAGAAATAGAAAAACTGGTTAATTCATACTGAAATCACAAGAGTTAAATTTCAGCTCAAATCTGAAGATCAACTGTCTATTTTATAATTTCACCGACAGCCTGAATCCTTATTCTGTCCTTATTTTGCCACATGTTATTGGGTTTTCTACTCTAGGACAATATTTGAGGTTCTAACCCAGTGCCGGCTGATGGAGAGGCTTAAATTAAAAGCAGAGCTATACATGCAAGTTGGTAAGGACCTGGCATTTTGGCAATTTTCTTCTTTTGCCAATTAGAACATTGCCCTTGTTTGAGCCACTTCAGGGCCAAAATATATCTATTTCACACATATGTGAAACAAAGCAATCAAATCTTGGTGGGAGAGGGTATGGATTAACCTTTTTTTTTTCTTCAAGTAGTAGATTTTCAGTAAGAGATTTTGTAGCAGCTCTGTGTGTGGTATTTTCAGAGAATGCTGTAACTGAATGAAGTATTAATGCCCTTAAAGCTAAACATTGATGATGTGTAATGAACAATCAGCTAAATGCTAATATAATTTATCCTTTTTAAAATTTATAAACATGACATATTGCATGCACTTAGTGCTAATCTATTTTAGACATTCATTTGGTTTGACCTATGACCATAATACATTATGTTCCTTGAGATATTTATCTTGTCATTTTGAAACAAGATTACAATTAATGCGACACACATGACTTTAAATTACTACCTCAACTAGAGATGTGTGAGTAATGAATTAGCCACAGCTTTGAACCCTCTGCTTATAATTTAAATTACCAGCCCTTAGCTGATGCCTTATTGTAATCCATTAAACAAGTCACAGAATCAAAGAACCACATCTAGTTTCTGATACTAGAGCTAGCGATGATATTTTTCCATTTAATTTACCTAACCCTAAGCTGATGTATCCAAATTCATACAAGGGAAATAATTGTAAAAAAAGAGATTTATTAATGATCTTAATACTAGAGTAAAATCGTAGCCAGAGTGCATCTAAACTGGATGTACAAAAACATTATCCTTTTTTCCTGTATTCTGCTTTTAAGGAGAAAAAAATGGTATTGGAAAAAGCTCATCCCAAGGATTTAGTCCATGAAACATTTTTCAGGAGAGGGGGCTCCATAAGAAAAAGTCCAATTTGCTGTGTTTTCTATACTTCCTTCTCAGCATTGACTTTGGCAGACTCTAAGTTCTATTTAGAAACATATTAAATATTTGTTGAACAGTGTCTGTGGTGATAAATTATAACCATTTATTGTGGATAATTGTAGATTAAATTTTGCCCACTATCTTCCATTTGCTGTGACTGGATGGATACTTTAAGAATAACTGACATACAATGTTGTATTAGTTTCAGGTGTACAACATAGTGAATTGGTATTTGTGTACCTTACGAAATGATCACCGCAATGGGTCTAGTTACTATCTGTCACCATACAAAGTTGATATAATATTATTGACCATATTCCTTATGCTGTACATTATATTACCATGTCTTTTTTATTTTATAACTGGGAGATTGTACCTCTTAATGCCCTTCACCTATTTCATCCATCCCTCTACTCCCTCCCCTTAATGAATTATGTAAGCTCTTACTAGGCACTGTACTAAAGCATATTTTATGTATAAATTCATGTTTTTTGTGTTAACTTGTATACATATATAGTATATTTAATGTAAAATATACTTACATATAACTTAATTATGTAACATATACTTAACATATAACATATGTAACATATACTTAATAAATATTGTAACATATACTTAATGTATTAATATACTTGTAACATACTTAATATGTAACATATACTTAATGGATACTTATGTATACACTATAAGTAACATACTTAATAAATATTATATATGTACATAATTTAATATAGATAAAGTCTCTCCAAAAAGATAATAAGGGTATTAAGAGTAGAGACTATCTTAAGCCTTTTATTACTTTCCCCCAGGTCCCGGGCAAAACATTATCACAATTGTCACTCAATAAAGACTTGCTGAATTAAGGTGTTCTTTTGGAACTTCATATTTTATAGTGCACTGCAAGGCAAATAGTTCCACAGGCTGGCTAGAACTACAGATAACCCAAACCAGTGGCCAAATAGTAATCATCTGAGAAGCATAGCTTTCTCTCTGATATATTAAAATGCCGTAGATTAACTAGATTCAGTCCATCAACAAGTGAAATACCTGGTATTAGGCTGGAGTGTTGGATAAATAAACTTCTCTGCATTTATAGTCTAACTGAAGTGCTTAGAGTAGTATATATGAACACAGGAACTATTAAGTACTGAATCATTTGCTACTATCTAAAACATGAGTTCAGATAGGAAGGTATTAGAAAGGGGACAAAATAACAGTGATTCCTCAAGTACACAGGTGTCTGGATCAGAGAGATGGGGCATGAATCTGGACTCCGCTACTTTTTTTACTATGTATCTTGAGGCAGATGACTTAACTGCTTTGAGCTTTTTGTATCTCTAGAACAGAGTACTACTTCCCTACGAAGCTGGGCTAAATAATATATGTTATGTTATGTGTGTTAAACACTTAGAACATTGCCATACACATGCCAAACAGTCCTTTGGGTTAGTCAAAGTTTTCAAGGTAAAATGATACTTTAGCTAAATCCAAAAGGGTAAGAGAGGGAGAGGTCAAAGACAAGGCGGGCAAAGGAAGAGCAGAAGCAAGAGAAGGCAAGAATGAAAACAGTACACATTAGCAAGAGTCAGGGAGTCTTTTAAAATGGAGTGGAAGAAGTTAGCAGCAGGGGAAACATGAAAATTTTTTCAGTAAAATGGGTTCCGATAGTTGGGAGCCTTACAGAGGTGTTTAGATGGGAAATGACACATTAGATAGAGGCCTTAGCTGCTCCATTCTCTGTCTGTAGTATCAGAATGTATGTTTTAGATGGCATATGGTTATACCTGAATACTCCTTATCTTTGCTTTTTTCCCCCAGCACTTAGCATGTTGTCTTGTATATTATGAGCAATAACTATATTTTTTATATAAATTACTGAGTTTGCATGCTGACAGTCCCTCTTTGCTTTTTGTTGGATGGGTCTACAGAAGAGAAAAAGTGTATACATATTAAAGATGAGCAATAAGGGCTTAGGCATCTTAGACTTAAAGCTCTATGTAAGTCTCATATGAATTGTATGTAATGTAGAGTCTATCTTTGTAAATGCCCTCCCTCATGGTGCCAAATTCTTTGGTATGACTCATAGTATATTAAGATAGTACTCTAAAATGTTTTAATAATGGAATTAATTATAGTGGATATTGACTTAGAATATCTATATCAAAACTTTTCCCTAATTTTTTTAAAATAAGAAATTTATATCTCTTGACAATTTACATTTTAGTTTATTGAAGTTATTGTGAAGTTTCACAAATTAAGGCCATTGATAACTTCATCTATAGAATGACTCAATATGACGCATTGTGGAGAAAGAAAATAGGACATTTTCCAAAATACCAAGCCTAATTTTAAGTGAAATTAATCTGTTAGCTGCCTGCTAGATAGCTTGGTTTTCCCATTCCCAAAGAACTAGGAATAATTTGTTTTTATTGAACTCGACGATTGTACTCCAAGAAAAATGTCTTTGAAAAAAATAAATTGTTGTTTTCTGTCCTTTAGAAATAGCTATTTGAGGAGTTTATAGGATTTTCCTAGGTGTCTGATTGAAGCTGTCTGATTCTTATGTAGATTTTCTCCAACATACAGCATTTGGTTTGCAGAATGGTGGCTCACAGGAAAATGGCTGCCTTACAGAGGCAGAAGTATAATTATGATATCATTAGAAATATTTAAATATAAATAACATTCTATATTTGTCCTTGTCACTTGTCTAGGTTTTGACAGGAGGAGCTGGTTTTGATGGGATTCCTGTGGCCCCATAGATTTTATCCTGTTATCCAATTTTCCGCTGCACTGATCTCCTTCTGTCAAACTGACTGGCAGCCAGCCTTATATTTTCCCGAGAGGAGGAGCAAAGCTTTGTATTATAGTGGACAGAAGAAGGAGGACAAAAAACTGAGTCTCCCCCCTCAAGTACTATACTCTCTCTTTCTAATGGAAAATTCCACCATCTGAGGGGCTGAGAGGATAGGGGGTTAGGGAACAGGGAAGATGTCACGTTTTCATTCAGTTGTGCAAGATAATGTTGCAAAGCTGACCGGACACCAAGCTGAGCAGCATACAGATCAGCAGAGTTTTCCAGGATGCTCAGAGTCACAAGAGTGGCTGAGATGCTGCCTAAGCTGGTTTGTGCTGAGTATTCCCTCCCATTTCAAATTTTGGCTTGCTATTGTATGAAATGAAAGGATACTTACCAGTCATGGTGCAAAGAAAAAGAATTGGGGCATTTTCCCTCCATGTGAAGATGTCGCAGTGGATGATGTTTTATTTCGAGGTTTTCCGTTGCCATTGGCTCATGGTTCAGGGACTAGAGCAGAGATCAGACAGATCACAAAAATGAGTGGATTTGATGGAATGTTAAACAGTAGGGAAAAGGGAGAAGTGGGGTGAGGTGGGAAGGTCAGGCCCCATCTAAAAGCCTTCAAAATACCAAATTGTAAAAACCAAACTAAACTGAAAAGTAGTGTTGATGCCAAACCTATTTTTAAGCTCAGTGTGGCCCATGGCATTTTGGATGCAATCTCTGGGTTAGAGAAAGAGTGGTCCTATGGGCTTTCCAAGTGATACTTTCAGTGATACTGAAAGGACAGGTTTTTAGAACTATGATCACTAATTGTTTAGACCAAGACCTTATCGAGTCTGAGGAACAGTATTCATCCTTTATTTGTAAAATTTAAGACTTAAAATAATCTTTGAAAAACTGATTGATTACATGCATAAAAAGGTGTCAAATTCATCAAATATTTTCCTTCTTATTTACATTAAAGGAAAACGCTTGTGTTTCTGTGAGAATCTTGGGACTGTATCTAGCATCATGTGGGTCAGTTTCTATAGCTGTAAGTACAAATGCGTTATACAGAATTGAAAATGTTGAACTGGGGTGCCTGCATGGCTCAGTTGGTTAAGCATCTGCCTTGGGCTCATGTTGTGATCCCAGCATCCTGGGATCAAGCCCCACATTGGGCTCCCTGCTCAGCAGTGAACCTGCTTCTCCCTCTCCCTTTGCACCTCCCCTCAACTTGTACTCATTCTATCTCCCTCGCTCGCTCTCAAGTAAAATCTTTTAAAAAAATGTTGAACTATAAAAGAAAAAAGTTTATTATAAGAAATTCTGGTGTTGGCCATTAAAATGTAAAGTTCCATTCTGAATTTAGTGGAATGCCTTGCTGAATTAGGTATGATATCCTCACAAGGGCGTGGATAGTTAAGATAGTGGGAACAAATGTGAAAGAAATTCATCCATCTTACTTTTCTAGGGAGGGAGTCTGTTCTTTAAAATGGAGGTTATACAACCCCATGGATTAGGGATATTTGTTTTTACCCTCAGTCACATAGCAAATGAAAAAGACTAATCTTAATCTACCTTCTGATATCAGAGGAAGTTGTGATGCCTATCAGCATTCTGGGGTTTTGGGGAACTGTTTAATGCTTGAGTATTTGCCAATTGAATATAGGAATCAGATAATTTAAAGGCACTATATCCTCCTTGTGGGTACAAATACAGTATTCATGACTATACTTTGAAACATTTTGAGCACATTAAGTAAAATTATATTCTTACAGTAATTTAGAGTCTTTGGTGGGTCCAATGCGTATGAACTGATGTTTTGAAAAGAACCTGAAACTCCACCTAATTTGCTTTTTAACTCACATTAATGTATCTAGTCACTCATGTACCATCTTTTCCCTCTGTCTTAAGAGACATGGTTATGAGACAAATTAAGAAAAAAGGAAGTTGTGGTTAATAACAGTATTTTAGTGTCCACACTAGCTTTTAACAAAGCTAAACTCAGGTAAGTTAGTATAGCTGTAGTAGAAGAAGCTGAAGATCCAACTATTGAAAAACATTATAATTTCTGTTGCTGTCAAATCTACATATTCCGCTTAGCTACTGAAATTCCATTCTATTTTAGTATGAAAGCTAATAAGTCTGCATATATTCTTCTCTTTCCTTATAAAGTATTCTGCTCATTGAGCATCTGTAATTCATTAAAAACTATAACACATTTATCAGGTGAATAAGATTCACAGACATGTACCCTGGGGCAAATAATACATTATATGTTAATAAAAATTTAAAAAAAAAAATTAAAAAAAAATAGTAATTCATTAGATAGGTAGGTAGGTAACCAGATTGAATTGGCTGGTTACCTACTTGAGATTACACTGAAAGCATATATATAAATAGGAAACAAAAAAACTAAACATATAAAATCACCAGAAACTACTTCCGTGTGTGTGGATATATTTTTTTAATAGAGCAGAAGCCATGGAGGATCTCCCTGAAGATCTCCTGGCTTCCTGTTTGTGTCCTGCCTGTATCATTATACTCTTTAGTCTGCATCATTTTTCAATTATGGCTTCCAACGGTTATTTTAATGGCGTCTTTTTTTGCAGGCTCATATGGAGGACATTGATTCTGTTCTTCCAATAACAGTATGAGATATGTTTGTGGTTGCATTTTGGGCTAGAAAAAACTCATTACAGCTTCCTGTTCCTCCATATGTTGCTAAAAATGTTATTGTTGGTCAGGTCTGGAGATATCTTCTGTATCGTTGACTATTTCTTTTAGATTTTCACATCAGTACGTTTTGTACATGTAGCAAAATTTGTTGCAGCAGTTGGATTTAAAATAATCAGGACTTTCTAGCTCTACCAAAGGCAGAAAAACAATCAAATCGACCTTTTGGAGTGGGCAATTCTTCCAGATTTCTAAGGAAATTCTGTGTGTTCAGTTCTCTTTATTTACTAAGGAATATAGAGGGATGGAACACTTAGCTAGTCTAAAAGGTTAAAATTCTAAATTTATAAATCTCAAATTTATAAGAAAGTGGGAAATATTTAATGAAAAAGTCTAGTTCTTTAAAGCCTCATTACTCAAAATGTGGCCTGCTGACAAGCAGCTTCAGCCTCACCTGAGTGACTGAAATGGTGAACCTTAGACCTTACTGTGTAGATCAGAATGTGTACATTAACAAGATCCCAGGGATGTGTGTACAACATTCAGGTCCCAGAAGCACAGAGTTGGTTTCTATGCAGTCACTACTGCATAGAAATACTACAATAATTCAAAATTTGGACTTCTTGGTGATGTTTTCAGAAAGCATTAAGGTTTATGGATGTACACTGCTATGTAAATATAGCACAAATTATTTCTGTTTCAATCTGCAACACAAGTAAATTAGCCTCTCCAATATGGCCAGTTTGATTTTTAATTACTATTGAAAGCTTAAAGATAGATAAGCTTAGAACAGAAAATACAAAATGAAATCAAACCCCAAAGGTCACATTTGAAAAACCAAAATACCTACAAACATGCTGTAAAATGTCCATATGTTTTTAAGTGTATGAATCGTTAAAATCATGCATTTTTTTTCAGTACTTAAGTTATTAATAGAATAGTTACTTTTGACTTATTTGAGTGTAAAAATGCCACCAGGGATGGAAACATATATTTTTCTCTTCTCCAAAACTTCTTCAAAACTGGCTGAATGAACTAAACTCAAACTTATGAAAATAATTCACCTTCAGGCTGAGCCTTTCTCATCACAAGGGCAACCCGAGTTCAGGCTGATTTGACGGGAATTTGCGAACACCTGTAATCATAGGCTTTAATAAGGCCGTATCCCCCTTTATCATCATGTCCAAGAATTGATGGTAAAGGCAATCATTGATATTTGCCCTCTTGTTAGGATGGCTTTTGATCTGATGGTAAAGAAGTGTTTGTTTTCTTGGATGTTCTCATTTTTCCCCTCCTGTCCTCTGGACTCTCTTTCTTTTCTCTCTCTATCTCTCTCTCTCTCTCTCAGTCAAGTATTTGAGTGCCTCTTTGTTTCAGTCTATAAAAAGATTCAAAAGGAACAGAAGACATGGCTCTCATCTAAGAATCTTCTAAGTTTCTAATATTTTTCCGAGATAAAACACCATCTTGATGTGACCTACCGTTGTGTTTTTCTTGTTGTCATCATATAGTCAGGGCCAGTTACTTCTATTTTTTTACTCTGGTTTCTTTTTCTTTTTTCTACATCACTCATGTTTCTTTGTAAGTGTATCGGTTACTACGGAAACATCACTGTTCTGGGTGTGGTGAGCACCGCAATTTATATATGATTCTCACAATTTGAGTCCGTGAAACCAAGATCACATAACACCCTTCTATCACACTTCATGCTTTGTTTCTAGATATACTTTACTTTGATGGAGATGGCATCCTCCTGTAAAATAGTTTTTACTTGGCTCAGTGCATTTCAAGTTTTATTTTAGGCATACTTAGCAAAAAAAAATCATGTTAACCACAAACATTTATATTAAGCAAAAATTCTATTATTTTTTAACATCTTGCAAAAATTAACAAGATATAGTAGAGGCATGCTGATGTGGTCCTTAAATAGAGGAAAGGCATCTGACCCTGTAAACAAAACTTCTAAACGCCATAAACTTTGAAAAAAAAAATCAAGACAAATGAATATAAACCATAAAAAAAAATTGTTTAAAGTGTTGTTTTCAGATCTTTGGTAGGTTGCCTGTAGAGCGAAGGGGAAGAATTTTTTCCCTCTCATTTCATGTCACAAAGTGAATGGTTCCAATTTAGGTTTCAGTCCTGGGGCCCATGAATTGTCAATAGACAGTTTAACAAGAGAAGAGTTTATTATGCCAGTGGGAGAACTCAGTAGTGAGTAACTAACAGAACAACCAGAGGTAAGGATTCATACATCAGTGTGTGATGTGTGTGTGTGAGGGGGCTTCAGTGTGAAAGTATGGAAGGTTCTTTGGGGCAGCCTCCTTCCTAAAAGGAGGCTGGAACTGGCCCACAAGGGGGTTGTGGTAACTATATTTACAGGAAGTTCTACTTTTATCATCTAAGGAAAATTCTGATAAGATTTCTTTATGATAATCCCTTCAATGACTTTTCCAAATTTCTCAGTGTACTGATGTTTAAAAAGTTATATTTAGCATTTGTAATATGCATGAATTCTCATTCAATTCAAATGTAGAAAATGTGTCTTAGCGTATGCTTAGGAAGTATGTCTCTATCTTAAAAAAGGAATGTGAGATTTAGCCTCTCTGCTCTCCGATGAAATATTAGAACTAATCTGAGTTGTCAGCATAGCCTGTTTGTTCCAATTATCGCATAATTAATTATACTTCATATAGCCGTTGAACAAATGTGCCACATTCTTCACCTCACAAAGGATACTTTAAAAAGGGAAACGTAAGGAATGACCAGGGAATCGTGAACCCAAATGGAAAAACAGGCAATGGTAGAAGCATTTGTGTTTGGCTTCCATCTACCAGCTCCAGGTTCCTCTGGATTTTTGGATTGCTGCTCCCAGTCAGTGTTTTCTTCTAGGGTTTCGATTTCTGGCTTCTTTTCCTGATCCTTTAACTGTCTACATGCTCATCTTTCTTCCATTAAACTGAAGCTCCTCAATGGAAAAGAAAGGGGCCCTACTCATCTCTTCTCTCTTGTATTTTGTGCCTGGTCCATTGTAAGTAGACTATGTCTTGCACCAAATATTTGAGGAACCAAATTTTTACTTGTCCTATAATCACCAGTGATGGAAAGTTTAAGGATTGGTGGATACTTTGGATCCTGAAACTTTTGGATGATTGATTCTTTGCTTAGGCCCGTGATCTGGAGTGTAGGCCAAGGGTATTCCTCCCTTATTTGTTCCTTTCCCATACATGGATATATTACACCAGGAAAAGCTGTGAGATACAGATAACTGCCTCACTGACAGGAATTCAGAGACACTGGGGAATGTGTGGATATTAAAACATCTTTTTCCAGTGGTTTCTTCTTGGAATAACTACTACCAGTGTTTTTTTAAAAATTACCATTGCAACTGTAATTACTAACTATTGCAAGCATTCACCATTTACCAAGCCTTGTGCCTGGCAGCTGGTGTATATTTCTTGTTTATTTTTTCCTATAGCCCTAAAGAAGGGAAGATAGTGTCTCCATTTTACGTTCAAGAAAACCAAAGCTCAGGGGCTCCTGGGTGGCTCAGCAGGTTAAGCCTCTGTCTTCGGCTCAGGTCATGATCTCAGGGTCCTGGGATCCAGCCCCGCATCCGGCTCTCTGCTCAGCAGAGAGCCTGCTTCCCCCTCTCCCTCTGCTTGCCTCTCTGCCTACTTGTGATCTCTTTCTCTCTGTCAAATAAATAATAAAATCCTTAAAAAAAAAAAAAAAAAAAGAAAGAAAGAAAACCAAAGCTCAGAGAAGCTGCATCACTTGACCAAATTTACATGGCTCAGTAGAAGAACATTCCTAAGCCAGTTGCCCCAACACATAGTTGAGGGGTGTGGACCACCCCCACCCCCCACTGCATAGCAGCACAAGTGGTCAGATTGTTCTACTGTCATTGGAGAACTAGTACAATTGGGAACACAAAGTAGGTTTTGATTGGTTATTTTGTGTTCCCATCCAGTGTATGCACAGCTAAGGAATTTATAACACAGAGAATGGGCTCACATGTAAACCTCATTATTGTTATCATTTTAAAATCTCCTTCGGGCTCTCCACTCGGTGGGGAGCCTGCTTCCCCTTCTCTCTCTGCCTGCCTCTCTGCCTACTTGTGATCTCTCTCTCTCTCCCTGTCAAATAAATAAATAAATAAATAAATATTTAAGAGCTCCATCCACACTTAATTTATTTTTTAAAGTGCAGTCTTTGGTAGAGTAAGTTGAATTACCTATAATTTCACCTTCCATATTGAGATTGGCTCTCAAGACGTGTTCAGTTATTAGAATAACTTTGGGGGGACTTCAAACAATCTAAATCAAAGTAATACATAGACTTAGCTATGTCTATAGTTCTCCTGATGAAGAGGGTAGTCATCCACATTGAGGAATAAAAGTGTTAAATAATTAAAATAAGGCATATAAAAATGATGATTCTAATGACTACTTTCCTTTGGAGGTACTGTGCCTTTATTTGTCAGCCTGGCTTTCCTACCTCATTTGCAACATGCTTTTGCATTTGGAAAATTTGAGACCGGTAATATTAACTAGAAGGAGATAGAAACTGCAGAATGTGTTCCACTGTTGTTAGTACCACTGGTCAGTGCCCTCTGGTGACAAGAGCAGCTGAGGGGACTAATACTTTCCCTGTGGATCAGCCTTAGTGTCAGAGGCAGCAGGAATGGAGGGCTCAGGATTCCTGAGGAGTGGGGCCCACATTGTGCTGCAGAAGGTGCCTAAACAGCTTTTGTCTTTGGGTAGAGGCACCTAGGTCCAAAACAGGATTTTGTGGACATTTTCTTTGAACAAAACTATTGCTTTCAGTCAGACAACATATAGTGTTTTATTAAAACGTGTACCTTTAAAGTAACACATTTTATCTAAGCGTTGCTTAAATTGTAGATTTCTAGATTAGTTTTAATGCAAGTAGGTTGACAGCAGAGTGAAGACAATGCTAACATAACTTTGGTGTTCAGAAAATGAAAGAAAATTGGAATGATTTAAAAGTAATTTATGAAATTTTTATGTTTAAAAAAAACAGAGCATATCAGTTCCAAATATACCTTTCTTTTTATTTGCTCAAGTTTTAGGACATTGTCAATAGCTAGCTCCATGACTTGTGACTAGTTGGTTTTTGTTTTTTGTTTTTTGTTTTTAAAGATTTTATTTATTTATTTGGTAGAGTGAGTGAACACACAACCAGAGGTGGGGAGGGGCAGAAGGACAGGGAGAAGCAAACTCTCCCCTGATCTGGGAGCCCAATGTGGGGCTCAATCCCAGGACCTTGGGATTACGATCTGAGCCAAAGGCAGACACTTAACCTACTGAGTCACCAGGTGCCCCTTGAGACTAGTTTAATAAAAAAATACATGCAATTTAAAAAGTGAGTGATTTCTTTTAAGATTACAACCAAGTATGTTTATTCTCGTCTTGCTTTTTGATATCCATCTCTGATTCTTTATTATACTTTTTAATATTGGTTATTACCCATGTAACTGGCATGTTTATATAATGCAATAATTGTTCAATTCTCCAGGATCCTGCATCTATACATTTCTAAGAGTTAATCAAGATTAAACGCCTGCCTGCCTGCCTGCCTGCCTTCCTTCCTTCCAAATTTACCTTTCTTGTAGGATTAACAGTCTGAAAAACACTCAGATGTTTTCCATTGATAAGAAATGAAGACCAGTGTTCCATCTGAAACCGTTATCAAGTTCATGGAGACATGCCAACTTATCCTTATTCTCTATCGAGGAAGGTAACTAGAAGGAGGGAGAGAGCATCTGTTTGGCTTTCTCTCACCTCCTCTTTAACCCATGCTTCCTCTACAAGCCTAGCTACAGGGCTTGAAGCTGGCTTCTCAACAGAGAGTGACAGAAAGCCCTTTATCCCCAAACATGAGCCTTTGTCTTTTATTCCAATGTTTGTTTCATTCTGTGGGGTCTAGAAAGTTTTCTTGGGTTCCAAAAGAGCCTTTAAAATATGCAAATTCTCTTGAGGTGGCTTAGTTCTCATTACCTCTTTAATAGGATCCAGTTAACAGTAGCAGAAAGTAAAATGGCACTCAGAACAGGCATAATGGATGGGAGGGTCCCTGAAGAGTTGAAAAGTTCTGAGGAATGAAGGCTGATTCTGATGATTCTACATTGTGTACCAGTCAGCACTTTCTATGCAGAATTGATTCCATGTATAACATAGGGTTTGACTCTTGAGCAGTATATTCGAAAACGTATTGGACATAATCTTCTAGAATCCTGACATGGAACTGATGTCATAGTTACATAGGTCATGCTTTTGGGCCCCTGCCTGGCTCAGTCACAGGATGCAGGCTGGCTCAGACAGGGTGAAGCCGTGGGCGAGGTGGTGCTCTGCAGTTCACGCTGATCCTGGAGGAGTGGATTGCTGGAGGCTGCCCCCTGAGCCCACTTCCTGCGGCTGCGCAGGGGGCGAGGGCAGTACCTCTCCGAGTGTTCAGAAAAGTCCAGTTCTATGATGCCTTATTCACTCCCTCATCTCTCTCTAACCGGTTGGATACTAACTTTGTGAGTTTCCTTATCATTTTACCCTATTGGTTTCTTTCCCCACAGTGCTAGAGCTTATAACCGCTACTATGTGAGTATTGCATAAAGATGGAGAGTAGGGACTTGGTTTGGATTCTCTGCCTCCACCACCTAGTAGCTTTTTCACCCAGACTAGGTTTCTTAACCTCGCTAACCTTAACCCTCATGTGTGAGTCAGTGGATGATTTAACGAGGAAGGCATATACAGATTCACTGGCTCAGTATCTGGCAGAGTATATGTGTCCAGGAAGTATTATTAGTAATAATGTTTTGGGTTATCGTTATTCTCTACCCTCACTTGATCTGGAATTTAGAGTTGAGACATTTTCCAGAGGCACCAGTCAATATTAAAAGAAGAAGCCAACTCGGAAATCTATCTGCCTATTAGGCATCATGGTAGCAGAACAAAAAGTAAGTTAAAATAATTAAATAAGTGCAAGGCAAGGGGTGAGAGAAAACACCATCTGCCAGCTCTCCGTGAGTCATTTAGGAGTGAGTTGGAAGATAATGAAGGCTATTGCATTCTGGTCATGGATGGGTCCTTCTGCTTGGCTGGTGCTATCGCCTTTCTCTGAATAAAAATAGCCCATGCATCCTTTACTGCAGCTCAGTAAACACAGATGATGTGAATAAAAATAAAAGGATGCACAACAAAATCTTTGGGGAGATTTGCTGCAATTTATTTTGCTTCTTAGCGAACCCATGAATTTCGGTACAATCAACAGTTTAATCTGAACAGCAAGGCATTCATTTTTTGGCTGTTTATAGTCAGTTTTATACTATTTCCTAGCAGCACTGATCGTTTGAAATGCTCATTCGAGCCACAAAACCATCTTCGGCTTAAAGCAGTGTGGTGGATTGAGTGCAACACCGCACATGTCACAAACAAAGGCTCAAATTTGGGTTTAGCCACCTACTACCTGTGAGGACGGTTGGTGTTCCCTAAGGCGTGGTTTCTCTCCAACCAAATGGTTATGCTAACCGATCTTGTAATGTTTAAATGAGATCATATGAGAGATGAGTAAATGTTCTTTTTCAAATGCTTTGGAAATACTGTTTTATCATGATCATGTATGGAAAGCTACTTTTGAAGGATAGTTTCACATTGTGATTTTTTTTTGAGACTCAACTGACTACCAATTCCTAGCTATTCAAAATTACTTAAATTGAGGAGATTGGGCGAAAAAACTTGAATTTTGGTGGCTCTTTTTCCTTTCCACAAAATGGGAAGGATAATATACTGACCTCATCAAATTGTTCTGAGGATGCAACGAGGCGATCTAGATCAAACACTCAGAGTACACGGCCTGGCACAGAGGGCTTCCTTGGTCGCTACTTTTATGATTTAATCCAAGAGCAAATAGGAGTCACTTCTTTGTGTGTTGCACTGTTAAAAGCAGTACTTTTGGAGCAATTCTGGAATGCTTTACTTATTTTCATTTTGATTCTCAAGTTATATAGTGGATACCTGTTAACTTGGAGTCGGCATTCCGGAGAGATTTTATTAATAGAAAATTAGAAGATAGGGAAGAGGCCTTTGGAAAGGGGAAGAGTAAAGAGTGGTTCTAGGTTCTGTTTTGTTTTTAAAAATATTTCTGTCTCCAAAAGGATTCTGGTTTGTTGTTTTGTTTTGTTTTAAAGCACAGATTCTAAGAGGTAACTAATATAGAGGAAAATCCACAGGCGTGGAAGTCTAGAGCCTTAGGTTAGAGTCGTGCTTCTGCCACGAACACGTGTCTATGGATTTTGAAGAAAAAAATTGAGTATTGCTGGTGCCAAAAGAGATGAGTCAATAAGATCGGTGTGTCTCAAGCTTGGCCATGCATAGAAATCACCAGGAGTGCTTCTGTAAAATAACTTCTCTGTCTACATCAGGTCAGGCGAAGTGTAATCTCCCTGGGGAAGAAGCAGTCCCTCACCAGGTATCTGGGATACACAGCAAGGCTCACTGACCACTCAACTGGGTCATCCCTGGGCCTCTGACTCTGAAATCTTGCACATCTGTACATTTTCCCGGGCTGTCGTCTTGCACGGAAAGAGTGCTTCTTAAACTGGAAACAGAGAGTGGTAGCTGGAGAAGGTTAAGGAATTTGAGTTCAGCTGTTAGCTTCTGAAAAAGCACAAGCTATTTTCTAAGCCTCACCGTAAACTATAAACCTCTCTCCTTAAGAAGAGATGTGATCACTATATGTCACTTCTGTGGTTTTCCTGCTGGATTCAGCTACCCTTTCAGTTTACCTGTTCTTTAGGTGGAAAGTTGTACCATTGGAGAAATTTGCTTCCAGTTCAGGTGGAGACTAAATACAACATTTAAAAATCACACCTAAGGCCTCACCTCTGCATATGGGCAATAAGAAAAGAAAAAAAAAAGTGGAAGACCGTTTCCAGAGAGGGATTTTCTCACTCACTGATCTCAGCACAGAGCGTCAGCCTGGAAAGAACGTTTTTGTAATAGAAATGTTCAGTGAAAAGGCACCAGTGATTTCCATTTATATCCTTAAAACGATAGAGGGAACATATGGCTTAGATTAGGAAAGTGAGAGTTAGCTATGAGGGTGCATTTGCAGGAGACATTAATTAGGACTGAGAGCACCTCAAGTACTTGGGGAAACAAATTTGTTTAATAAGCTTCATGGTTTGCAGATGCCTTTCCCTCTTCCTCCCCCATGATTCCAAGTGAAGCGGTCTTATCTGTTCAGAGCTAAGCACACTTGAGAAGTCACAGGAGTTTTGTGCTTCACCCCATTCGTGTTTGGAAGCAAGTTGCCAGGACCTTCGCAGGAGTCAGATATCTCTCATAGCCACATACACCCGAGTGAGGACATCGTCATGCAAAATCAGGATCTTATTTCCAGCTTGATGTTTTCAGGGCTTTGCCTTTCAGGAGCCCTCCATTCATTGGACTCCTACAACCGAAAGCTGATGTGCCGTCTGTTCCTAGCGAGGCTGTACCCTGGGGTGTGCTTGAGTGGAGGACGCTGCCCGTGTCCTGTCTTGCATTTGCCTCGGCTCCTGCTGCTTCCTTTGATCAGTGGCTGATAAAATATCTCCGAAGCTTTGTGGAGTGGGTGAAGGCCATGCGTCTGGGCTAAAGTATTTGGAACTTGTTTTTTGGCATTGTCATAATGCTAATATTCTTTAGGAAGCTTTAAAACATGAGCACCGGGCCTTAGCTCCATGGAATTCTCTGGAGAATACCGGCTGGGACAGCTGACATAGGGGTTATGTTGAGTCCTCAAAAGTATATACCTTAAAAAAAAAAAGTATATACCGTATCACTTTCTTAAGGTACGAGGGCTGTGATGACTCTCTTGGGACAAATAAACATTTCCTGTGAGGTCCGTATTAGCTTAATTGCTAGCCTTGAGTTTTAAAATCCTTGCTCCCATAAGTGAACTCATTTTAATAAAATAAAAAACTTTCGGCTGTTTTATTGGTGCTTGTTGGAGGAGGCAAAGGTCAAATGGGAATTGAGGAAGAGCTTGTTCTCTCGTTGAGGCGACAGTTGTGAATTAAAATAGAAAGGTGGGGTGTGTGCCCGTAGACCAGGGTAAGTGATTAAGACTGAAGATTCTGGAGCCAGACTTTCAGGCTTCCAGACTTCCAGGCTACTACTTATTTGCTTTAATCTTGAGCTATTAAAGCAAGTAAACTCTGTGTATCTGTTTCCTCATCTACAAAATGGGGATAATGACAGACTGAATGAGCTAATGCTTATAAAGCAATTAGTTTTTGCACACCAGAAGTACTTAATAAATGCAACCGTGCAGTGGACAGAGCCCCATGCTGGTAGTCCTGTTAATTTCAAGTGAATATTTGCCTTCAGAACTAGGTTTATTCTATCGGCCTAATCTGTGATTCTACTTCTTTCCTGAGGCTAGTGCTAACGGGTTTTCTGATGATAAGGAGTGTGGAACTCAAATACCTACCTGCCCTTATTTATAGAATATAGATTAATTCAACGCTGCTTATAGCTATGTTGGGAGAAAAAAATAAGACCACGTTTATAAACACTTTCCATCCTCCTGGGATGTTGTACAGCAGGACCAGAAAATGATTTGTATAATAACTCAACTTATTAATCAGAAATTTTCCAAAATAATAACATTAATGCTATGCTATGAGACACTTCCTAATCAACATTATTTTTAGCATCTAAATCCCTGAATCTTAATAATATGTAATGTTATTGAAATATAACTGATTCCCAGAATGTGTCCACTAACATTCAATTTTGGTCAGTCATTTATTAAAAACAAAACAAAATTCATTTGTTTTTTTATTTCTGAGTTACCCCACCTCATTCCAAAAAAGGATTTAAGACCACTGAAAAGCACTTGTTGAATGTGTTCAGAAAATAGGAGTTACTATTATCATCTGTGGCTTTCAGTATTAATACCCAATGGAAAGAAGTCAATGATTTTTCTTCTCAGTTTCATTTGGACACATCTTTGCTGCATATGTTATTCATTAAATCCAACAGAAACTGGGTAAGAAACTCTTTCCTAAGGAACAGAGACTTATTAGAAAGCTTGGGATTAAATAGCCATGTTCTTTAGTTTTGTATTATGAACTAACTATAAATTGACAGCAAGGGGTCACGTTATCATGGTCTTTGACACTTCATGGGAGGCCCTTCTTTCTGACCCCACCCAATCTTCAGTTCCTCTAGTGTGTTTGTGGTTACTCTTTTCATAGTTCAATAACTGGGTTCCTCAGATAAGAGATGAATGTGAGGGGGGTAGTTATTTCCCTTTACACATACCAGGACATTAGTACATGTTGGTGATGGTCTATGTTCTTTCTTACAGAATATAATAAATTTGAGGATAGTTGAGGGAGCACAGGAAACTTGAATCATAGTGTTACCATCCAACTAACTGTGGGAACTCAGGCCACTTTGTTTTCTTCAAACCCTTCTCTTCATCTGTCAAATGAAGATGATGAGCTCGTTCTAAACTCTTCTTTCTAACTATTGTGCAATGATTGTAAGATACTAGGAGTCAGCATAATTGTAGATCCTTTATCGGTTGTTTTAAAACTTCAGTTGATAATTCTTTAAAATTGTGTTTATTCTTATAACACAAAACCAAAATATAGAGGTTTTAATATATTGGATATCTGACATAGATATAACCAAAGCTTTTCATTTTCTTTTGTGTCACTTTAGTGTCCTAGTCTTACTAACATGTGCCCATTGACTTCTGTTTTACTCACTCTTGGGGGTAGGTGCATTTATGTATTTATTTGTTTTTTTTTTTCCATAAAATGGGAACATATAATTGGTTGAGAAGGAATATATATATATATTTTTTAAATATTTTATTTATTTATTTGACAGAGGCACAGCAAGAGAGGGTACACAAGTAGGGGGAGTGGGAGAGGGAGAAGCTCAGTTCCTGCCAAGCAGAGAGCCTAGTGTGGGGCTCGATCCCAGGACTCTGGGATCATGACCTGAGCCGAAGGCAGACGCTTAATGACTGAGCCACCCAGGCGCCCTGAGAAGAAATATATTCTTGTCGGGCAAGTTGCTAAAAATTAATATGCATTAACTTAATAAATTTTTATTCAGTAACCTAGTAAATAGGACAAAATAATACTTAACACATGGGACTTGCCTCAAAGAAGCTTATGGTCTGGTGGGGATATAGAAAAGTAAATGGATAATTATAAAACTGCACAATGCAGGTGATAATTGGGGAAAGTACGGAGTGCAAAATGAGCACAGGTGGGCACCTAATCCAACCCAGAGACATCACTGAGGATGTCCCAGAAGACATGACATGTGAGTAGATGACTGGAATTAGGCAGAATATGGGGCTGTTTCTGACAGAGTAAAGCAGCATGTGCAGGAGCCTAGAGGTGAGAGAGAACCAAAATGTCTAAGAACTGAAAATAATTTATAATATGTATCCAGGAGGGAGGGGAGTGGAAGGGGGGAGCAGGGAGAGATGAGGCTGAAGAGGAACACAAAGAATTTGAGTTTGAGCCTCACTGAGCCTCAAATTAGAGGGTCTCCAAAAAGGAATAACATATAATATTAACATTAAAAAACAAATGAAACAGGAACCTGGATGGCTCAGTCAGTTAAGCATCTGCCTTCAGGTTAGGGCATCATCCTAGAGTCCTGAGATTGAGTCCCAAATCGGGCTCCCTGCTCAGCGGGGAGCCCGTGTCTCCCTCTGCCTCTGCTGCTCGTGTTCTCTCCCTCTCTTTCTCTCTCTCTCAAATAAATAAAATCTTTAAAATAATAAAAGTCAAAACCAAACAAAATGAAACACTGACTGCAGTGTGGCAAATGATTTGGGTTTGCAGTAGGGCAGAACTGGAAGCAAGGAGGTCAGAGCTGGACCAAAGCTACAGTAGAGGCAATGGTGGCAGAACCTAAGAGGGAAGCCTAAGGAAGAAAAAAAGATGGATTCAAGGAATATGAAGAAGATAAAATCAGTCAGATTTGATGATTGATTCATTTAAAAAATATTTGTTGGATTTCTGTGTCTTGAACATTATGAAGGGCCAGCTGGAGTTATATATTAAATGACTATGAAAGCGGGATAAAATGAATAAAACAGTATCTGCAGGTATCACATAGCAGCTCAGTGTTGAGCTACTATGCTTGGGAAGGGGAGACACATGAGGTCAGCCCGAGATTCACACAGTTCCTCTCGAAGGCCATTGTCCACACTCTCATGTAGGGAAAGAGAACTCAAGTGGAGAGCATCAGTTTTGTCAAATGAAGGATGTGTTGGTGGCTGTTCTGTTGGCTGATATTTGGGTTTAAGACATCAAATATGGGAGACCTGCAGGGAAGAAACTCAAGAAATTTGAGTGGAAGTTCTCCTCAGGTCCTTGGTCAGCTCCTGGACTCTGCATGTGTGGGTCAAAATTCCAAAAGGTGTGGAAGAGAGCTAAGGAGACATATCAGTGCAGGATATATTGGAGGGCAAGCCTACCCAGAGTGAGTATTCCCTGATGAAACCCCTAGACACTTCATTGGACCTAGGAAGCACACTGTAGGAGTAAGTATTATGTTAAGAGTGAAAGTAAAATGAGAGTAGACTATCCTAACAAGGCCTAAAACCAGGTCTCAACAGGATAAGATATATCTGCAGTAATGTAACTGCCATGACAAAACTCAACCATCTGAAGAAGACAAATCATGCAGAGCCTCTAATGCATATTATCCACAAGGTTGAGCGTTCAATAAGAAAATTATTACACATTCAAAAGGGTAAGAAAAACATCTTATAATCAGGTGATAAAACAATAAAAGTGAACCTAGAGGTAGTGCTGACAAGGACTTTATAGAGTTTCCTACATGCAGATCCTACTAGTTCATCTTGCTGTGTGCAAGACCAAATCAGAGAATTTATATCTTAGAGCAAACAGACAATAGACCAGATGGATCAGTAAAATATTTAGTATGTTAGGTTATGAAAAGTGCTTTGGAGAAAAAGAAAGCATGGAAAAGAGATAGGGAGAATTGACAGAGTGGGATTTATGTCGGGGTGGGGGGCAGGGAGAGAGTGTACCAGGCTGATGGAAAGGGAAATTACAAGATGACAGTCATGTTTTGAGCTTTTGCTTTTCTGTTGCCTTGAGATGGGCAACACAAGAGGGGGAACAGAATTATTTGTCAGAAGATAATATTTTGGGAATGTTTCATGTGAGATGTTGGTGAGGCTTTAATTGGACACATGAATTTGGAGAGCAGAAGATGTATATTCTAGAATGTTAATTTGGAATTGATCAGCATATGATAAAAGCTATGACTAACAGATAGTGTAAAGTGAGAAGGGAAAAACCGTGAAGTACTTTAGGATTTAAAATACAGACATGACCAAAAGAGAGGCGGCAAGTTCAGGCAAAGAAAGACTACGCAGAGGCCACTTCCAAAGATGACTCGGTGAATTGAGACTATTCCCCAGAGACACCTTGAGAAGAGAGAGCTGAGAATGGCAGGGCCATATTAAGGAAGGTGACACATTAGTGTCACCCCCAGAAAAGTAGATTGGCCCTTTTAGGACACATGGATTAAATGTGGGAAGCAGGCTGCGCTGATATCCATGAAAATCTCAGACCCTGCCAGGTCCACTGTTGTCTCCTGTGTTGTCACAACTGGAAATATAAGCTCTTGGTTGGTACCTCTTGGTAAGCTCTTGGTGGGATACACCCTTCAGTTCAGAGCACCTGCCCTCCACGACCCCCACCCCCAGCCTCGGCCAAAGACTAGGATAGAAGGAGTCACGGAGGGGCAGATCCTTGGAATCTTCATAGCAAGACCAGACTTCTGTGAATCGGAGGCAATGAGCCTCACCCAGGGACAGGTCCCCCTGTGCCCAGCACACACGTGTGGAATAAGGAAATGGTATGGCCTTTCAGGTGTACTGTAGGGCCAGGTGAGCCAAGAGAGACCTGAGCTCCAGGCTGCAGTCAGCTGGTGAACATCCCCCATGCACTATGTAAATAGTTTCCCTTTCTGTGCATCGAGCAGAGCAGAGGAAGGCAGCAGGGTCTTCTAGAACCCAGCTGTCTCTTCCCCCAGCAACGATGTTAGCCCCCGTTGCCGGGTGCTGGTTTGTATTGGAGACGGAACCCTCCTTGGGGTTCTGAGTGGTCACCTGTGGCCCAGAAGACCCTGGAAATCAGAGGCAAAGCTTGGAGGCCCTTCAGAGAAATGGAGGGCCAGCTGATGGCCACCAAAATGGCTCTCCAGCCAGTCCGGGAGCAGCTCTCCTGGACTACTTTCCTGGTGATGTATGAATTTGTAACACTTGCCAGGAGTCTCTGGGTGTCACTGGGAGATCCTGTTGTGCACTGTGGTTGTAGTGCTCATAGTAACTAGTCAGCATGGTTTAATGAGAGGGGAGGGGCTGCTCAGGAGTGATGTGCCTGGGCGAAGTGTCTGGGAAAGGCACGGAGGAGATGGGACCAGAGAAGCAAGACCGTGAAGCCCTCATGTCACATGTGGGGAGGCCAGTCCTCCCACATTAAAAACCCTCGCTCTGGTCACCCTGAATGGAAATCCCAGCTGGTCTTCAGTGGAGCACATGGTGCAACTGCTTAAGGAAGGTCAGAGAGGCCAGCCTGCTCACCTTTCCCAGGTGAATGATAGAAAGCCTGTCTTGGGAGTATCATGGAGAACCCTATTGAAGGAGAACAACAGATGGCCCCAGTGACAGCCTTGATATGCAGGGACATCCAGACCCACTGGTCCAAGAAACCACCAGCTAACTGCAGGTGTAGAATTGAGGGAAAGGCAGAGGAGAAAGGAAGGCAGGTGCTCCAGAATCCAGGAGGGCAGCAGGCCACCAGTGAGGACAGAGAGCACTGGGCCAGACCATGCTGAAGATGCTGCATGTGCTGGAGCTCATGAGATGTCACACAGAGGGTGGGGGCTCAGGAGGAGATGGGAGCAGGAAGGCAGAGACTGGCGATGGTCCTGTCCACCTGTCAGCAGGGCATCACTGACCACGGTGACTTCCGTGTGCCCTTGGACAATCCTGACGCAGAGAAAGAAGAGCTGTCCAGGGAACTGATGGAGGAAAATCAGAAGGTTGCAGCACTCACAGGACAAATAACACACCTCCAAGTTCAGGAAGTGTCTTTCCACATCAAAAGTGCCCAGCTGGAAAGTGAGATTCAAAAGCTCCTGTTGAAGCTCCAAATACAGCCTGAAATTTGTGAAGAGCATATCCTGTAACTGGAGAGAAAGTGGGCTGAGGAGGAGACACACTGTGTGGAAATGGAGAAGCGGCTTCCCAAGGTATGCAGGAGCAGAATGCCACCTGTCACATCTGCAGCCTCTACAAGAAGCCGGCCGAGGACCTGGGCAGAGAACCAACCCCTCTCATGAAGAGGAGGTCCTTATGTGGAGGAGGAGGTCAGAAGAGCTGGAGGACCACTCTGTTGGCAGAGAGAGATCTCTAGGAGCTAAGGAGAGAAAGTCACAGCCTTAGGCAGAGGCCACCTCCGGTCAAGGATCCAACCTGTCCCACAGGGGTCTCCTGCACCTGCTGCTCCTCCTGCCACCCTTGAGGCCCAGGGACTCCCCCTGAATCGCCAGGTACCCCAGGAGAAGCACAGGTACACTGGCCTGGCTCCAGGGTTTGGAGTCACCTGCAGGTCTGACTCAACTTCCCAGTAGCCAAGCCCTGGATGCCCACACCCAGGGTACAATAGCTCCTGTGCTTCCCCCCTCCAAGCCGTGGCCATTGCTTTTTTAAATTTAGGTCAACCCTGTTATTTAGTGGATGCTACATAGTTCTTCGTGAAGTTCCCTCTAAGACATGAGTGTGACATGGTATTTTTCAATAAATGTTTATTAAACATAAAGTAAAATAAAATACAGATATGAGACATAAAATAGCTGGAGACTAAGTGAGACTAACAAATAACCGGATAGATGGGGTAACCCAGTAGACTATATTTTCATGGAAGTCAAATGTTTTTCCAGGAGAAAGTGGTTAGTGATGCCAGACGCTGACAAATCAAATCGTTTTCTTGGATTTGGAAACAAAGAAGTGGGTAAAACTTGATGAAAATTTTGATTGAAACGTGAGGCAGGATTCAGAAGGCATTGAGATGAGGAGAAAATAAGAGGTAAATTTGTTAGGATATAAACAACGGTGAATTAGGCTTTTAAGGGCACTAGTTGAAGAGGATTTTCAGGTTCTGGGCGAGAGAAGAGAGTGTGTGTGCGCGTGAAGAATGAAAGACTTAAACACATTTAAATGTACTTACACTTTTTGAAGGACTACTTAACTATGCAATGTAGATTGGAAAAAGATGAGAGCATGATGATGTCTAGATTAGGTACATGGTATTTTAATTTCTAGGATGATTCTCTAGTGACACTCTTAAGTCACAGAGGAAAATTTTAAGTCTTGTTACACTGTTACTCAAGTGAGATTAATGTCAAATCTTGCACACCAGAACTTCTAGCTTTATCTCAGGTTCTCTCTCATTTAACTAGTTATAAGTAGTTTTTTTTTATTCAAAATATTTAAAAAGACACAAACTTTATGGAAATTTTCCTTTATTAGTTTATTTAACATTGGCTGAAATGAAGTTTTAGTTTAGCTCGTTATTGATATCTGAAATTAAACTGAAAACACTGCTCCAATCACTTTGTGAGATTGGAATCTCAAAACTAACTTTAAATGGCTGCATCTTTTGTTACACACATAGTTAAACTTTCCTTTGTGTTTAAACACATTACTCTTTGAACAGAATCCTTTAAAATGTTTTTCATGATCATCTTTAACTACTGAGCCTGAATTATAATCATTGATATTTTAGTAATTGAATATTTCTAAAACTTTTAAAGATTTCTATGCTAATAAAATTTCTTCTATTGGGGCACCTGGATGGCTCAGTCATTAAGCGTCTGCCTTCGGCTCAGGACATGATCCCAGCGTCCTGGGATCGAGCCCCGCATCGGGCTCCCTGCTCGGCAGGAAGCCTGCTTCTCCCGCTACCATTCCCTCTGCTTGTGTTCTCTCTCTCGCTGTGTTTCTCTCTGTCAAATAAACGAAATCTTTAAAAAAAAGAAAAAAAATTCTTCTATTAATGGATATATATGGACAATGTGTACATACTTTTAGAATTCCATTATCTTTATTATTCAAGTTCAAATAGATATTAATTCAAGATGGCCCTGATTAAACTTCCAGGAATAAAGTGAAAACAAATCCTTATATTTCTGAGACTTGTGCCGTAAGACCTCCCCAAAAAAGATAATTTTGAAGGATATTTTTATGTCAATGGGAATGAATTTTGATGAAAACACAACTCATTGAATGTATTAAAATTGAATATATTAAAATGGGCTTGCTTCTGACAAAATTTCTGACAAAATATGTATTCGTACCAAAAACTGATAATAATTACAGAAAGATTTACCAATAGAAATAAATATTTTTCCAAGGCTTACCAGCTGATGTTTAAGGCATTCAATTTTTCAGACTAATTTGGGAACATTTTTCTGAGTTTTGATACTTTTACAGTTTGTTATTCATCTTGATATCTTTCACACTGAAAACATCTCGTTATCTTAAAGTGTCTCTTTATTCATGAATGGAGATCATCAAGAAAGATAAACCATTTCAACAAGTCACTTTGAAGAACTAACTATTGTTTTATTAAACTGCTATGGCTCAAAGTGATCATATGACACCTGAGCTATCTTAGTTCTGATAAACTTGAAAACAACCTGACTGGTTGGAGCAAGATGGTGGAGGAGTAGGAGACTGAGATAGTATCAGATTCCAGAAGTTCAGCTAGAAATCAAACCATTCTAAACACCTACAAACTCAATAGGAGATAAAAGAGAAAAACAGCAACTCTAGGAATAGAAAACCGACCACTTTCCAGAAGGTAGGACGTGTGGAAAAGTGAATCCAAAGTGACAGGAGGACAGACCGGAGGGGGAGGGGCCGGCTCCTGGTGAGCAGCAGAGCACAAAATCAGAACTTTTAGAAGTCTGCTCTGTTGAGGGACATCACTCCAGAGGCTAAGCAAGGAGTTTAGCACTCTCAGGGACAGTGTGATTTCAGGATCTGTGGGGTCACAGAAAGACCAGGGGTGTCTGAGGGTGGCAGAGCTCTCAGGCATCAGAGCAGGGAAGCCAACAGTAGAGATGGAGCCGAGCAGTGGGATCTCAGCTCAGGATTACCTTAAACCATGATCTGAGGCATAGTCGGGCCACTGCTCTTGGAGCAGGGACCCCACAAGGGGTCTTCATTATAGAATGAAGACATTTTACAACCAAATGGACTTGAAAAAATCAACTAATTCACATATGTCATTTTACAATTGAAGAAACAACTGGAGGCCTAGAGAGATCAAGGGTCACAAAGCTAATGATAAGCAATGACAAGACTAGAATCTTTTGTTTCCCAAACTAGTACATATTTTTTTAAACCAAGTTTAACAATGTACAAAGAAGGTTGCACCTTAGTTTCAATTTATTTTGGATTCAAGGGTGTTAAGAACCATTCTTTATCCCCTTGAGATTAAATATTGAATCATTTTTTCAAAAAGAATTCCTGGTATGTATTTTCATTCATACATACTTACATTCATTCAATAATTTTAGGTTCTTCTCATGTGCCAGGCATTATATTCATTGTATAATTATGTAATGGGCCAGGGTTGTGCAGAGAAAGAGAACCAACAGGATGTATGCATATAGAGAGATTTATTTTAATGAACTGGTTCACCTCATTGTGGAGGCTTAGCAAGCCCCAAATCTGATGAGTAGGCCAACAGACTGGAGATGAAGGGAAGAATTGCAAATTGGGTCTACAGGCAGTCTGCTGGCAGAATTCCTTCTTGCCCTGGGAGGTCAATCTTGATTCTAGTAAGGCCTTCAGTGGATTGGCTCTAACTTATTTGTATATGGAGAGTGCTTTACTCAAGATCCATAGATTTAAATGGCAATCTCACCCATAAAACCACCTTCACAGAAACATTCAGAATAATATTTGACCTGATATTTGGTCATCATGGCCCAGTAAAGTTGATACATAAAACTAACCATATAAGCAAGGCCACAAATAGATCAAGAGCCATCTTTAAGCTGAAATCAGGTTTACCTTTAAATTACAAGAACAACTTTCTGGTTCCTTTATTACTGATGATGCCTGACTGGATGATTCGCTGGTACACTAATTCTGTTGGGACCCCCAAGACCAAAAGGGATTCATTAGTCACTTTTATGTGCACAGAAGAGATGTAAAGAGCTATAAATTTTCTTTAATGTGTCTTACCACAAAACTCCAGGAAAATCCAAGGACCCATGGAAATTGGTATACAGAGACATAATGCTCAGATCCTCCATTCCAAACAGGAAGGGGAAATTATTATCCAGCAGACCTTGTGTAAAATACATTCCCAATGGCAGGTAAAGTGACTTACTCTTTACTCCCTGTAACAGACCTAGTTTTTGTATGGAAATTAGACATCTAATTTCCTGAGAGCATGGCTATTTAGTACCATCCAAAAGGCCTGAAAGTATAAGACAAAGAAGCCATTAGTACTCTTGATAAGATGTGAGGGGGAGGAAGGGAAGAACAAGGCTGAAGCTTTTCTTTGGGTAGCCTTGGTTTGTTTGACCTACAGGGAGGCATGGCCTTTTGTCAGACCTTCTGTGGATGTAAAGCAACCACACTTCAGATGAAAAAACTACTGGACAGCAGGGTAAAAATGATGTGTATTTCTTTGCTTCAGCCTCCATCCACATAAGGAAGGAAAAGTTTGGGAGTCTGATGTCAAACCCAAACACTCTATTATACCAGGTCAATTATGCAAGTTCCTTCAGAAGAGGTAGTTACATGCGAAATATGAATTGCACATCTCTCTAAACTACCTTTAGCCTATTGAGGTGAAAATTTGACTTTAATTCCCAAGTAATGAATCATATTTGTTTTTAGAATATGAACTTATGAAATATAAACTATATACTAAACTATACATTTCAAGATGTTTCTAGACTTTCAGAAATTCTGACTGAATACAAATCAGTATCTGGTTTCATACCCTGCTAATCTCACTCATTGGTTTGAAGAGCACAGCAGGTCACCCTGTTCACTATACTCCCTCAAGCAACATAAGAGAGTATCGTTATTCCCACTAAATTCTTCTGGTTGTTTTCTTTCTTTCTTTTTTTTTTTTTTTGTTACTTTTTTCTCTCTCTCTTTTTTTATTAACAAATAATGTGTTATTTGCCCCAGGGTACATGTCTGTGAATCATCAGGCTTACACATTTCATAGCACTTATCATAGAAGATACCCTTCCCAATGTCTATAACCCAGCCACCCAATCCCTACCCCCCTACCCTCCAGCCACCCCCAGTTTGCTTCCTGAGTTTAGGAGTCTCCTATGATTTGTCTCCTTCCTGATCCCATCTTGTTTCATTTCCCTCCCCCAACCCCCATGACCCCCTGCCTTGCTATGCACATTCTTCATACCATAGAGATCATATGATAATTGTCTTTCCCTGATTAACTTATTTCGCTTAGCATAATACCCTTACTTCCATCCACCTCACTGCAAATGGCAAGATTTCATTTCTCTTGATGGCTGCATAGTATTCCATCGTATATATGTACCACATCTTCTTTATCCATTCATCTGTTGATGGGCATCTAGATTCTTTCCATAGTTTGGCTATTATGAACATTGCTACTATAAACATTCGGGTGCACATGCCCCTTCAGATCACGACATTTGTAAGTTCAGGGTAAATACCTAGTAGTGCGATTGCTGGGTCATAGGGTAGCTCTATTTTCAATTTTTTGAGGAAGCTCCCTACTGTTTTCCAGAGTAGCTGTACCAGCTTACATTTCCACCAACAGTGTAGAAGGGTTCCCCTTTCTCTGTATCCTCACCAACATCTTTCATTTCCTGACTTGATAATTTTAGCCATTCTGACTGGTGTTAGGTGGTATCTCCCTGTGGTTTTGATTTGTATTTCTTTGATGCCGAGTGATGTTGAGCACTTTTCATGTATCTATTGGCCATTTGGATGTCCTCTTTTCAGAAATGTCTGTTCATACCTTCTGCCCATTTCTTCATTGGATTATTTGTTTTTTGGGTGTTGTTTGAGAAGTACTTTATAAATTTTGGATATTAGCCCTTTATCTGATATGTCATTCTCAAGTATCTTCTCCCATTCTGTCAGTTGTCTTTGGTTTTGTTGACTGTTTCCTTAGCTGTTCAAAAGCTTTTGATCTTGATGAAGTCCCAATAGTTCATTTTTGCCCTTGCTTCCCTTGCCTTTGGAGATGTTTCTAGGAAGAAGTTGCTGCGGCTGAGGTTGAAGAGGTTGCTGCCTGTGTTCTCCCTAAGGATTTTGATGGAGTCCTGTCTCACATTGAGGTCTTTCATCCATTTTTGTGTGTGGTGTAAGGAAATGGTCCAGTTTCATTCCTCTGCATGTGGCTGTCCAATTTCCCCAACACCATTTGTTGAAGAGACT
>CM053605.1:44084416-44101188 GCA_028646535.1 Procyon lotor
CATGGTGTCATTTATTTCCTTAAGTCTCTTCTCATGACTCCTGAGCAGTTTGCTCCAGCCATCTTCCTGTCCTTTCTTCTCTATCATTTTATCCTCTAGATCACTAATTCTATCCTTTGTCTCCGTAACTCGAGCTGTTAAACTATTTAGGTTGGATTGGATCTCACTGATAGCACTTCTTACATCGGCTTAGCTGGATTTCATTTCTGCCCTTAGAGATTCTATATTGTCATTGATCTTAACCATTACCTGGATAATTGTCAGCCTGAATTCCCTTTCTGACATGCTGTCAATGTCCATGTCTAATAGTTCTGAGGGAGAGGGCGCAGTCTCTGGGTTCTTCCTCTGTTGGGTGTTCCTCCTCCTAGTCATTTTGATGGGAGGTGGATGAGAGGATGTATAGTTGGATATTTCGCCCATGATCCAGGCAGGTGCACTCTGAGAAGTTCTTCTCAGAATTAGTATTTCTCTCCCTCCTCCTGGGGTGAAAATGAAGCCAAAATGCGGAAGGAAGGTCTTGTAGAATAGATGGTTGGTGAGAGACAGCTGAGCCTGGCTAAAAGGAAGGTCTGACGAACTGCATTCCTACCCGCGTCTCTAGGAAGAAGTCCACGCCTTTCCAAAGCCTTTTCTTATCTGCTCAAATAAATGTGATGTCTCTTTGATTTCTAAACTCCACAGCTGAATCTCTCTTTGATCTCTGAACTCCACACATTTGCACCTCACCTATGCAGGTATCATTTAACACCTTGTATTTTATTTATGAACTTATCCCTTCTTGTTTCAATAAAGACTCAGGAGCTGATTTTATATCTGCAGCTTTCAGTGTGCCTTTCACAGCAAAGTCCTTGAAAAAATATTTGTAGAATTAAATTTAATATAGAGAAAATTTTGAGGAATGCGATTTTCACTTTAGTTCTCAGTCTTGGTCCTGCTTCTCTGCTCAGCTGTTTTTGACTGAAGACTTTCTTCCCTGGTTTTAGATTTACCATTGTTCAAGTAAACTGTACATTGAAGAGGCCTTCATTGAAAAGAAATCTTCAATTAGAAACATTCTGTCATTCATTTTGCTGTTAAATAAGGCCAAAAGAATTTTGCACGTACTCTGGGGCAAATAATACGTTATATGTTAATTAAAAAAATAAGAAATAAAAAGAATTTTACATTTAAACCCAACCCACTACAAGGCACCTGGGTGACATAGTCAGTTAAATGGCCAACTCTTAGTTTCAACTCAGGTCATGATCCCCATGGTCTTTTTTTTTTTTTTTTCTTTTAAAGATTTTATTTATTTGACAGAGAAACACAGCGAGAGAGGGAATACAAGCAGAGGGGATGGTAGCGGGAGAAGTAGGCTTCCTGCAGAGCAAGGAGCCCGATGTGGGGCTCGATCCCAGGACCCCGGGATCATGACCTGAGCTGAAGGCAGACGCTTAACGACTGAGCCACCCAGGCGCCCCAGGATCCCATGGTCTTGAGATCAAGTCCTGTGTTGGAGTCTGCATTCAGTGTGGTGTCTGCTTGAAATTCTCTTTCCCTCTGCCCCTCCTGCTTGTGCTTACTTTCTCTCTCTCTAAAATAATTTATCTTCAAAAAAAAAAAAAAATACAAACAAACCCAAACCCAACCTACTATATAGCCTTTGGAATGGCTCCTTAATTGACCATTAAGCATGCACATGCACATGCATGTATAATAACCTCTTTAGTGAATTGAGAAACATTCCACCAAACAAAGCGTGCTTTCTCCAGCCACCAAGGGGATAAGCAACTTTTGAATGAATCAAGACCTTCTCTACCAACTCTTTTCTGAAGGGGATCCTCTTCAAAGAAAGTAGGACACATAAAACTCAACTCAGAACACACACACATGCACAAACCGGGTTTCACTTCCTTTTTCTTTTCAAATTCATAGATATTATGGAAATTGGTAAGATGAATCCAAGGAGAAAAAAATCTGATTTCTTGAATTTTATGTATATGTCATGATAAAGATGAATGTGGTAGAGATGTGAACACATTTTGAAGCAATGGGCCATAAATGCTTTTGTTGATATCATTTGGCAGTAGGGTTTGCTGGGAGTGTATGAGTATGTATTAAACAGTGTGGGGAGAACTATCCAGTAAGGAAAACAGGATAAAATGCAAAGCCCCAGCTTTTTAGATTTGTGCCTACTGAGGGTCTCTATAACAGTGTGGCAAGGCATCAGGCTTGAAGCACTTAGCCATTGCATTTGGATTTTAAAAGATCCCATACCATAAATTCTGGTTGCGGTTAGAGCTGGTAAAAGGAAAAATACCCTAGGATTTATTAATATGTAAATCTAGTAATTTGAAAAATTGAATGATCTCAGGTTAGGGTTTCTGAATTCATGCAATCTAATTTTGGCCAAAATGACATCACACTTTCACAATTCTGCATAAGTTGACGATAAATTACATAATCTTTCTTTAAAATTAACACAGAGAAAGTGTTTAAGGAGAGCATAAATAAGGTAAGAACGCAAACATGGCTACAGTGCATCATACCAATGATCCACATAGCGTGAACTTTCATCCCCAAAGTATCATGTGTTGGTAGGAAAAACAAATCCAATAACAAAGGAGATCACATTTTTATAAATGAGGCAGAATGGCTCTTTTAAAAATGTTCTTTTATCTCTGTCAAACTTAAGAGTGTTTTATCTCAATACTAGTACAAGCAGAATAACCAGTCGTTCTTATATCTGCCCGTAGTCCTGCCATTGAGTAGGATAGTGTTGATAGGTGGAATGTTTCTTGGAATTGCTCAATGGCCAAGCCTGTAGACACAGCTGGAATCAATTGTGAAATGGGATGCATGGCTAATCAGTTTACAATATGGACATAAGATTTGACTGCTATTACCCTGCTTACAAGCACTTAAAACAATCTCAAATAACCTGAAATAATTGATTTGTTTTGAAACCTAGATACACAGTTCTTTTGCCTGACTGAAATAATAAATTGGTATAGTTAGCAGGCTACATTAATCAGTTTATGTCCTTTTAATACCACAAACACCAAGGGGCACTCCATGTTCTTTTGTCATGCTGAAATCTGGTTCAGACCCAGATACTTCAATTTCAATTCTCAAATGAAGGGCAGGTTTGTGAAGAAGAGCATGGCTCTCCCAAACAATTCTTAAGAATTGTTTTAATATATCTCGCTTTACTTTAATAATCTTTTGTGAATGTGTCATGTACAAATATGTAAATGTTTTTATGTAGCTATTTATATTTAATCCTATTACAGTTCAGCCTTTGTGTAAAGATGTAAGCAAGCCTCTTGTTTTTCAAAGACCTTGTCAGTTAAAGCTCCAAAAGTGTTACCTGGTTTGAATATGCAAAGTTTGGCAGATCCAGGTGAGTTAGTCTGTGTGGGAAATGAGCAGTGGCTTTGAAGTAAGAAAAGCTGGGTTTGAAAGTTAGCTCTACTAACTGAATAGAGCTAGTAATTTAAATTCTGAGCCTCATTTTCTTTTGAAACTTGGAGTTAGTAATCTCTACCATACCTTCATTCATTCTTTCATTTTTCCTATATTTATTAGATGCTTTCTAGGTGTTGGGCAATTTACTAGATTTTAATGATACAAAGAATGAATAATAACTCAAGTCCCAGCAGTCCAGGGACTTACTTATAAGTTAGAGGTGTGTTGTAAAGTAATTAAGGCACCATTGTGAGGGCTATCATAATTGGTATCGACTAAAATGCCAGGAAATTGAAGATGAAAGTGAATTTATTTCTCTGCTTTGGAGGAAGGTTTAAAAAGAGATAACGTGTAATATAGTCCCAAAACAAAACGAAGATGAACAGGCATGGAGGTATGAAAAAGATGGTTTATTTAGAAAACTGTGGAGAACATTGTGAGATTGTTATAGAATATGGGGGATGGAGTGAGAGGAAACATTCTTTGCCATGGAAATCTAACTGTAGTATCTATTGCTCCCACATCACTTTCCAGCTTATCTTTCCTTTCAAAGAAATCTAGTGGATTATTCAAGCATTTTTTTCTCTTTGAAAATATGTTCCACCTTTCCGTGTGTGTGTGTGCGTGTGTGCATGTGTGTGTGTGTGCACATGCGTGCATGTGCCTAAGTGTTCAGTAGTGCTTCCTTTTATAATGGGTTTATTCAAACTTCCAGATTTGGGGAGGAAGATCTCACCAATCTTTATTTTCCAGATTTTTCCTTGGAAAGTAAGTATCTTAGGGTAGGGAGTTGTACCGGCCATCTATCATTCTTTTGTAACTTGGTGATCTAAACTGCAAAGATAGATATGTTGGTTAATGTTCTATCATTTCAACACCTAGTTCTCATAAAATTCTTAGGTGGTTACCTTTCAGCCTTATCCCGTGAACATTCATGTATGAACATTCAAAAAATTGTTCATACCTGTGTGACCCAAGACAGTTGTGTAAAATGTGAAATTTTATTATCCAGATCTTAAAAGATAAATAGAAAGTGAGTGGACAGTCGAGGCAGAGGACACTTCATGAATAAAGTAAAGAAACAAACTCAGAGCAGGGAACAAGAAGGAGGATAGAGGAAATACAAGGTCATTGAATGGGACATGAAGATTGCCTACTTGGATCTGGACTTTATTTAATAGATACTTTGGGCTAATCAGATATTTTACATCATAAAAATGTGACTAGAGTTTTTCTCTAGGAAAATGAATTGTAAGTCAGGTGGTAGAGAAGATTGGGGATATGAAATGCAGCGAGGGAATACTTAGAGAATAAACGTGGTAAAAAAAGGAATTCTGATTTCGATATTAAAAACAAAGGTAACAAATTAGAGATAAATGGTAGAAGTAGAATCAATCACCCAGCAACTGATGAGGAAAAGGGGCTAAAATGATACAAGTTTTGGAACTGAAGTGATGCTAGTTCCATTAATAGGAAGTGAAGGCACAGAGGGAGGAGGAAGAGACTATTTCAGGGAGAATACAATGAGCTGATTAACTACAGATATATAATACTGGTGGAGATAATAGACTACTTAAATTAAATATGTTGGGTCGGAGGAAAGAAAACCTTTTCAGTTCTTTAACATCTGTGTTTCTTTCTGTTTTTGACTATAATAGACTAAAATGAAGGGTGAATTACAATTACAATCCTATATTCCCCAGCTACTGGGAATTGAGTACAGTCTTGTTCTAATCTAATCATACGGCATCCTCCTTAATGTAGCTTCTTCACGCTAATATGTGTTCCCTCACCTAGGTCTCTAACTCAGCAGTCTCAATTAGATCATCAGCAAACAGACAATCTCTGTGTCTCCCCTTTACTTCTGTATGACAGCTGGAAAAGGTTATCGGTTCTGAACCCAGATAGCTTCTGTGTTAAGTCTTTCTAAACTCCCATAATTAATCTTTTGCAGACTGACAATAATTCTCCTGTCTTCATTTTGCAGACACAAACTCATTTGGCTTTGCAGTACTTCAGATAACTTATTACCATGTTAAAAAAAAGAATGGATATACTCCTTCAGGTTTCTCCAGTTCTGCTATATGCTTGTCAGGTCAACATTCTCCACACAACTAAGCAGAGACAGATGGTGCCCATTTCCTCAGTGACAGAATCATCCAGCAATGTCAAAGGTATTTACATCCTTGAGAGAAGGAGAGATGCTTTATGACTAAGAGTTTCCCACCACATATATTTTAGAATACAGAAATTAAACTTCAATAAAAATTCATATGCAGTTATGTTAAAGTATAATTACATGAATCATTTAGAAATAAACTCAGTTACTTTGTTTTATTATCAATTCTCCAAGGACCTTTCTGGAAGGACATTAGTGTGCCTGACTAGAAGGTATCTATAATAATGATTATGTAAAATTCAAAATTGGACACAATGTCCTCCAATGAAGCCTATGTTTTTTAAATCACTGTAGTAAAATTGAAAAAGGAAAACTGAAATACTGTTTGGGAAAATAGCCACAATTTGGATAGCATAAATTGTGTCTTGTGTTTCCTTAATCACTTTTCTTATCTTTCATTTTATATATTTCTGTAGTGTATCAGTTCTATAAACAGGACCTTAAATTATCTGCTTAAGTAACTTATAAGTTTGATACTAAAGGCATTTTAAACTTTTTCCTATCCTATCTATTTCCTTCTCTACTGTAAAGGTAGCTAGTATTAATTTTATAAGCTATAATTTAAAACTCCTGAAGAATTCAGTGACCTGAATTTTAGTCCCAATTCTGGCATTAACTATTTACAGAATCTTTGCCATCTGTCTTATTTTCTCTGAATCTTAGATTCCTCATATACAAAGGGCAAGGATTATTTAGCTAAGATCTCTTCCATTTTTGAAATTCTATTGTTAAGTGATTTGCTCAGGTGAAAAGAGTAGATAGATAATGATATAAATGTAAATCACAGTTTAGTGAGATACAAAAATTTATTTTCATTAAAGTGATGCTATTTTTTAATCTAAAATTATGAAGTAAAAAACCTGTAGATTTGGAAATGGTAATATTTTTATCTTGAAAATATCAGTCCTAGGAGCACATCTTCAAATTTTATTATTTCTGCTTCCAGGACTTTCTACCCACTGGGATTATAGCCTTTGAAAGCATTTACTTCACTGGTTGAACTATAATTATGTTGAAGGAAATACATATTCATTGCATTTATTTATTCAGTTACTCTTAGTTTGTTGATTTCACCCTCATAAGTGTGTTTAAGATATTTAGGGGTATATTTAGGAGTAAATATTTAGGGGTAAAAAGAAACAAAGTAGGAGTTCTTAAGCAGCTAATGAACTGGTGAACACTACATCAAAAACTCATCATGTACTATATGCTGGCTGATTGAACATAATAAAAACAAACAAACAAACAATGCCCAAATACCTGAGGAGTAAGCTGAAAGTGAACTTCTTGTTTACAGTAGATTTATATTCCACTGTGTTGGAATGGGTCACCACTTTGCTCCATTCTCTCAAGTCCTTCTTGCCCTTGGGTCTGTCTTGTGGTCTGACATTGTGAAAACTCACCCAGCTCATTAACATGGCTTTGGATGTGGTGACATCATAAGATCTGGTAAAGCCAAAACTCAGAAAGATGAATTTGAGTTACATCGTGAATGTTTTTATTATATAAAATCAGAGGTCATTGAAAATAAAATATTTCTGAAAAATTTTTATGTCATAAATATATGATCGCTTGATTTTTTTCCATTTTATTTTCTTTTTATTTTTAAAGATTTTATTTATTTATTTTGTGAGAGAGAGAGAGAGGGAGAGCACAAGCAGGTGGAGCAGCAGAGACAAGGGAGAAGCAGGCTCCCTGCCGTGCAAGGAGCCTGACTCAGGGCTCGATTCCAGGACCCTGGAATCATGACCTGAATCCGAGGCAGATGCTTAAGTGACTGCACCACCCAGACATTCCTCTTTTTTCCATTTTAATGTATAATTTACATACAGTAAAATTCATGTTTTTTTGTATATAATTCTGTGAGTTTTCACAAACTTTGCACAGTTGTATAAGAACAACCCAAGTCAAGATAATTCCTTCACCCTGCTCCCCAGTTTCGACATTCTCCTTTGTAGTCAGTCTGCCTACTGTCCTCAGCCTCCAGCAGTCACAGATCTATTTTCTCTCCCTGTAGTTTTGCCTTTGCCAGACCATCACATGAAATCATACAATATACAACCTTTGTGTCTGGATTCTTTCACTTAGCATAGTGTACCTAACAACATCCATGTTATTGCATCATCAGTTGTACCTTCATTTTTATTGCTGAGTAGTATTCCATCCTGTGAATGGGACCTACTTTGTCTACCTATTTCTTAGTGAAAGGGATTTTGACTGTTTATAGTTTAGGGGGTTATTAGTAAAGCCAATATAAACATTAGCATCCACACTTTTGTGTGATCATAGGTTTTCATTTTTGTTGTTACATACCAAAGAATGAGATTTCTGAGTGACGTGGTAGGTTTATATGGTTATTGTTTTGAATATCTACCACCAGTATATGAGTTCTGGTTGTTCTGCATCGTGTCAGCAATTGGTACTGCCATTTTTTAAAAGGCATTCTAATAGGTATGTAGTGGTATATAAATGTGGTTTTAATTTGCATTTCCCCAATGTCTAATTGTGTTGAGTATCTTATGTCTTCATTTGCCACTTGTGTATCTTTGGTGATATGTCTGTGTAAATTTGTTGTATATGGTGTGAGATACTGATTGAAGTTTTATATACTGAACAGGAATATCTAATTTTTCTAGCACCATTTGTTGAAAAGACTATCTTTTCCCCATCAGTGTGTTTTACACCTTTGTCAAAATAAATTCACCATGTGAGAGTTTCTTTTTTTTTTAATTTAAACAATTTTTAAATTTAAAAAATTTTTTAAATTTAAAAAAAATTTCTGGATACTTTATTCAGTTCTATGGATCTATATATCTACCCTTTCTAATATACTACACTGTAATGATTTATGTATGACAGATCTGAAAATCAGGCAGTGTAAGTACATTATCTTTCGTCTTCAAAATGGTTTTGGGTATTCTAATTCCTTTGCCTTTTCATATAAACTTTAGAATCAACTGGCAGATTTCTTTCAAAAAAAAAAATACTTGCTGGGATTTTGATGGAATTGCTTTGACACTATAGATCAGTTATTTAAAATAGATTCATTGAAATATATTGTACATACCATACCATTTGCCTATTTAAAGTATACAATTCAGTAATAATCAGAGTTAGACAACCATTACGATAATAAATTTTAGAACTTTTTAACACTCTATAATCTTAGTAAGCCCCTCTAATCTCCTATTTCTCAACTGTAGACAACCACTAATCTACCCTCGGAAGATTTGCCTGTTCTGGATGTTTCATATAAATGGAACAATATAATATGTGGTCCTTTGTTACTGATTTCTTTCACTTAGCATGTTTTCATGGTTTATTCATGCTGTGGAATGTATTAATGTACTTCATTTTTTATTATTGAAATATCTGACTTTAAGGCTATACAATATTTTATTAATTAGTTGGTAGACTTTTAGGTTGCTTCCACTTTTTAATTGTTACAAACGATGTTGCTGTGAAAATCATATACAAGTTTTGCATGGACATATATTTTCATTTCTCCTGGGTATATACCTAGGAGATAAATGCTGCTATTTGATAACTCTATGTTTAACCCATTTGAGACACCACCAGATTTTTCCCCAAAGCAGCTGCTTCATTTTACAATCCCATCAATGTCTGAGAGTTCTAATTTCTTTACATTCTTACCAATTCTTGTTATCTTCCACTTTTTTTTTTTTCCACTACAGCTATCTTAGTGGTTGTGGAGTGGTATCTCATTGTGGTTTTAATTTGCATTTCCCTGATGGCTAATGACATTAAACATCTTTTCAAGTGCTTAATTGACCATTTGTATATTTTTGTTGGAGAAGTATCTATTCAGATCCTTTTTCCATTTTTTAACTGGGTTATTTTTCTTTTTATTGTTATAATAGTTCTTTATATATTCCAGATACAAGTTTTTTATCAAGTATATGATTTGTGAAATATTTTGCAAATCTTTGGGCTTTCTTTTGCACTTTACTGATAATCTTTTGAACATAAAAGTTTTTCATTTTGATGACATCCAATTTCTTTTCTCTTTTTTCATTTGTGCTTTTGGTGTCATATCTAAGAAAGCATTACATAGTCTAAGATCAGAAACATGCACAGCTGTCTTCTCATAAGAACTTCACAGTTTTGGCTCATAAACGTAGATCTTTGATACATTTTGAGTAAATACTTGATAATACAGTACAAGGTAGAGGTCAAACTTCATTTTTTGAGGGGTGTTCAGTTATTCCAGTATCATTTGTTAAAGATATTTCTTTCTCTATTAAATTGTTTTGGCACTCTTGTTGAAACCAATTGATCATAAATATAAGGGTTCAATTCTGGACTCTCAAATTTATTCCATTTATCTGTGTCTATCTTTATGCCAATACCAAATAGTCTTGGTTAGGTTTATAATAAGTTTTGATATTGGTGAGTATGTATACTCTAACTTCGATCTTTTTCAAAGTTGTTTTGGCTATTCTAGGTCCCTTTGATTGGCATATGGATTTTACAGTTAGCTTGTCAATTTCTGCAAAGAAATTAGCTGGGATTTTTATAAGGATTGCATTGAAATTGTAGAATAGTTGGAGGAGTACTTCTATTTTAACAATATCAGGTCTTCTGATCCATAAACGTGGAATATCTTTCCATTTATTTAAATTTTCTTTAATTTTTTAAACAGTTTATTGTAGTTTTAGAGTATAAATTTTATTCTTTTTGTCATATTTATTTCTAAATATTTTATTCTTTTTATGGGCTTGTAAGTGGAATTGTTTTCTTAACTTCATATTCAAAATACTCATTGATAATATATAGAAATACAATTGTTTTTGTAT
Organism: Procyon lotor; assembly: GCA_028646535.1. NCBI lineage: Eukaryota > Metazoa > Chordata > Mammalia > Carnivora > Procyonidae > Procyon > Procyon lotor. Next base: position 44,094,860 of record CM053605.1, read on the forward strand.
ATGTGTCTCCTGCAAATTTGTTGAACTTGTTTATTAGCTGTAATAGGTTATGTGTGTGTATATGTGTGTTCCTTAGAATCCTCTAACTATGAGATACTTAATTCCAATCTGGACAGCATTTTTTTCTTATCAAATACAATGTCAAGTAGAAGTTGTGAAATCAGACATCTTTGTCTTTTTTCTGACCTAAGAGAAGCATTTAGTCTTTCACTATCAAATATGATATTAGCTGTGAGGTTTTTTTAATTAAATTAATTTTTTTTTATTATAGATGCTCTTTTTGAAGTTTAGGAAGTTTCCTTCTATTCCTGTGTTGTTTAGTATTTTTATCATGAAAGAGTATTTAATTTTATCCGGTGCAATTTCTTATCTATTGAGACAATCAAGTGTGGTTTTTTATCCTTTATTCTAGTAATATGGCATATTAAATTAGTTGATTTTTAGATATTGAAGCAGTCCTGCATTCCCTCGATAACTTATGAATTATATATATAAATATATATATTTTTTATTTGCTAGCATTTTGTTGAGGGTTATTATGTCTGAAGTTTTCTTGTGATGTCTTTGTCTAATTTTGTTAACAAGATAATATGGATCTTGAATGAGTTGGCAAGTGTTTTGTTTTATTTTGGAGAGAAGCTCATGAAGAATTGGTATAAATTCTTTAAATGTTTAGTAGAATTCATTGGTAACACCATCATCTTAAGACCTAGCATTTTCTTTGTATGTAATTTTAAAATTACTGATTCAATATCATTACTAGTTCTATAACTATTCAGATTTTCTATTTTGTCTTGAATCAGTTTTGTAGTTTCTAACTTCTAAAGATTTTTTCTTATTTCATCTAAATTATTTAATCTGTTGCCATACAGTTGCCTTTAGTATTCCCTTATAAAACGTATTTCAGTAAGGTCAGTAATAATGTCCTTTCTTTCATTTTTGATTTTAAAAATTTGGGTCTTCCCTGGTTTCTTTTTTCTTGTTTTCCCCTGATCATTCTAGCCAAAATTTTCTCAATGTTATTGATCTTTTCAAAGAACTAAGTTTGGGATCTTTCTTCTTTTTGATGTAGGTATTTGCATTATAAATTTTCCTCTGAGCACTTTGTTAGTTGCATCCCATAAGTTTTTGTGTGTTATAGTTTCATTTATATTCATTTCAAACTATTTTCTATTTTTCCTTGTGATTTATTCTTTGACCCATTGATTATTTAATACCATGGTGCTTATTTTGCATGTGTTTGTAAATATGTATAAATGAGTTTTAAGAGAATTGACATCTTAAAAATATTGAGTGTTTTTATCCATTAAGATGGTATATCTCCCCATTTATTTATGTCTCCTCTTATTTCTTCCACCAGTATTTTACAGTTTTCAATGGACAGATCTTGCACATAATTTGTAAGATTTATATCAAAGTATTTCATATTTTGGAAGCTATTATGAATCATATTTTTTATTTCAATTTTCAGTTGCTCATTGATAGTTATAAACTTATGATTGATTTTTGAACACTTAGCCTATATTCTGCAACTCTGCTTCATCATTTTAATGGCTTTTTAAAAATATATTCTTTAGAATTTTCTATTTAGACAATCATGTCATATGTAAAAGAGATATTTTTATTTCTTCCTTTCAATTACCAGTGACTTTTCTTACTTTTTTTCCTTACAGTTTTGAGTAGAATACAATACAATTTTTAATAGAAGTTGTAAAAGTGGGTATTTTTGCTTTGCTCTATATCTTAGGGGAATATAGTCTTTCTCCTTTAACTATAATGTTGATTATGCATTTATAGGTATCCTTTATCAGATTGATAATGTTTTTGTCTATTTCTAATTTGCAGAGTTTGGTTTTTTTTAATCATGAACATATGGTGAATTTTTTCAGGGATTTATTCTGCATTTATTAAGATGATTATATGGTTTTCCTCTTTAGTCTATAGATATGGTGAATTTATTGTTTGATTTTTAGATGTTGAACCAGTCTGGGATTTTTGAGCTAATGTTTCACTTGGTCATGATAGATTATCCTTTTTATATATTGTTGGATTAGATTTGCTATTATTTTTTACAGATGTCTATATTTATGAAACATATCGACCTATAGTTTACTTTTCTTGTAATATCTTTTCTAGTCTTGATGTCAATAATATTAACTTCATAGAATAAATATTAATTTTCTGAAAGAATTTGCATAGAATTGGTATAATCTCTTTTTTAACTTTTTGGTAGAATTTGTCAGTGAATCCATTCAAGCCTAGTTTTCTTTGTAGAGAAATTTTAAACTACAATTTCTATTTCTTTACTATATATAGGGTTTTTCAGTTTAACATTTCTTCTTTAGCAATGTTTGACTATTTGTGTCCTCAAATGGATTTATTAATTTCATTTAGGTTTTCAAATTTATTGACATAAAATTTTCACTGTTTGCATAATCCCATTAATAACCTGGAATCTGTAGAAATGTTTCCTTTTCTTATTCTTGGTATTAGTAATTTGTGTCTTCTCTATTTTTTTCCCTGACAGTCTAACTGGAGGTTTATCAATTTGATAGGTCTTGTCAAAGAACCATCTTTTGGAGACTTTAAAAGCATGCTTGAGGTTTAGGAGAGAGAAGGGATTGTACTTGCTGCAAATTTGTGTAATTTCATGCTTAAGATATTAATGATCTGTGAGGGGAATGCCTGAAAAGAGAAGCTTCTTTTCCCATTTTATCTATCTTGAGTCAATGACTTTTGCTTTCAAATTTAATATGGAAGAAAAATACATCACTTATAATCAAAGGCAAAGAGCAATCTATCTTCTTAAAAAAATAGGCTTATACTATGATTTCCTTGAGAAGATAATTTGCTGAAATCAACAGTAATGAAACAAACCACCTAAGGCCTCTGTAAATCTAACTGCAAATAACAGCTCCAAGAGAGAAAAGTTGATTGTATTATTTTAGAACTCCTTAAAATCAAACCTGTTTTTAGTGTTTAGAGAACCATAGTCTCGTGATAACTGTTCTCTAAAAATATCATCATACAAAGTACCACCCATACCATAGCTCAGGGAACATAACCATAATTTAATATACAAGAGCTTACAATTGGACTATACTAGAATACTGTAATCAGACTTGTAAAACACACGCAGATTATTTTAAAAGGGAGATAAACAGGGTCCCTTTTCTCTCAAGACAGTATAGAATCTGCAGCATCTTCTCTGCTCAATCCCAAATTGAAGGAGATATCTTTTCTGACTCTTGTCCAGAGGGTTGAGGAAGATATCACATAGATGAAGAGTTGGGGTAGAAAATAGCACTGAGTCCTCTATACTCTACATATGCAATAACATAGTTACTTCTCACTCAAAACAAACTCATGTCACTTTGAAAGTAAATAGCTCCATTTGCTTTATGGTCCTGAAGGTACCATATTGGAAGGGTACTACAACTTAAGTTTGAGGAATGACTCAATTCAGACAATTCACTTTTCTAGTAGGATAATCATAGCTCTAGCATTTGTATCATCTGACTGTGGCTCAGGCTCTAAAGAAGATGCAGATTATATCTTTGAGGCGAAGGAAGCCCGAAGAAGAAACTGTCAAAGAGCTAAGTATTTCCAGGAGCAGTTCACTATTTATTGGTGTCACTGTCCCTTTCTTATTTTTAGTCTAGTTCTTTCCCTTGATTCTGGGTGAGTCTGAGCCTAAAAGGAATGTGATGCTTTCTGACTTCCAAGTCTTGGTGATAAAAAACCAATACAATTTTCCCTTGGCTCTTTCTCTTGGAATACATGGAGCTCTGTGATTATATGAAGTACAGCTACCTTGAAGCCACCATCCCGGAGAGATCTTTTAGAAAGATTTTATAGACATAGAAAAAGGTGTCCAAGGAGACCAACTGTTTCTGTCCCCAACTGTTTGAGTCCTCTTACCAGCAGTCACCAGATACATGAGTAAATGAGCTTTCAGATGGTTATAGCTCCCAGATTTCTAGTCTTCTGGGAGAGGCCTGGACATAGTGAAACAGAGGCAAGTTGTCCTTACTCTGCTTCATCCTAAATCTTAACCCACAAAATCCCTAAATATAATAAGTGGTTTGAACTTGAGATAGACACAGTAAGTTGTCAGTGGGAACAGGAATATAAAGACACAGAGAGAAATCAGTGGCAGAAGCTATGAAACATCTAACAAGCAAGAGTATGTGTACTACTCAGAGCAGATGATGAGGTGGTTAGTTGGTAGTGACAAAAGACAGAGAAATGTTAAATAACTATAGCAAGAGAAGTAAATGGCTAAAAGTAAGAGTTCTGGAGCTAGACTCCCATGTTCAAGTCTTGGCTCTGCAAACTTGGGAAGTTGCTTCAACTTTTTATGTTTTAATTTCCTTCTCTTATGTACAGATCAAGGTAAAGCAGTTAGAACAGTGTCTGCTCCATAATATATATGTTCAATGTCGCTATAGATACTGATGCAGCTGTTTTGCTAGGGGTGTAAAGAGTTAACTAAGTAGAAAGCACTAACCTGGAAAACTGATGTATGTCTAGTTCCTCAGAGTGTTTAGGGACTCTGTAGGTCCAGTTCCTGTGACTCCTGGGTTTCCATGAGGCCCTGCAGGATGTCTGAGATTCCTGCCTTCCTTATTGTAACACCTAGTCTTACTCTGAAGCACTATTATTTTAGAGGGTTGTTCTTTGTAACCAGAGATAAGCAAGGCTCTCACTGTATTTATAGTAAAGTGTATATGTATGTGTCTGTGGATAAACAGACAGAGCTCCATATTAACATAACTGTCTACCTTTTCTTTTATTGCAAAGCTCTGTGAATTTGAAATTACTTTCAATTTTTAAAATATGTTGTTCAATACCTCTTTGATCACTGAACTCCAAGTTCTGTAAGGGCAATGGCTATATTTTTCACTGCTGCATTGCCAGAAGCTAGCTATAGGAAGAACTCTCTGGCAGACCTATCTAAAGTCTATCCTGAAGATTTGGAATTCCTGAGACCTTTGATTCAGGACCTTCTAGAACAGTCCTGGGATGGGGTTATAAAAAAAAAGTTGAAAATAACAAAAGTGAGCACTTTTAAGGATCATCAGTCACCCTGGTAGGGTGGTATTTATGCATTGTCTGGGCTCTGAAGCTTGTTGCTCTGCTGGACTCTCTTACTATGTCCCTAGTTCTTGAGAGATGTTCATTCACAGATGATTTCTTGTGTTCTTCTCTTGTACTTTTTAACTCTTGGCATCTTTACTTCAGTCACTATCCACCTTGTAACTACCTTGTGCAGGATAGATATGGACATAGAAACATACTTAATGCATACTTGTGAACTGCCCAACTATCAAGAACAGTTCTTTAAAATGAAATCCCAGAATGCTGTAGAGATAGCAGCTGAGGTAGGATAAACTCATCATTCATTTTCTTTTTTCTTTGCCCGTTTTCATATGGTTGCAAAACTTCCACAAATGGGAGAAAGTATCCTCTGGATTTCCACAAGTGATCTGCTTTCTTTAGGAGAATAATACCCCATTTATCCAATAGAGAAAACTACTAAATATCTACAAAGGAAAACCTGGAATTGGCATGTAACTAAGAAATTCACTCTTGGAAATCAGCTAAAGTGTTCTTTGTTGGCTCCCAGGCTCATCAGTCGGTGGCATAGCCTCACTACTTCTATGGCCTAGACATTACTCATGAATGGACGATGGAAACAGTCATACTCTTTAGCATTTTGGTATCACAATCTGCATATTTCCATTGTGTCAAAAGGAGAATATTGAAGTATGAATCAAATGCATACCTGATCTTCATCACAGGAAATCCTCTAAGTAGAATCCTGGCTCCTCTTATCAGTAGATGCAGCTAAGGAGAATGAAGAACAGCTTATGCTGTGACCTTGAGCGAGTCCTTTGACTTACCTGTGCCTATTTCCTCTTCTGTTGAATAGATGAATTTTGTATGGTGCCTTATTTTTAGATATTTTTAATAAAAAATTTCAAGCACACAGAAAAGTAGAAAAAATGGTGCAATGAACATTCATATACACATCATGTGGATTCAACAATTGCTAACATTTTGCATAATTTGCTTCATCAGTGCATGAATATCTATTTATAATTTTGCCAGATCATTTTAAAGTGACTTATAGGTGTCAGGACATTTCATCTTAAAATACTAAAGTTTATTGCATTCAGAAATTAAGAATATTTTCCTCCATAATTATAAGCCCATTCATAGGATGATTTTAGAGTCCTAGCTCTGGGTGCCTTGGACTTGGTTTTAGGCTGAGCTATATGAGAGGACAGACAGACACAGATATACCATGAAGCTCTTACACTATA